>JAYKAV010003142.1:274019-310526 GCA_035582835.1 Phoebastria nigripes
CCCCTCCGCGGCGGCGGGGCGCTCGGCTGCAGCTCCTCCCGCGGCGGCCGGGTCCCGCGGGCCCCGCCACCGCCGCGTCCCCGCAGCCCCGGGGCCGCCCGCGCTGCCTCCCGCAGGAGAAGCAGCTTCCCCGGCACCAGCTGCGCACTCGGCCCCGCTGCAGGCAGCGGGCGCCCGGACAGCTGGCAGCGCCGGCTGCTGTTGCCCCAGACCCCAGCGCGGTCTGCTCCGCGCTGCCCGCAGCCTGGCCGGCTCTGTGGGGCAGCACCCACAAACCCGGCGCATCCGCAGACACCCTGGGGTATGAGCCACCACAGCAGCTGCCACCACCCCCAGCCCACAACCCAGCTGTAGCAGCATCTCTGCCTCATTCCAGCAGAGCGCACCGCAACCCTTCCAGGGCATCCGGAAGGAAAGCCTGTACCTTGCCCCTCAGCTCAGCCCTCCCTCTGTCCCATCCCACTGCATCAGACCATCGATGCTGTTCACCCAGAAAGAAGCCAGCCAAGAGGAGCTGAAGGACTGTCCTGGAAACGCAGCAGCCTGAGCCAGTTCCAGCCCAGCAAACCTCTATGCAGGGCTCTACAGGACATGGGGTGTCCTGCTGCCAGCTCTCCCTCCCTAACCCCAGGATGCACTACAGCAGAGTTGCGCAGCCAGGGAGCAAGGTGCTTAGGCAGCTGATGCTCAGGGCTTAGCTCCCCCACCAGTCTGTGCAGAGGGGCAGGCTAGAGGCTGCCAACATCACTCTTAAGACAGGACCTCATCCCAGGCCACCCAGACAGGAGGCAGCACTTGGACCACCGCAGACACCTCTGTTACATTGCCTGCAAGGATATTGACAGGGTATAGGGGTATGAATCTTCTTGCCAGCTTCTTGTGTCCCAAACTGCTGAATGATTAAACAGCCATGGAACAAGGGAGGACATGGGTGGGAGACAGTGGGGAGGAAAGAGGCCTGGAAGCCAGTCACTTCCCTGGTAGAAGGGCTCAAAGGCCTCACAGGAGACTGAGCGAGAAGATGCTCCTGGCCATAGCCAGGGGTCATGAAGGGAGAGGACCCACAGCTATGCACAAGCAGATGAAGAAGCTTTTCTGTCATGCTGAGACTAGAAGAGCCCAGCAAACTCTCCAAGTCTGACCCAACAGCAGGAATCGCTGCTGGAAGGAGCTCATCCTGAAGCACTGCCACTCTCAATATAATCCTAAATGCAGAAGAAGAAGCAGCAGCTCTCCAAGCTTCTAAGCAGTGTCCAGGTACCGGCACGTGCACCCTGGGCCACTGGATCTCCGGACAGCTCACCTCACCTCACCTCAGTGGGAAAGGCAGAACTGCCCTCAGATGCCTGAAGGTGCGGGGTTGCAAATATACAAGCAGCAACTGCAAGAAACTGCGTGAGCCCAGGAGACATTCTTAGGAGTCTGGCTGCTGTGGAGCTCCCACATCCCTTGCCAGTCCTGCAGCAAGTCTGTGGCTTCCTGAGAGTGAGTGGGTAGCTTTGGAGATCTGGAATCATCTCCCTGCTCTTCCTGCTTCATACAGTGGGAAAGAAACACCTTCATCTCTATTCTGCTGCAGAAGAATAGCCAGTAACCTCTTTCTTCTTGCGGGTCAGGGGCAGGGGGAGAAATCTCCCATATGCACAGGGGGTATAGTAAAGACCCAGAGAATTTGTGCTTGTGGGGCTGAGGATTAGCAGCAGGTGGCATGGAGCACTTTGGCTGCCAATGCACAGTCTCATGCAAGCACTTTACCAAAGAAAAGGAGAGCTTTCATTTCTGTGTGCCGCCTCTGTCCGTTGGAGCACAAGGCTTGACAAGGTAAGAGAGCTCTTATGAGGATGTCAGTGTTTTCACCAAGAGTACTCATAGGTCCTGCCTTGACTCTGCCCTTCCCCAGCGATGGAGGATGGCATCCCAGCAGCCACACTATCAAACAGTGCTGATCTGGCAGTTTGCTCTTGTAGGCCCAGACTGTACCCCAAGAGACTGGAAGAAGGCTGAGCTACCAACTGCAACATGTCACTTTGTAAAACAGGTACTATCTCTGGATACACTCTTCTTAACCAGACCCCCAATTTTAAACGGTCTCTACCAGACTAACATGTCTCACATTTGTGTCTTATAAAAGGGCTGGGTTTGCAGTAAGGAACTCAGAACTATATGATGATAGAGTCTAAACCAGAGGTTTTTACAAAGAAAATTGGTATATTGGTCTGTTAGTCACCTAGTATGTCCCCATCAAGGAAGTAATGGAGGCAGGGGAACCCACCCATTTGGTGGGAGAGTATACTGAGACTTTCAGAGGCCTTTGAACAGGAAGTGAAGCTGTCATGAAGCAAAGTATTGTGACTTTGAAAAATCAACAAGAAGGCAGTAGACGAAGAATAGAATCAAACCATTTCTTTGCTCTTCACAAAGTCCCAGCTCTTCATTGATCTTACTGTGGATGTGGTAAGCATGGTGAGGAGAGTTGGGTGTCACAGGTGACAAAGTTATTCAAGCAGGATCAGGGGGACCTGGATCAAGAATGGGTTGTGACAGCCAGAAGAGCCCTGTGTTGGTAAGCACACAAGAGCTCTTTGTTATGTTCATAGGGAACAACACGAAACTTCACCCTGTCCCTGACTGAATGTGCAGTTACTGCATCAACCCAAGAGAGGGTCTCAGACCACTGCCTGGATCTCGGTGGAGACCTCTACAGCTCAGGAACAAACGTGCTCTCAGGAGAGGTGTGGAGAGCTGGGGGTGTTGAGTACCTTTATGCTGGGGGTCATACTCTTTGTTGCAGCTGTAGTAACAAACCAAACTCCAAGCTTTGCTGCTCCTTACCACCAGTTTCCCTGCATGCCTCTCCCCTCTCAAGAAATGTGACAACAGCTGGAAGCAAGTTTGAAACATAGTAGATGCCAAGAGAGGCCCTAAAATGGACCATTGACTCCTTTGGCTGGTCCAGCAAGCAACTGATCTTGTCCCCTTTAGACACCTGCACGATGGAGATACTAATGGAGCCCAGCGACAGATCACTTTAGGCTATAATTCACCTGATGTCAGCAAAACAAACAAAAGGAGGCATTTCTTCTTCACAGGGTTCTTCTACAGATAAGAGATCTGTGGAACACCTTGCCCCAGGATGTGGCTGATGCCAAGTTTATCTCTCTTTTCTGGTGGACTCCAGCGGAGACTAGATAAGGTCACAGAAAAGGAATTGGTCGAAGGTTACTAAATATACAGAAACAACACCTGGCTCAGGAAGCCCTTGAAGTGCAGGTGGTTGGATGCTAGGGAAGTGTTATTTTAGAAAGAATTGCACAGGTTGTGCTCTCTTACACTTCCCTGGACAATTGCTTTTGGCCAGGGCCACAGATAGGATGCTAGTGCAAACTGCATTATAGATAGTTTTTGATGCCTCCTGTTGACACAAATCATCTTTCTCTTCCCTAATTGTGGAAAAAGCCCACAGCAACCATCCTGGCTTTCATCTGAGATGATTGGTAAAACAAACCCTGTTGTCCATCTCCAAGGGCCTTGGCTGGTACAGTGAGGAGAAACATTAGGTAAAGGAGAAGGTGGGCACATTTGGCCTGACAAATCCTCTTGGACCTGGGCAGAGCAGCCCACAGAGTCAGGTCCACATGGGCACATGCTTGTGCAGAAGGACAAGCATCCTTCATGGCTCCAGAGCAAGCACAGTGCTAACAGACAGCTAATAGGCAGCAGTGAATGAACAGCGGTAGCAAGACATATTTCCTTCCATCATATGAGCCAGTCGCAACAGGACAAGTCTTAAAGGTACGATTTCTCRATCTCAGAAATAGCCACTGTCTGGGACAGTTCATCTGAGTCCCTCGGGAGGAGAGAACATGTTGGGCTTAGCTATGGAGGCGCCATGGAGGGAGATCAAGCACAATGCAGTTCATTTCCCCATAGACTGGGAAGATGTGGTCATACAGACAGCTGGTTTTGGCCAGGGCARTTCTGTCCCTGAGGAGACTTTCACAACAAAAGTGAGGTTGCACTGGGCTTTTGACTCCGCACAGAGGCCTGGGAGCACCAGAGGAGCACCAAAGCCCCAATAACCCACAAAGGCAGTGGGGAGGCAAAATGCCCCGGTTGTCCTGCTGAGGGACAAGGTTCAAGGGGTACCTGAGTGAGGGAAACAGTCTTCTGAGGGAAGAACAAGGCAGGGCAAGGAAAAGACCCAGGCTTACCCAGGAGAGGCTAAAGGGAGGATGGTGAACAAACAGCCAAGCACAGCAAGAAGCAGCAGAGACTTCTCAGCACGCACCCATGCCAGGAAGCCTGTGAGACAAAGGTGGATCTCACAGGTGACCAGGGGAGACAGCTCTCAGGACAGGCCACGTCAGAGAAAGCCAGCAGTTGGTTTGCCTCAGTCTCGCTGCAGAAGGGACACCTCAAGCCCTGTGCTGCAGGAGCTGAGGTGGAAGAGAGCAAAGAGCTGGAGCTGGCTGAGAAATACAGCGCAACAAGTCACCGAGGCTGATGCCTGCACACTCGGGAGAGCAGCCGCGGCTCACAAAGGCGAGGGCCCCGCGGCCCCGCCACGGCAGCGGGAGCCGCCCCCGGCAGCACCGAGCGGGGTCCCGGGAGTGGAGCCGCTGCCTGCCCGCGCCGTCGGGCAAAGCCGGTGCTGAAACCGCAGGCACAGCGGGCACAGCAGCGCGGGGCGGCAGACCGAGACGAAGGGGAGCGGGGCTCCGGGCGGCACGGGGAGCGGGGCGGCCGCCTGGGCACGGGAGCTGCCCCGCGCGTCGCCCCCGCGGCGCGGGCTCGGGAGGGGCTCGGAGCGCCGGTAGCCGCAGCACGACGACGCCGGGGGGGCGGCGGAGCCCGGCACGGGGCGGGCTGCGGGCGAGCGAGGGAGCCCCCAGCCCCGCGGTCCGCCCGGGACGCGGCACCGTGCCGGGGACAAGGCGCAGCCCCGCGCCGCAGCTGCACGGACCGGAACGGGCGGGAAGGGCTGCGCGCAGCCCGGCGGCCCGGGACGGCTCGGCGC
This sequence comes from Phoebastria nigripes, assembly GCA_035582835.1. Taxonomy (NCBI): domain Eukaryota; kingdom Metazoa; phylum Chordata; class Aves; order Procellariiformes; family Diomedeidae; genus Phoebastria; species Phoebastria nigripes. The sequence goes on from JAYKAV010003142.1 coordinate 279,037, forward strand.
CCCGCTGCCCTCCGCCTCGCTCGCCCCGGGCCGGGTGCCAGGACCTCGGAGAGCTCCGCGCCGCCGGGCCGGCCTCGGCTCCAGGGGCCCGCGCCGCTCCGGTCCCGCCGGGCGGTCCGTGCCCCGCCGGGGCGGCCGCCCCGATCGGCGGCTTTCGCGGCTCTCCCGCCCCGCGGCCCGGGCGCGGCGAGCGGAGTTTGTCCCCCACCCTCGAAAGTTGCGGGCGCTGCGGAGCCGGCCCGGAACGGAGGGGAACCGGCCCGGTCCTCCCGGCTCGGCCCGACGGGACAGGGCGGGAGCGCAGCCGCGGGCAGGTCCTGCCGCCACGGCCCATCGCGGCCCCGCCGTTCTGCCCGCCGCGCCCCGGTCCCCTGCGCCCCCGGCTCCGCGACTCCTGTCCTGGCGAGCTCGGGGGCCCGCGGTGCCGCCCGTCCGCAGCCGCCGCTGGGGCGGCGGGAAGAGCCCGGGCAGGGGCCGGGCGGGCGGCGCTGCCCGCCGCGGGGCCCCTCGGGGCCGCGGGAGCCTCGGGCGAGGCGGGCCGGCGCTCGCCGCAGACGAGTTGCTCTCCGCCGGGCGGGGCTGGCCCGCGCCGCTCTTACCTGCCAGGCCGGGGAAGGGGTCCGGGAAGTGCAGCGGCGGCTCGGGCGGCCCCTTGTCGCGCCCCGGGGGCAGCTCCTCCGCCTCCAGGCCCTCGGCGCCCCGCCGGCAGCCGGCGTCGGGGTTGGCGCGCGGCGGGGGCAGCTCCTGCGGCGGGTAGAAGCCGTCGGGGGGCTCGGAGAAGCTGGGCAGGGCCGTGGTGAGCGCCACCATGGAGGGCACGGCCTGGCCCAGGCTGGCGCAGAAGGTGTTGGTGAGGCGGCCGGCGAAGGAGGCCAGCGGCGCCAGCGGCGGCAGCCCCGACTGCAGGGGCGCGTGGGACAGCGCCTGCGGCAGCACCAGCGGCCGGTACGGCATGAACATGGGGTACCCGGTGTAGAGCAGGTGCCCGGAGCGCGGCGGCGGCGTCCCGATGAGCGAGTCGATGGAGAAGGCGGTCCCCTGGCCGCTGGGTCTCTGCATGGCGAGCGGGCGCCGCCGGCTCAGCCGGCACCAACTTTCCGGCGAGCTCGGGCCGCCGCCAACTCGCCGCGCCGCCGCCGCCGCCGCCGGGCCCCGCCGCTGCCGCGGCCCCGGCCCGCGMCCGCCGCCTCCCGTGGGCTCCGGCGCCCGGCGAGAGCTGCCGCCCGCCCGCCCGCTCGCTGGCTCGGCGCGGCGGAGTGGAGGCGCGCTCGGAGCCGCCCGCCCGCCCGCCCCGCCGCGGGGGGGCCGGGCCGGGCCGCGGAGGGGAGGGGAGGGGAGGCGGGCGGGGGTGTCGCCCTCTGCTCTCATCCATCTTCCGCACATCACGGTCGAGTTCCTCCTTCAGCGCCCGCTCCGGCGGGGCAAGGCTCCCCGCTCCCCCCAGCGCGGCCGGCCCCTGGGAAGGCACCTCCCCCTCCCGCCTCATCAGCTGTTATTAATGGTGATTGATGATTAGCAATTACGGGGCCAGCACAAGGGCGCTTTTGTGGGGACGGGACGGGGCCGTGCCGCTCGGCACATCCTTCCTCGGGCCGCCCCCGGGCCCGGGACAACGGACGGGGCAAGCCGGGCCCGCTCCGCCCCGGCCCGGCCCGGCCCCGCCGCCTCCCGCAGCCGGCCCGGGCCGACGCTCCTGACGGCTCCTGAAGGCCGAGCCCGGCGGGGAGCGGCCCGGGGCCGCCGGCGTCGGGCGGGCTCGAGCGCCCCGACGGATCGGCCCTCTCCGGGCACCGACCGGGCCCGGCAGCCGGGCGCGGCCCCGCCGCTCCGGGGCCACTGTGCTGTGCCAGAAGACCGCCCGCCTCCGTCCCGGGCGCGGGTGGGGGCCGCCGGGCAGGGTCCGGCCTGTCCCCTTCCAGGCCCCGGAGCCGGCGCCCCGGAGCCCCGGCGGCGGGCTCGGAGAGGGGTCTCCGACGGACAGGCGGGCGAGGGCGCCGCGGGGCCGGGGGAGGCCGTGGGGCCGCCCGGAGACGCCCAGAGTGGGAACGGGGGGGCTGGGGCCCGAGCGGGGAATGAGGCTTCCCCGGCCCCCCTTGCTGCTCCCCCCGCGGCCCCGGCGCCGTRCACCGCGGGGGGACTCCCGGTGCCCGGCTCCGTCGGGGCAGGACCAGGCAGGCGGTGCGGAGCCCCGGCTGAGCGGGGCCGCAGCCCGGGGCGCCGGGGACCGCCTGCCCCGGCCGCTGCAGCCTGCCCGGCCCGTCCGCCGCCGGGGCGTCCCGAGGCCGGCCGTGGCTGGGGTTCGCTAACCTGCCCGCGCTCCGCTGCGGCTGCACAAAGCCCCTGGGCTCTGCCCCTCCCACCTGCGCACTCGTCGTGTGTCAGACATGTACCCCGGACTGGCTGCCGATGGGCCCTTCTGCACATCACTCAAGCTACAGAGCAAGTGAGACCAGCGCAAGCCGAATGCTCCCGAACTGCGGCGAGAGCTCCACAGCTCTGCCTTGCCCTGCTGCATGTCCTGGGGAGCGTGTCCTGGCCCCGAGTGGGGAGGCTAAAATGGAGTACTTCTCCCCCCCAGCTCGGCACTTATGTTGTGCTCCTGTCTACAGGGGGATGCTCACCAGGCCTGTAATATGCTGAACATCGAGCAAACTAAAGCCCTGCTTCAGAAGAGCATCAGCTTYAGGATTACCACGTAAAGGACTCGGAAGCGGAGAAATGCCAGAGCTGAAGTCATGTCTAAACTCACTCTGACTGCTGTGGCACAGCTACACACCAGACCTCCAGCTCTCACGTAGGGGTAGTCCTCCTCTCAGGACCCCTGCGTGTTCCTGCCTGCACTCACCCTTTGACCAGGGATGCAGCACCTCTGGCTGCTTAGCTACCCCGGCTCTCTGGTGGCATCGACATCTATGTGAATACACAGAATTCTCCACCACCACGCTCTCCTACTCTGTCCCCGAGGAGGTCTGGGGCCCCACTTTGCTGCAGCCTTGAATCATGTGTTTTGTATGGGACATGACAGTCCAGCCATGGAGCTGGACACTTGAATCCTATGTGGAGCATGTAAATGAGGCCAAATGGGTCCACCAGGCTGACAGKGTGGTATGCAGCCTTCCTCCACTAAACAGGCACAATCTGAATCCCTGGGGTCCAGCTATGACATCAGTACCAAGGGCCTGCACAGAGCCTCCTCTTTCTTTCGTGTCTTTTATGCCTTTCTCTATGGCACATTCTTGCAGTCTCAAGGAAATATCCCTCCCTGGCGAGAGCTGCCCTACCCCCAGCCAGGGAAACAGAGGTGTAGAGAAGTCAATGTTAAAATAATCATCCAGACTCAAATATTGAATCACAAAACTGAGGCCCGGCAAGAGGGATCCCTCTCACCACCCTGATGYAGACACCTCCTACTAACTGATGGCCCTTGGATCACTGAAGAAGAGATGCGCGTGTTTGCAGGGCACAGGCCATTCGGCCCTAGTCTAGGATGAGGGCCCAGATTTCAGGCTGGGAAGGAGGCTGGCAGTGACTAGCATTTGGATGAATCCCACCTTAAGAATCAGTTGTGACATGATAAGGGTCTACATCCATGTTCTACCTGTCCTTGGCCCAGCTCTCCTGTCTCATCCACCAAATGTCTGTGTGGGAAAGGAACCTTCAGGTTGGAGCCATCTTCATGCACACAGCTTGGGTTCATTCCACTGCTATCAAAGCACATTAGACCATGGAGAAAATGAAAGCATAGCCATGTGTAAGTTACTGGATCTGAACACCTGTACTCAAAAGGGTCCAAATCAAGGCTATGCAAGCAACTTCCTAACTCCGGAGCAATTGCAATTTGATCAGTTGTTCAATGAACCTTTTATGTGTAACCTTCAACCCACACCTCAGTTAGCAAGCTATTTGAGAGCAACAGGAAACTGCTATCTTCAGTGACCTTGCTGGGGAAACTGAGAAAGCTGGGGAATGAACTACAGCTCGCACAAGGAAGGATGACTGCCTGTGCCCAAAGCGGCAGGCCCTTCACGAAGCCTGAAACACAAGCTCCCATACTGACCTCTGCAAATCAATAGCTTGCACCCTGCAGGCCCCCACGTGTGTCTCCAAGATTAAGGTTCTGCTTACCTGATCATACACTTGCATTACCTGCAGCCCCTGTCTCTCTTCAAACACTGAATCTCAGTTCAATGCCAGGAGCAGCAATGGCAGGCTGCTCCGATAGGGAAGGGAAGCCAGGAAGCAAAAGCTGCAGCAAGGCAGACAGGGCAGTGGCTTCACTGACAAGGGTGCAGTCCCACAGGACTCAAGGAAGATGAGCAGAGCAGATCTGGTGACAGTAACCAGGGTCACCAATAGTCCAGTGATCACCCAGAAAGTCCCACTCTCCAAGTGGTGAGGCAGGTCCAAGGCCCAGCCAGAAAGTCAAATCAGTGGGTCGGGATCATTGTCAGCATCAGGGAGGTACAAGATCAGGTGTACCTCCAGCTTAGGTCACGCAGAGACTAAGGGTGAGAGCCTGAGCTTAAAAGCAGCTCCTCAGCCAAAGAGGGGCTGGCTCTTGCTGAGGTTCCCCAAGGACAGACAGCTGCATCATCTAAGTTGGCCCTGACCCCAGAGAGCCAAACCCCCAGGAGGAGGGGAATGTACTCAGGGCCCTGACAATTTATTCCACTCTGGTTTACTTTGTCTCATGAGACTTTGCAGTAAAGTAAGGTAGAAATTCATTTGCCAAATTGTAAAGCAAAGATCCACAGAAGAAAAGGTTGAAGGATTGGGAAAAAAAAGGGTTGCAAGCAAAATAAAGCAAATATTGTACTATTGTACTCTAGTGCATACACTGAACAAGACACAGATTGAGAGCTCCCACATCCACCATCCTTGCAGGGTGAGCCAAACTGGAAGGGCGAGGGTCAAGGTTGCACATGGTAACTCTACCACCCCTTAGACCTCCAGGGGCTTTCCCAGTTTCCGTATCCTGTATCTAATCTTCCACAGTTTCTCACTGTCTGGTGGAAATGCAGTTTCCATGGCTTCCACTTGAGGCTCAGACCTCCGCTGTTCAGTACGCTCCCTGGGCGTTTCTCCCTCCCCACACGCCTTCTCTGCGGGGAGCCACTCTATTCCATTTTATTGAGCTCCATCCCCCACTCGCAACTAGCTGGTATGTTCCCTTCACATACATCGTCCTGAAGATACACCATCCAACACATCAGGTACATGATAAATACTAACTGCATGAGCAATTTGTAAAGCCCCTGGTCTCATTGCACTCTCAGCTGTTGACAGAGACCTCCCAGGACCTTGATGGATACATTATCAGACACTGAGCTAAAAAAGAGTCTCAGGAGGAGACCTGCTCTCTCCCTTCTGTTTTGGGGTTGCTGGGTCACAGCTCCGTGTTTATCAGCCTCAGCACTTGGCCCTGAGTCTCGCCGGGCTGAGACCCGAGTGTTGAATTCAAGTCCAGTCTCTGCAAGCAGTGCCCTTAAGCAATTACAGACCAGCCCGTCCCATCTCCTCCAGCATGTCACTGCCTGAGTTGGCCCTCCCTCAGTCTGCCTTTGCTTCCCACCCCTCCTCTTGTCTGTTTTCCACACTAGAACTGCTGAAGCTTCTTTCTCCTCCTCTTCTCTGTTCCTTGCTGCAGACGTGAGCATGGAAAAGTCAGTTTGCCTGCATTTCTGGAGTCAATAGGCAAGACTGGAAAGTGTCCTGCTCAACACTTGACACTGGACACAGTGTCTATGCTGAAGATGACTGGTCAGCACAGAGGATCTGGCATAACTTCAAACTGCTCAGCATAGGCGAGGCTTCCTGGGAGAAAACTATCAGCCTCTAAAAATGTCCTTGCTTGGTACACGCAAAATGGGATCCTCAGAGGCTGGTAATTTAGGAATAGTTGATCCCGAGCTACCGGGCAGAAGAAGAAACATCCGGGCCAGCTCTCCTTCCTGCACTGTAAGCTGCTGCTCCAAGGTGGGGAGTCTGGAGCGTATTGCTGGTACACACGCTGTTGGCTAAGTAGAGGCCAATTAATTGTTGCTGTAGCTGTAACGGGAGAAGTTCAGTCTGAGACAAGCACACAGCATGGCAAACCACAACTGCAACAGTTAAAGTTTAATAACTGACTGGCAAATGAAAGCAGGTCTTTCTAATGGAAACTGCTATGCAACCTTAACTTTATGCCTCCACCTGCTCCACTTACAATCTCTACACAGAATCTAGCACAACAGGACTAAATCTAGTCACGGCCTCTAGGCATTCCTGCAATATAGCTACTAAACATATTAAAAGCAAGGGTAATGTTGCAAAATTATTTACTCAAAGTTGGGAAAGTCTAGAGAATGGGCTGGCTGTGATGTTGTGTTAACAGAAGCTAGGTTCGTATCAGGCACATACTCTACTATTGGACTATACCCGTGAAGTGGTCCAAATGAAACAAACCTGGCTTCAGCCATCAGGCTCTGTAGGCACACACAGCCTGGTGGGTAATAGCTAATGCGCAAGTCCTGCCCCAGTGGGCAACCTGGATGCAAGGAGCACCCAGGTGGTTCCAGCTGGCCTCTGCAATTACAGTCTCACAGGCTTTCACCCCACTGTCGAGTTGCCCCATGTGACTGTCTTCAGCTTCCTACAGCAAAACCTGTCAGCAGCAGCTGAGGAGACACCCTCTCATGCCTGGGGAACATATTTTAGAACTAGCCCTGGCAGAGCCGTAGCTGGAGCAGTAAGAATCCAGGATCCTCATTAACAGTGGAAAGAGCATTCCCGGGTGTTGTGCATCCCCATAGTTGTGCTGCTGACAAGATCTCAGAGCAGAAGAAGGCTGCTTCCAAGGACCTGTCCCAAGCCAGGGTTTCCAAAATAGGGAAAGACTATAACTTAAAGAGAGGAAAACTCGGAGTGGTCCATCTTAGGACTTAAGGACAGAGCTAGCATTCTAGAGCAACACCACATACTTGTCTTTTTGATAAGCCTTGCACAAGGCCAGCAGTAACAGTGGCCTGTCTTGTGTACCAACCTCTGTGACCTCTGTGGTTCAGCAGAGTGCCTAGAAGCGGCAGCCCCCAAGCTGGGTCTTCCTGATCTGAAAACTGTTCATTTTCCCAGACTGACAAGCAAAGGCTTTCTTCCCAGCCACAAAGGCCTCCCAGCAGGACCTACAGTGGCTCAGCTCCCAGTTGCCCACCGGGCACACACATAGCACAGGAGCASAGCTCCTGCATGGTGTTAGCAAAGGAATACTTTCTGAGAGCTGGTGATTGAAGGCTGTTGGGTTTGCTAAGGGTACACAGGCCATCTAAGACACCAACCAACTGTTTCAGCAGCCAGCATGACAGCAGCTGAGGCAGGCACCTCTGCACCGTCTCCCCTTACCCTTTAGCCCCAGGCCCCACAGCTGAGGCAGAAACCACAGGCAACGCATGYGTGAAGCACCCTCACCAGCCAGCAGGTCTATCAAGCAAGAAGCACACCATACCCCAGACCTTGTCACAGAGTGGAGCACAGCCATACCTGGGGGAGCTCAACCTTTCCTGGCATCTCTCCCAACTCCTGCACCCAACACTGCACCCACACCTTGGGCAGACAGGTTTCCTGCATGGAGCACTTCAAAATGGTCTTAGAGCACATTAACAACAGCACTGACATGACAGAGCTAGCTCAAGCCCCTGTGACTATCAGTTCCCTGGGATCCTTTGCACACCACCTTGCCTCCCTGGCTGCCTTTCAGCATAAGCTCAGGGTCATCCTCAATGGACCACAGCTTATCCAGCTCAGAGAATGCCAGCCAAGTCCATGAGCAGCTCAACCTAAGGCAGGACCCAGGATGAATTTGTGCAGATTCTGTGGGCAGTGTGGCTGTCTGCTACTGGGTTCCCTGGCGACAGGGGTGAAGACACAGTGCTGGGAGCTGGGAGCTTCACCACCTAAACCTGGTACTAGACATGGTCCCAGCAGCAAATGTTGCTGCTCCCCCAGACCCATTGGCAGGTCCCCGAGACCCTGTGCCCTGCAGGAACAGGCTGCTCAGCAGACACAGAGCTGTGAGCATGGGGATGCAGGCAAATTGCCAAGGCAGTAGGATCTGCAGGCAAACTGCTGGCAGTGATTATAGTGATTACACATCCCAAGTAACATGTTGCACTTATCCTGCTTCAGCCTGCTTGAGGAGCAGCAATGCACAAACAGAGTAAGTACAGAGGGGCCAGCCTGATGGGACTGGTCACAGGCACCACTTCAACAGGAAGCTGGGTTGAGCCCTTCAGCCCACTCACAATACAGATGAGAGTTCAACCTGGAAGATGGCACTGTTACCCGACTTGTCTGCACCTGGCAAGTGTCTCTCATTTTCATTTCTTTACTCCTGGATAAGGTAGGAACTTTTCACACATCTCTTTGAGGATTGTTCTGTTTAGGAGAGCTAACACCTCCTTCACTCCTGGCTTTTGATCCTGCTCTGGGAGAGTGATATTAGCCAAACACTTCATATAATTTACTGGGCTCCTAAGGCACAGGGCTGGCTTATATTGGCACCATTGTGGTGCTGTCTCATTTCCATTCTGGCAGCGGGTGCTGCTGAAAGTTCTTGGTTTCTTTTGGCTTGTGTTTGTACAACAGACCAAGACTGGACATTCTTGGCAACATTCCCAAAGCAATGCCCACACTTGGGCTGTGAACGTGTTGTGCATATTGTCTTCAGCCAACATAGGTGTATCTGGCCCATGAGCAGATGGTCTCTCCCAGGAGCCAGGCCTGATACCTCTTGCACTTTTAGCGTAGAAGCAGCTCTCTCCAAGCACACTGCTCTGCCCCAGCAGTTATGTGAGCATGGCACTCTGGATGCTTTCATTCAGATGACATCCGTCATCTGCAAGTCACTATACGAACATGTGTTTCACAACTATCTGACAGAAGCAAAGAGCCTATAAGAGAAGGTGATGTTCTCAGAGTGCAGGATGCAGGATTCAGAGCAAAATGGGTTATGCAACACAATCCACAATACAGACTGGTACATGAATAGTGCTGATATGCCTGTCTTCAGCTGGCAATAGCTTATCACAAGATGCAGTGGCCCTAATTTCTACACCACCATCACCTAGTGTGGACTTAGTGTATAAGAACAGTCCTGCTAGTCCTGGGTCCTGCATTATGAAGAAGAGGGCTCTCTTAATTCAGTCACAGCATCACAGAATCACAGACTGGTGAAGGCTGGAAGGGACCTCTGGAGGTCGCCTTGTCCAACCCCCCTGCTCAAGCAGGGTCATCTACAGCCAGTTGCCCAGGACCATGTCCAGACAGCTTTTGAATATCTACAAGGAGGGAGATTCAACAAACTCTCAGGGCAACATGTGCCAGTGCTCAGTCTCCCTCATAGTGAAACGTGTTTCCTGATGTTCAGAGGGAACCTCCTGTGTTTCAGTTTGCGCCCATTACCTCTGGTCCTGTCACTGGGCACCACTGAAAACAGCCTGGCTCCATCTTCTTTGCGGCCTCCCTTCAGGTATTCATATACGCTGATGAGATCCCCCTGAGCCTTCTCTTCTCCAGGCTGAACAGTCCCAGCTCTCAGCCTTTCCTCATAGGACAGATGCTCAGGTAATTTTTCCATGCTTAGATATTGTTATTTTGTCACCACTCAGTTTTCTCTTCTTCAGAATATACAGCTCCAGGTCCTTGAGGCTCTTTTTGTTGATCATTCCCTTGTCTTCTTACCATTCTTGATGTCCTCTGCTCCCGCTGCAGCCCGCCCAGTACACTCTGGTCACCGCACATCCAGAAGAGAAGACCAATGTAGCACTTCTTTACAGACTGGACTCTGGTCTGTGCATGCCATGACAGCTGTGCCTTTTCTGTGCAGCATGTTGCTGGTCATGGGCAGTGTGTGGCATGTTTGTTCCTGCACATCTCAGCATGCACCGTCTCTGGCAGGTCAGGCCCTATGAAGGCTTTTGCAGCTGGGCTCCGCTGGTTCTAGGGGAGAACTTGTTCTGTGTCCTGCTGACCTTAGATGCAGCTGGGGCTGCAACCCCAACCAGCACAGAGTCTTCTGCAGATTAAATAAGCCTATTACTTCATGCAAGTTGTCGTGGTTTAACCCCAGCCGGCAACTAAGCACCACACAGCCGCTCGCTCACTCCCCCMCGGTGGGATGGGGGAGAAAATTGGAAGAGTAAAAGTGAGAAAACTCGTGGGTTGAGATAAAGACAGTTTAATAGGTAAAGCAAAAGCCGCACGCAAGCAAAGTAAAACAAGGAATTCATTCACTCCTTCCCATCGGCAGGCAGGTGTTCAGCCATCTCCGGGAAAACGGGGCTCCATCACACATAACGGTTACTTGGGAAGACAAACGCCATCACTCCGAACGTCCCCCCCTTCCTTCTTCTTCCCCCAGCTTTATATGCTGAGCATGACGTCATATGGTATGGAATATCCCTTTGGTCAGCTGGGGTCAGCTGTCCTGGCTGTGTCCCCTCCCAACTCCTTGTGCACCCCCAGCCTCCTCACTGGTGGGGTGGGGTGGGGAGCAGAAAAGGCCTTGACGCTGTGTAAGCGCTGCTCAGCAGTAACGGAAACATCCCTGTGTTGTCAACACTGTTTTCAGCACAAACCCAAAACATAGCCCCATACCAGCTACTATGAAGAAAATTAACTCTATCCCAGCCAAAACTAGCACACAAGTCTAACAACTCTAGAAGAGTGCCAGATGCAGGATAGACCTCCAGGTAACACCCTCTATGTATCACTACAGTTTGATTACTGATAACTAACTCTGAATATGGTTTTCTGACTCGTTATGCTCTCACCTAATAGTAGTTCAGTCTATATTGTCTTTTCTTAATTTCATTCTGAGAACCCCATGTGAAAGAGCATGAAATTAAGACATTTAAGACACACAGCATCTGCTCCTTCTGTCCCTTTCCCACAGGCCCTTTGGCCTGATACAGAAGGAAGTAGGATTGGTCTGACCAACTTTGCACGTGTTCAGGTACTTACAAATTCATAGAATCATAGAATCAAAGGATAGTTTGGGTTGGAAGGGACCTTTAAAGGTCATCTAGTCCAACCCCCCTGCCATGGGCAGGGACATCCTCAACTAGATCAGGTTGCTCAGAGCCCTGTCCAACCTGACCTTGAATGTTTCCAGGGATGGGGCATCTACCACCTCTCTGGGCAACCTGTGCCAGTGTTTCACCACCCTTGTTGTAAAAAATGTCTTCATTATATCTAGTCTGAATCTACCCTCTTTTAGTTTAAAACCATTACCCCTTGTCCTATGGCAACAGGCCCCACTAAAAAGTCTTTCTTATAGGCCCCCTTTAAGTACTGATAGGCTGCAGTAAGGTCTCCCCGGAGCCTTCTCTTCTCCAGGCTGAACAACCCCAATCCTCTCAACTTTACTTGCTGTAGTATTTTCCAGGAATCGAAGTAAGGCTGGCCAGGCATAGGACCAAATTGAAGAAGTCACAGGCTACTATCAAACAGGTACTTGCATTTGGCCCAAGCCCATCTGGCCCAGAAGCCCGAGGGACAGCCTTGCAGCTTGGAGCGCAGTGCTTGGAGGTGGGTTGGTTGGCACAGATGCGAGCAGCATTGCTGACATCTGGTGATGAGCCGGAGGATCGGACCGGGGGCTGACAGGCCTTTGTACAAAAGGGGTGTGCTCCCCCAGGTTTCACCTGCAAAGCATGGTACCTCAGGAGCATCAGCATCTGCTGCAGAGCATCTGGATGGAAACAGAAGAGCAGGAAGCATCTGGAGTCATGCTCCTAACGGTGAAGTACCAGAAGCACTCGGCACCGGGAGAGCTGATGTAGGGCCAAATCAGCCACTGGAGTGAGTCCAGCAGAGCTCTGCATGGGGCTGCTCAAAGAGGGACTGTGTTGCTGTGTGGTGTTGCAGGTTGGGGCAAACACTGAGGCTCCTACTGCCATGAGTCAGAGATCTGATCYGAGTGCCTCCTCAGATGGGATCACTGCTGCACCACTTAGACATATAAGTCTATGGGGCCAGATGGGATCCACCCAAGGGTACTGAGGGAGCTGGCAGAAGTGCTCACCAAGCCACTTTCCATCCTTTATCAGCAGTCCTGGCTAAACGGGGAGATCCCAGTTGACTGGAGGTTAGCAAATGTGACGCCCATCTACAAGAAGGGCCGGAAGGAGGATCTGGGGAACTACAGGCCTGTCACTCTGACCTCAGTGCCGGGGAAGGTTATGGAGCAGATCATCTTGAGTGCCATCATGCGGCACGTACAGGACAACCAGGTGATCAGGCCCAGTCAGCATGGGTTTATGAAAGGCAGGTCCTGCCTGACTAACCTGATCTCCTTCTATGACAGGATGACTCGCATAGTGGATGAGGAAAAGGCTGTGGATGTTGTCTACCTGGACTTTAGTAAAGCCTTTGACACAGTTTCCCACAGCATTCTCCTGCGGAAACTGGCTGGTCTTGGCTTGGACAGGCGTACTCTTCGCCGGGTAAAAAACTGGCTGGATGGCCGGGCCCAAAGAGTTGTGGTGAATGGAGTSAAATCCAGCTGGCGGTCRGTCGCAAGTAGTGTTCCCCAGGGCCCAGCATTGGGGCCAGTTCTGTTTAATCTCTTTATCGATGATTTGGACAAGGGGATCGAGTGCTCCCTCAGTAAGTTTGCAGATGACACCAAGTTGGGCGGGAGTGTTGATCTGCTTGAGGGTAGGAAGGCTCTACAGAGGGACCTGGACAGGCTGGATCCATGGGCCGAGGCCAATTGTATGAGGTTCAACAAGGCCAAGTGCCGGGTCCTGCACTTGGGTCACAACAACCCCATGCAACGCTACAGGCCTGGGGAAGAGTGGCTGGAAAGCTGCCTGTCAGAAAAGGACCTGGGAGTGTTGGTCAACAGCCAGCTGAACATGAGCCAGCAGTGTGCCCAGGTGGCCAAGAAGGCCAATAGCGTCCTGGCTTGTATCAGAAATAGTGTGGCCAGCAGGACTACAGAAGTGATCGTCCCCCTGTACTTGGCACTGGTGAGGCCCCACCTCGAATACTGTGTTCAGTTTTGGGYCCCTCACTACAAGAAGGACATTGAGGTGCTGGAGCACGTCCAAAGAAGGGCAACGAAGCTGGTGAAGGGTCTGGAGCACAAGTCTGATGAGGAGCGGCTGAGGGAACTGGGGTTGTTCTGCCTGGAGAAGAGGAGGCTGAGGAGAGACCTTATCGCTCTCCACAACTACCTGAAAGGAGGTTGTAGCGAGGTGGGGGTCGGTCTCTTCTCCCAAGTAACAAGCGATAGGACAAGAGGAAACAGCCTCAGGTTGTGCCAGGGGAGGTTTAGATTGGATRTTAGGAAAAATTTCTTCACCGAAAGGGTTGTCGAGCACTTGAACAGGCYRCCCAGGGAAGTGGTGGAGTCCCCATCCCTGGAGGTATGTAAAAGATGTGTAGATGTGGTGCTCAGGGACGTGRTTTAGTGGTGAACTTGGCAGTGCTGGGTTAACGGTTGGACTTGATGACCTTAAAGGTCTTTTTCAACCTAAACRATTCTATGGTTCTAAGTGCCATGGGGCAGCCCCATGAGGTCCCCATGTGCTGGCGGACTGGTGAGAGGAGGGAGTTTGACTCTGTGTGTCACATCCAGCCCTGAGGTCATTTGGCAATCCACAAACACCACCCAGTCCCATAGGGTGAAACATGCTCAGTGCTTCCAAATGGCTGAAGCCTCAAAGCTAAAGCTCGTGAGAGAAATTGAATAAGAGCAAATATTTAAATAAAATTATAAACTAGCATCACCATTTATTTCAGAATGTCTTTTTCAGAAACCAGCGCAGGCAGCAAATTCAGAGCAAGGAAGCTGATAGAGCCAGTACAAACCAGTAGTTACAAAATGCAGGAAACTAAGGGGAAGTCAGAGACATCAAGGAAGTATCAGTGAAGTGAGCAGCGCTGTTAATGGAAACATGAAACTGTTTCATTACCCTGGGGCCAAACACAGTCCCAGCGGTGACAGAGGCCAGTGGTAGGCCAGTGTGGAAGAGTGACAAGACTATGGATCATAGATCTGTAATTAAGCAGTCTGATCTCTTTGGGACTTGGGCTAAGCACCATACAGGACGAATTCTGGTCTGGGCTAGGGCAGATCTTCCGGTGATTTTTAAAAAAGCCAGAGATGAGAAATCTACATCCACCATGATAAGCTATTCTAAGATGCAATTAACTAGTAGATTAATTACCCTTGCTATTAAAAATGTGTCTCATTTCTAATATGTATTTGCCCAGCTTCAATTTCCAGCCACTGGATCTGTAAGTGCCAGTCTTAAGAACTGGCAATGCTGAATAAACTCTGCAGCCTGCCCCTCAGAAAGTCTGGTAAGGTGCAGTTGAGGACCAGCAATGGATGTCAGCATGGCAATGGAGGGTGTGTTTAGCCCGCGTGCCCACAGTGCTTCGGGGAAGAGTGCTGTCAACCCTTCCTGCCCTGTAAATCCGGGACCAAAGAACAGGCACCTACAACTGCACACAGGACTCCAAAGATCAACCATGGTGTGTCCAACCACCACCCCTCCGAAATTCCCACTGCCAGGAATCACTGGCAATCCATAACTCACTTATGGGTCTTCTCTGAACCCTCTCCAATTTCTCATTTTTTTTGAAATGTCAACCCCGGAGCAGGATGCCCCAGAAGCAGAGAATCCAAAGAATTGCAGTCGCTGGGYACCTGCCCCAGGTTTCTGTGTGTAAACATATGTTCTGCATAATGAAAACCAAGAATTCAAGAAATATTTCTGCTCTGTATTTGAAACAACAATAGATAATATTCATATTTTACAGTAGTAATGAAATACTTTCTATTCCATCAGTAATTAAGGAAGGTGCTAAAGAGAAACTGTTTAAGTAACAATTTTTATAATCTGCAGGAGGATAACTTACATCCAAGAGTATTTAATTGGCTAATGAGTTCACTGAACCATTGGGTTTTTTCTTTGTAACAAATCATGGCACACTGGGGAACTTAAGATAACTGGGGGGAAAAAAATCCAATGTCTTGCCAGTATTTAAATGTGTTCACACGGATATCCAAGAAACTACAGAGCAGTTACTTCAACATACATCCCAAGCAATCACAGACAAGCAGCCAAAGGATGTCCTGGGTAAATTAGTAAGAGGTAGAACCCAAATTACTGTCATTCAAATTAATGTCATTTGAAAGAGGTACTTTCAAATAATTTTATGTAATGTTTGTAAGCCTACAAGTCTGATAGAGCTAACTAGATAGATATGGCATGCTTAGACTCCTGTAAGTCATTTGACTTAGTTCTGCATGACATTCTAATAAGAAAAATTAGCTGTATGCCACCGTCGGTGTGATCAGTATTAACTGATTTGAAAGAATTGGGTAACTGAGAAGACTTATTCTATATAGCCATTTGACAGATGTATTTCTAATTGTAGTCTATTCACGTATCAATGCTATATGTTATTAGCAATCAGGGAGAAAATAAAAAACAATTGCTGGTAAAATTATTGGGGTAGATAAAAATGAATTGTTGGGATGGTAAAAGTAACAGGTGATGCTTGCCCAAGACAACCTAATCTGGATTGCTTGAAACACCAGGTTCATGAAAAACCTGTTTTGTTATGTTCAAGTATAAGGGGCAACATATAGGAAAGAAGAATGTGAGCTTCATTTTAAAACAGGGATGGCAATCCTGGATAGTAATGAGTCTGAAAAACATTCAGAGGTTGCGACATATGTCATCTGAACACAAAACGTGCTGAATGGGAGGGCACCGCTGCCAAGGCCGTCCTCCTCCTGGACTGTTTAAATAATCCAGCAATGTCAAATATGAATCTAAGGTTTCTGAGGCATTTGTGTAGATCTCACATCCAGATGGCTAAGAATAACTCTTACACAATCAGAGCGCAACCACATTTTGAATGTTGTGCGCAGTTGTAGTCCCTTCATCTCAAAGTGATGCACTAGGATCAGTAAAGGGACAGGGAAAGCCTGTGCTTGTGGTTAAGGGTTGGGTGACAGTTTCCACACAGGGAATGACACAGTTGAATAGAATTCCAGCCTGAGTAAGGAGAGAAATGACAGGGATCTATATAGTTTTGAATAATACGATGAAGAGGAACAGACTATAGTTGCCCACATATTCTTAGAATACAAGAGTTAAAGAGCATCAAATGAAAAGAAGGTGGCAGAGTAAAGGCAAGTAAAAGGAGGTGATCAACACAATCTGCAATTAAGTTATCTATCCTTGCCAAAAGGATATCAGAATGCTCAAACATCAGTCCAAAAAGTGACTGGTCAAATTTATGGAAGAAAAAAAAATCTCTCTACARCTGCTAAATACAAAGATGCCCTTTTGACTCAAAAGTATCTGAAATGCAATTTACAGAGCTCAGGGGTGGGGATGGACATGCTAGGGAAGGGCTTTTCTACACTTGCTTTGCCCTTGTACCCTTCTATAAGTACCATTATGGTTTACTAGTCCACCCATTATGGCATGTCATGCTCTTTACTGAGGAACAGGAAAGATCAAGTAAGAGTCAAGCAGATATTCAAGGCTGGGAAGCCTACAGGGAGATACTGATGGAGTTGATCTTTCAGTTAAAGGAAGGGGATACTAGGAATAGGCAACACTTTGACTGCACAGAGAGGGTCAGGGTAAGACCCAGTGGCTGCAGCTAGGATGGAAACTTCTGTCTAGAAATGGGATGCATTATTTTTTCCCTGAGCACATCACTCTCACTTGGACAGCCTCAACTGAGAACGTGGCAGTGGACTCGCATTACTTCAGCCAGTCATGAGGGTTTCTCTTTCTGTCTGCTCTGCCCAAAAACCCAGGTGGATGCTGAAGCAGGAACAACAGCATGTGCCCAGGAGACATTCCTGGTGAACCTGGGACACAGTAGCAATCAGCAGCTGCCTGTGCCTGTGGCAGTTGGTAAAAACACATCAGAACCACATGCCCTTGTGCTAATAATGTCACATGCTTGCCGTCCTTGGTTGAGATCATAGCCCTCACATTCAGGACAGCTAAATTTCCCTGGCATAACTCCTGTCCCAGCAAGTACATTCAACGCTGCATTAGAAATTTCCCCTTTAGAAACCTGAGAAAAAGCAGCACAGCTTGTTATATTGCCAAAATGTGCTCTGGAACATCAAACCTTTTCAATTCTGTTCTTGTAAATGTTTTTTAAAAATCAATTGCTAATCGATTAGCATAACTGAGTTAAACTCAGAGCATTTGTTCTCAGCCTGCACTTAGCTTGAACTTTTCTGATTGGTTCAGTTCTGAAAAAGGGCTTGAGTGCTCAAAAGCTTTTCTGTTTTTTTTTTGTTTTGTTTTGTATGGTTTTTTCCCCCAAGTTAAATCAGTCAATCTGTAAAAGATGCTCCCCTTTTCCTACTAGCCTCCCATTGCTTGAAAATGGTTACTCAGTGGTATCCTTACACATAATAAAATCATGCCCTTTTAATTTCAGTGGGAACATCGATGACATCTAGTCTGTGAAGACTTGTGCCCAAGGATGGCTTGCCCCTCTCAGCCACCTGCCTGACCTCAGCCCTCCCACTTGGGATCCCCTGCCTGCAAAGCTGGTAGCTCTGAAGGGAACCCTGGAAATTCACCTGCAGTCCCAGCATGGGTCCTTCATTACAACAGGTGCCAGTCTATGCTAGGACGCCTTTGTCCAAAGAGGAATTGGCAGTGCCAGGAGTTGGCCTGCCCATGTATGAAGTGGCACTGCATGCTCCCGTGTCTGTAGAAACAAAACACCGTAGGTTCACCTCTTTCAACCAGAGCTGCCCTCATAACCCAAATGCAGAGCAGACTTCAGAACTAGCAAAAGCAATCAGCAAGACCTGAGGCGCGGCTTTAAGTCTAACAGATGCAAGAAACAATTACAAAATAAAGCAAACCATTAAATTCAATCCTTCCCTGTCTTTAAGGTGATATTATCTTAGTGGCTGAGTACACACTACTGAACATACGTTACTGCAGGCATATGGACAGTGCTGGAAAGAAGAAGAAGGACTGGTAAACCAGCCCCACATGTACTGCTCTGCAGACTGCCTTCATACCAAAGATATCCATTCAGGCTAAGCAATTCCAGACTATGCTGCCACCAAAAGGGACAGACCCTCCTTTTTCAGCTCCTCCCCCAGTCACAGACATGATCTGGCTAAAAATGAGCACTATAAAGTGGTGATTAGAATTTTGGAATAAGACTACAGGACCTGCTCCCATAAACAGATCATCCTGAACAGACATGCGAGCACAGCCAGCGGGAAGGTGGTGACTTCAGGCTGGGTTCCTGCTCTGGTTCAAGGGAAATGCACTGCTGATGCCTGGTAAGAGTGGGGGCYGTTATCCAGGGATTTTAGAAGCTTTGACTCTCCTGCTCCCTTCATCCCTGTTTTGCAGGTAGTCTTGGTACATCACCTCAAGCCAACAACTCACCTCTCTGCCCATCGATGTCATAAAGCACATTGTTAAATCTTTTTGAGTTATACCATCCCTACACTGCAATAGTAGTACCGGCACACACAGGCTGCCACAACTGGTTTCCTGACACCTTTTGTAAGCCTGTAGCGTATGAACACATTCCTATTGTATCCTGTTAGCACTCATGCTGTGGTGCATCACTAGTGCGAGTGCATTAGGAATGGCATGCTGAACCTCATATAGTTATTTCAAGCTTGCTACTTCAGAGCAGCATGATCTAGTTGTGTAAGGTGGTGATAATTAGGGGAGCAGAGCTACACCCTGTGTCCGGACAGAGGCAGAAAAAGACAGAAGCATTGGGTCTGCTTAGCCTTCAGATCTGTGTGTCCCACTGTCCTGGCGCTGATGTGGACATTAACAGAGGCCTTGAAAGACCAGTGCACCAAGAGGAGCAAACTGCAGTGCTGCCCTAGAGTACCTTCTGCCAGCCAGCAGCAGTTCAGGCACTCCTTGAGTCAGAAGCAGGAATGGGGCTAGTTTACAGCAAATCTTTAAAGGATGGTTAGTGCTTTGATTTCTTTACAACTGTGTCTTTAAATCGCGGAAGCAAATGTTACCCTTTACCTTGTCTAGAGTGCAGTGCAGCTCGGGCAGCAGTGTGTGGACCTGTACTGTGCTCTGGTAGATGCTAGCTGGGCTGTCATAGGGGCCGGCTGCTCTGTACCCAGGRGGCTGGCATTCTCAGGGCATGCTTCCTCCTCACCCCACATCAAAGTCCTCAGTGCTGGCACAAGCACTGCTGTCCTGCCCCAAGCTGCAAAGCCAGGCAACCCCAGACGTTGTACTTGCATGGGAAGTGTTTGTCTGGGAGGCCTCAACCCCACACCTACCACACATTCCCCCATGTCCTCTGAGAAACAGATGGATGCATAGGTCTGAGAGTGCACATGCCACTATGCATGGCATGTCACAGGGACGAGCTCTGTCAGGACAGTCTTCAAGGCAAGGCAGAAGTTGTACTCTGGTAGTTATAGAGAAAGACTAGGGTTTATTCCAAACACCTTGGGGTACAAACTGTAAACAACTTGACTGAAGACAGGATCCCAACAAACGCCCAGGGCACCAGAGCTGCCTGGTTCAGGTTAGAGTTTGTAGATTTGGGATAGGGAGACTGATACCCTACAACCAAAACTGTAACCAGTGCGGTGTATTTGCTCCTTGTCCCACAAAATGCCCTAATCCCCATCTCCTGCTTTTTTTAGTGAGTCTGGCAATTGTCCTGATTAGTATGGGTAAACAGAATGCTCCAAAATAGGTGCATGAGGCAGAGCACAAGGCTGGCTGGGACAGGGACACAGCAACAGGTTTGGCACAGGGGGCTGACGGGGTCCGGCAGGAGGTGTGCAAGGGGAAGGGGTTAGCTGGGAAGGCACAGACTGCACCGGCAAGGGTGGAACTTCTGCACAGAAAGGCACAATAGGACTGGAACCACAGCCCTTAGTAGAGGATGTCCTCGAAGCTGAGCAGCAGGAAACGGTGCAAGGCACTTGGCAGGTGCAGCTGAGACAGGACCAGAAGCAACCGGCCCTCCAGGAAGGTCCTGAGTGTGCAGCGAGCCAGGTGCTGCAAAGAGCGAGGTCTTTGCTCCAGGGAGAAAAGTGACTGGTAGAAACGTGGGTATTTCTACAGAGACAGAAGAGAGGACCAGAGGCAGATAAAGCTGAAGATACCACCCTGGGAGCAGAGGTAGAACCAGACATACCTTTACCTTATTCACTATGGTGCATCCTCCCTATCCCCCAACACCACCACCCCTGTGCCCTGCAAATCTCCACCCAGCCCCAGCCCTGCCCTGCCCCAAACCCCCCTTGGCCCCAAGCCTCCTCTGGCACCCTGCCGCGGTAGCCCAGCTGCATGTTCTCCAGCCGGCAGCATGCATTTCCTCACCTGTACAACCTCCGCTGGAACCACTTCCACCCAGTCCTCAGAGACGCGCACGTGATCATAGCTGTTCATCAGGGCCTCGATGACACGTGGGCAGGTATGGCAGTACTGCAGCACCTGCACCAGGGAGAGAGAAGATGGGCAGCCTTTGGGCAAGGTCCTGCAAGCCCCACCTTCACCTCTAAAAAGCTGCACATGCTCAAAAACAGCCTCGTAAATCTAGAGAACTAATGTCCTTCCCTCACGCTGCCCCAGGAGATCAAACCCACTGATGGTGGGAAATGCCAGGGCACCGCTCCTGCAAAGAGGGTGACTGAGCCAACATCCAACACGCACAGCACGGTTGCATTCAGCACAACTGGGTCCCCACAGCCTCTCCTCAGATGCAGGGACTAACGTACATGGCTGAGATGCAGAACTCCTTCATCTACCTCACTGCTGCAAGTAGCTCAACACTCTGCTTTATGCCAGGCTCCTTTCCTCACATTTTTCTGGTTAGAGCATGAACCATTCTGAGGCAAGGACTGACACCCATTTTGTGTGCAGCAAGACTAAGGTGTACCTTGCCTCTGTTGAGAGCTACACAGGGGGTCTCAGGGATGTATTGTGCCTGTTTGGCGCGGGGCTGCAGAGACATCCTGTAGCTGTGCTGTGTGCAATGGGTGTCCTAAGAAATACTGCGCCCATGTTAGCTGCTACAGAGCCCCAGGAAGACATCATACATATCTTGTGCGACACATCTCTGGTGTGTACCATGCCCATATTTAACAACACATGTAGGTGCAAGCGACATACTGGTGCTGTGTATCTTAGACCACCAGTGTGGCCTTTGGAGCACACCCCACCCATGCATAGCTGCACAGAGGCAGACCCCCCCCGGATCTTGGCTCCCACTCCCTATGGCCCAGGCCAGCAGTAGCTGTCAGAGTCTATTCCGGCTGTACGAGTGATCCTCATTATCTGGCGTTAATAGGAGATTAATTAGTGTTAATTGTTGATTTTCCTGTATTTTCCCAAAGGGGAGAGCAATCTGCTGATCTCCGGGCTGGGTAATTATTGCACTGCTCAGGAATTAAGACAGGAAATTAACCCTTTGTTTGCTGGTGTCTTGCAGAGACAGCATGAGCTGGAGGGTATGCCCCAAAGAGGAAAGACAGCCCCTGAGAGGAAAAGGGCCAACACTTTCCGGGGCAAGTGATTATGGAAACTAGGTAAGTACTGTCCACACAGCTTAGCAGACAGAAGCAGGGGAGTCCTACAGGAGAACACACCCCAGGAGAAAACTTCAGGGAATCCCTTACCAGTAATGCCAATTCCCTCTCCCCTAGCCCCTGGGAAGAGATAGGCAGGACAGCAAGCAGGCTGGCACAGAACAAGCCCTGCTGTGACAGAAACACCCTTGCTCTCACTGGGGTCCTGATGTTCACAGCCTTCCCGTCCCACCATGCTCCTGGCACAGCTGTGAGCCCCGCACCTTGAGGAGGGAGCCAGGCCAGATGCGGATGGCACCGTAGTTGAGCAGGGCTTGCACCACAAGCTCTGGCTGGTGCTCTAGCTTGTAGGCAGTTGCTTGCAGGATATTGTGTAGTGCCGTGTTGCCGCTGTAGTTCATGACGTTGACATTTGCACCCCGGGCCAGCAGTAACTCTGCTATTTGAGCATTGGCGTTCTTGCAGGCCAGGTGAAGTGGGTGCTGGCGGTCCCTATCTGCAGCATTGATGCTAGCACCACTCTCCACCAGCAGCTGGCAGACCCGGTAGTAGCGGCCCATGTCCTGGGGTTGATGGGGCTGAGCACAGGCAGCATTCAGTGGCGTCTGCCCCTCCTCATTCTTTGCCTCCAGCTCTGCCCCATAGCGCAGAAGCAGCTGGATGTGGTCTGTTAGGCCGTGCCGTGCTGCTACATGCAGTGCTGTGTCATCTTCCTCCTCTGTCCGACTGTTCACACTGGCACCATGCTGCAGCAGCTGCTGGACGCACCTACGTGGGCCAAGATGACTCAGTGGCAGGCTCTCGTCTCCAGCTCCTATCCTACCTCCCATGCCCCCCACCTCCCATGTCTGTACCGTCCCACAGCTTTCACTTTTCCCAAGAGACCAAAAATCCCTGCTCCTCATGCCCTAGAGTATTGGTTTTAAGCCAGGATGACTGGTGAGCAGAGATACTGTCACCCTTGTTCTAGCTAACTCTCCACAGATCTTTAGTAAGTGTCGTCACACACAGAGTCTGCTCCCACACACCCACGAGGCCTGTCTGCATAGCACATGCCCTGAGCTTCGCAATGTGAACCATTGGCTCTGCATTGCTGGTGGGTAGCAAGACAGCAGCACCAAGCTCAGCTACATCAGCTGAGGACTGAGCTTGCAGTCATGTCCTGGACTTCCGTGGTCCAGGAACAGGCAGTAAGGCCACCCCATTCAGCAGCCATTGCTGCAACCACCAGCCCACCTGCAGGGATGAGTAGGGACCCCTTCTACACAGGATGAGGCTCGAGGTAGGGGAGGCCCACTGTGCCCCCTGGGTAGAACTCACTCGATGGAGTCTGGGCTCTTGCAGAGATGCAGGGGCTTGTAGCCATCCTCAGAGACAGCCTCAGGGTCAGCACCAAAGCTGAGCAGCAGGCGCACGCAGTCTGTACTGGCTGCTGCACAAGCCTCATGCAGGGCAGTCTTACCCCCTGGTGCAAAGTTGACGGCAGCACCCCTAAGCAGCAGGAGCCGCAGGCAGTCTGTGTAGCCCCGGCTGGCTGTGATGTGCAGCGGCGTGGTGAGCTCCTGCTCATAGCTCAGAGACCACAGTCCTGCAGGGAAAGAGAGGTCAGGGAGCCACGTCCAGCCACAGAGCACAAAAGCACTGGGCCCAGACCTGCCCTTTGGCCCAGGGTACCTGATGTACATCCCCTCTTGAAAGACTCGGGTCTCCCCTCAAGGGACTGCCTCTTCCTGCCAGTCCCTGCTCTGCAAGGTCCCTGCCTTTGGACTGGCCTGCCAAAGGCAAAGATCTGGGGATGACTCTTAAGACTCCACAGTCACGCTGACAGGGAGCTCAAAGGAGCAGGAGCCTTGGGGCAGAGGCTGTTCACAGAAAGTGTGCTTTTCACCTGCAGCTCAGTCACGCAGCACAGGGTTTCTGTTGACAGCAGTACAGTGGATGAAGGGCCTAGGGGCACAGGCAGGGCTGAAAGCAGCAAGGTGGCTGGGAAGAGCACCATGCATGAAGCACCACAGTAAAACAAAGAGGTGCTGGAGCAGGCTGCCACGCACACAGGAGATTCAGACAAGCCCTGAGCATGGCGCAGACAAGCAAGCTTCAGACATCTAGGACCTAGGAGAGAGCAACAGCTGAAACCTGCCAACTCTCAAAGATGCTAACCCAGCTAGAACCATTGCTGAGCTGGTGCGGTCTGCTGGCAAAGAGCCTGCAGCTGTTACAGGAAAAGGACTCCCTAAATCATGCTTCTTGCTGGCCTTCTAGGCTGGGCTGGAGGACCATGTTCCAGACTGCATGACATGTTCAACCCTACATCCCTCTCACCTTTCTCACGGAAGCAGCCTGCGGTCAACTGTGTTTCCCAGGGCCAAGTTCAAACTGAACCATCTCGAGGACCTAACGCAGGGCTGTAACAATTCCTTGCCCAGCACAACCCACAGAAAGAACCAGCAGCCCAGCACAGACTACACGCAGACAGAAGGGGCAGACAGAGCCAGGCTACAGGGCCGGTCACAGAAGGAGCACAATTTATCTGGAGCTTGAATCTCCTTTGCCCTGTGTGGGAACCCGGCAGCTTCCAAGCACTTGCACAAACCCCTGCTAGAAGGGCCAGGTACCCCAGACGCACCTCACGCTCCCAGACACATGCACACTCTCCCACAAGCAGCACAGGGGAACCGAGCCACAACCCAGTGCTCTCACTCCCACCCCCACTCCTCCGTAACCCAAACAGCACCCATAACACACAATGCCCGCAATAGTAACACCCTGCAGCATATGCAAAAGGTTCTGAGCCCCTGTTCAGCTGGGCCACACTGCCTGCCCGCTGCCCCCCTGCATACTCAGCCGGCGGAAGTTGAAGCGGTAGTTTTTCCACTCTTCCAGGTCACTGGTGTCAAACACAGCATTGGGACTCAGGTTGTTCTGAGGGTCACTGAGGATCTCATCCACAATCCCCTGATCCCCAGTCAGCAGGGCCTGCCAGTAGACCTGGGCAGGGCCATCCACCTTCCGCGTGCAAATGGGCTCCTGACTCTTGTCTCCTCTGCCCGCGATGCTACCCATGATGCAGTACCCAGACCCTCTGCAGAAGCCAGGGCAGGACCTGCTGCTGCCTCACCAGCCAGGCTCGGAGCCTGTGGCTACAGCCCCACCAGTGCCCTGTGCTCCGGCTGACGGGCTGCCTGTCTGCCCTGGGGTGCTCCGCAGGGAGGGAGGACATGTCACATCACTGCTTGGCCCAGGCTGGGTACAGCTCAGGTCTCAGCTGTCCTATTCTGGGAAACCTTGTGACCAAACGTTTGGGCCAAGAGGCTGATAAGGACACTCCCTCTCAGGCAGCAGTCTCTCTGCAGTCACTGGCTGTGGAGGGAATGCCCCGAGGCAGGGCAGGGTAGCAGAGTAGCCTGAAGGGCAGAAATGGAGACAGGACATCACTAAGAAAACAGAGAGGGAAGCAGTCTCATGCTCAACTAGCCTGCTGTCACCCAGCTGCTGCCCAGACCCCAACAGCACAAGCCAGCTGCCTCCATACACCACCAGCACACCTTTGTCCAGCCCTTGGCTTCTTGCACATCTCCAGCACTGCACCTCCAGWTGCTAGTTCCACCCGAGCCCTTGGCACTAAAACAGGTTTTTAAACAAGCCACAGGAAAAGTTCTTTTTAATCAAAGCTTAAAGCCAAAGGACAGGTAGAAACAGGCGCAAGGATGGGAGGCAGTGCGTTACACAAATGAAGTAAAAACATAGAAGGTAATTATCCTTTAGACCCCTTCCTACTTTTCCTTGAAATTCAGCCTTGCAGAGAACTCCTGCATGGTTTTAGTACTCCCTTTCCCATCCTCTGACAGTCCCCTCACTCAGGGTTCCTCACTGCTGTCTTTCACCTGACATGACATCTTCCCCTGTCCCCACTTAGTTGTATAAACCCACCCTACCCCTACTTTGGTTACAGAACAGCGCACTTTGCTCGCAGTTTGTCAGCATTGTGTACATTTTGTTCAGACCCTATGTTCTAAAGAGCACATCAAACTGCATGAAAGACTAGTAGTGTTTAGTTTAATTTTGTGTCATGGAACTATTCAGATCATGCAGCTAAAAACAAGTTAAGTGACCCCAATAGACCACCAAGCAACAATTACCTGGGGACCAGAGAAGGGTGTAAGATAGGGAACTTTACCCTTCTCAGTAATGAAAATAAATGACCAAGTTCTATACTGACAGTCTCCAGCATCCTCTGTCTGTGCAGACTTCACCACCTTGTCTAGCTATGATGTAGTGCATGAAAGGGTAAAAAGAGGGAAGCACCTGGCAGACTTTCTCACATGATGGGATCCTCTATTTCCCCAAAGATGTAAGCCGGTATCCCATGAGAGCCTAAGGTTCCCGATCACAAAAGCATCGCCAGGGAGGCAAAAGTCTGCATGAGTTAGTGTCAGTAACACCATACAATTTATACTTCCTCTGGGCTTCTTAAAATATCAATATGGATGACTTGGGAAAGACCAGGTCACTAGAATCCACTTGTAAGGTCGCCAGCTGGGTAAGTTTTAAGAAACTGTCCCTGCAGGCCAGTGAGAAACATAACCAAAGCCTTAGGTAGCATGAAGATTTGCTTTGGTTTTTGTTCTATGCCCTTATCTGATAAATTTGGCAGTACATTTTTGGTCTGTGCTTGATGAATGATCTCGTTTGGTTGGGTTTTTCACATCTTGAAACTTTGGTGATGAGAGCAATTTCTGTGTGAAGTTGTTTTCCATCAGCTGTTCTGTTTTCTTTGGGGCACAAATCTTTACAAGTAGACTGACTTGCTGTTCAAGTGTCTGTCAGCCCAGCATAAGACAGGAGTTAAAATGTGCAGTTAATATTTTTCTGACAAGTGGTCTCAGTTACACAAAGGGTAGTACCTTTTGTATTTTTATTCCTAAGTAGACTGTAACAATTCAAAACCTGGGTTGTACAAATCTTGGAACTCTAAATAAACTTCAGCACCCACAAGTAGCAGCACTTGCATCTGCAAGCCCACCCTATCTGTTTGTCTCTTGCTAGTGTGGATCCCCACAAAACACTCAGTCATGGTCAAGCTTTATCAGCATGCTCCATAGCTTTGTGCCAGGACACTTGAAAAGAAGCCACACCTCTGGGAGAGTGGCCTTCATCAACAGCTCTTCCATTCTGAAACGGGGGCTTTTGCCACCAACCTTCTGTGGAAAAGTGGTGCAACTATGGCCCCTCCACACCAGACACTCCCCGCCTTAAATTCTGGGGGTCTGCCTGCGCCACACTACTAACAGCGGCAAGGACATGTGCACTTCCAGATTGCTAAGTACATCTCTCCCTTTAACACATGAGCTATGCTGCTTACTGAAAAGCTCATAGATTACATTGATGAGAACGTAAGCAAAAGGGACCAGAGAGTGTGGAAGCATGTGTGGTAGCCACAAGATGTATCTAAGCAAGGTGCAGTGAGGCATACAGATGGGAGGAAACACCAAGGATGACCAGCTTCTACCACCTGTCACTCAGGACAAGCTTGTTTCCACCATCTCTCTGGTAGACTAGATTTCTGCTCCCCTTGCCCAATCCATCTCACAGAATAGAACAGCTTGCAGGGTGCAAACCCTGCATGTGAAAGAAAGCAAAACAGCAAATGCTTTTGTTCTGGAGCAAAGCCTCCCTCCAGCCCATCACTGTTAACCCTCCCATATCAACCCCCCTGCAGCTTCTCAAAGTCAGTRTTTGGAGCAGGGATCGCAATGGCTCTGCTTCACACCTGGATTTCACCACAGCAACAGGAATAGGTAGATACAGAGCAATCGTGACTTCGTCCCCAAACAGCTGCCTACAAGGCTGAAGCACAGCCATGCCTCTTCCTCAGGATATGGGCTAAGCTCTGCCTGAAGGGCACCGCTAAGACGTCTCTGCTGTTCCCAGAGCATGTCACAGCCTCCAGTTTCTAATGAACTGAAGTAACAGACCCAACTTAAGACATAAGGCAGGAAAAGCATCCTTATGCCACCTAATGCCTTCTCACCCAAGCACTCTCTCAACCTCACACGTATTTCACATCTATCCCAGTAAACTCTAACAGGACAGTCCTGATGTTGTTCCTTTCCAGCAGCCCTTCTGAGGGCCCTATTCTCATCATTTCCCAGTAGATCTGCCTCTGGCCGCCTTCAACAAGCCTGCTACCATTTGTTCTACAGCCCTGGAATCCTCCTTCCTCATCCAAAAGCCTTTCTTCCCAAGTCCCTCTTCCACCACCCTGTCTCCACCTCTGGGGATTCCTCTCAACACTTTTCTCAGATGTCTGTGCTCTTTCTCTGGTCTCCATCCTGGGCACTTCCCATCCCCTTATGTCCCAGCCCTGCACACCCACCAAATTTCCTGCTAGTCCAGCGCAGCTCATCACCCTTGGTCTCAATGATGAGATTGATGGCTGCGCTCTTGGTGAAATACTTCTGCACCATCTCCAGGTCCCCAGTGAAGAGCGCGTTCTGGACCAGCAGATCCCGGCACTCCAGTGGCTCCAAGCGGCTCTTCTGGCATCCCTGGCCAACTGGACTCAGGCTGCGCTCACTGTGGTGGTACCGGGGCCTTATACACCGAGAGTACTTCCACTGATCCCGCTGCTCCTCATCCAGCTGCAGCAAGCGTTGTGCGGCAGAGCTGAACGGAAAGGTGCAGTCCATCACGGGGAACAAACAGGACAAGTCTGAACCTTACAGTAAACAAGCTGCTGCAGGCAACAGCCTCTTATCCAAGGCTATGTCCTTTGCAGGTTGCTCCTGGGTTCCAGCTCCCCAGCGTCTGGCTGGATTCAGGCACAGGCCTGACTCACCCAGTATAAATAGTCCTGCTTGGCAGCTCCCCTTCACCACCTCCCCTCCTTCCAAGAGCTTATTTTCAGCTGCTGGATGCAATCACCAGCATAGATTAGGCACAAGAGAGGGGTAGCAGGCGGCCTTGAAACACTCTCTACATGCTTGCTTGTTTGTTCTGCAAAGTCTCTGCCCTGCACCATGCTCCCGCTTGGAAAGAAATAGAGCAAGGTGGGGGCAATCACAGTGGGGGGTAGCTAGGGAAAGGCCTGCAGCAGAAGTGGTGTCAGAAGTCTTGAGGGACTGAGTACAGAGGCCTTCCCCACAGGGACCAAAAAAACCCTCACACTGCTCTTGGGAACCCAGCATCTTCACTAGGGCAGCGAGGCTGGCTGCCTAGGCACGGCTGAGCACAATAAAGGCAGGCATATAGGCGAGCCCTGGGAAAAGCAGCTTGTATGACATGAACCAAGTTTCCTGGCAATAAGGAAGACAGTCTCCCATGCAAACCTCAAGAGGTTGACAGGTGTCTTCAGGCTTCTAAGGGGGGTATGCCCAGCTACGCCATCCACCCCTCCAGCCATAGCGGGTCACATTTGGAGGGGTGAAAGATGCTGAAGCCCTCTGCCCTGCCCCAGTTATCACAGCTCACTCAGCAGGACATTAGCTAGGATGTTGTGGTAGCTTGACATAGGTTTGGGACCTGTTAAACTTTGTTTACCCTCAAATTACTCTCCTGTAACTAACCTGTTAATTGTTGTGACCCTGCCAACATGAGAACCTTCCAGCTGGGCAGGCTGTGAGTGCCAGCAATGACAACAGCGACTCATTAGCTGCTGTGGGAATTTCAGCCAGTATTCTCCACCCAATCCTATAACTGAGAGCGTCTGGGGTCACCGGAGTGACACAGCAGAGACCTGCAAGAGTGCCTGAGGGCTAATGGGGGTGGCCATACACCCAGACCACATACTTCTACCTGGAACTGCTACACTGACCCCCTGACTTTCTCCTGGACCATGCTGTCCCACTGGACAACAAGGTTTTGTTAGAAGCCATCACATTGGCCCACCTGACTTATCTCCTGGACTGCACCATCTCTCCTGCAAAACAGACAAGTTTTAATAATATTGTTAATATTAAATATATATGTGACTAGAAGGTTTTTTGGGGTTTGGGTGGTTTTTTTTCTTTGCTTTTGGGGCTGTTTTTTTGGGGAGGAGTTGTTATTGTTGCTTTTTTTCTTTGGGGGGGGGAGTTGTTTGGTTTTTGTTTTGGTTGTGGTTGTTTGGTTTGGTGGGTTTTTTTGTGGGGTTGGTTTGTTTGTTTTGGTTTTTTTTTTTTTTTTGTTTGTTTGTTTTTTTTTTTTAAAGCTGAGCCCGTTTAAATCCGCATTCAAGCTTAACGAAGTGAATGCCCAGGCACAGGTATGAGAGGAAGGTGCACCTAGAGCACACTGGCCAGAAGGATCTGCTGATCCACAGAGGGGCTCAGGGCCTGCCTCACACCCTCGTTTGCTGCAGGACCTGCCGAGGAGTGAGGCAGAAGAGGTACTCAGTGGTTCCTCTTCCCCATCCCATTTGTACAGCAAGACCAGCAAAGAGCTGACAGGTCCAAGAGCTCCCAGACTGATGTAGGCACTAAGAATGGCAGTAGATGCCACTACTGTAAGGATTTCTGTATAAGCTCTGGCTCTCCCTCCAGACACAGCCACAGTCCAAACACACCTATAGAGACCTCTCCAGCCTCACTCACATGTGGTGAGCTTCACCATGCTCACCACACCACAGAACTCCATCACAAGTATATCTGTACATACATGCCCAGTGGCCTTGTTTTTCTTCTGTACACACMCCCCTCCCAAACCCTCTCCCCACTCGGTGGTTCATCCCCCTTCTTCAGTGGCCAAAACTGACAAACAGCTGTCCTCTCCCAGGACAGCATGTGCAGAGCTCATCAGAACTATTATTCTTTGTTTCCTTTTTTTTTTTTTGTTTTTTCTTTCTTGTCTTTCCCTTGTGCCTCCTTCACTTCTGCTGTCTCTTGCACTGCCTGGAGCCACATTTTACCCAGGGCTGTCTTCATTTACCAGTCCTGTGGAGAGAGCAAGTATGCAGGGGTGGAAAAAGGCTGCAAAGGAGGGTCACAGAAGACAGAAACGGGCTTGGGGCAGCAGGAAGGGCTGGCCATTTGTCCAAAGCACAAAGGAAATGGGACAATCAGGCTGAAGCCAACTGGAGAGGAACAGTCAAGCAGGAGAAGGCAGAGGGGACAGGGTGAATTACCTGCAGACTCCACCAGGCTCCCCTCCCTGTAGATGGGACCCACCTTGCTCAGCAGCTGCAGGAGCTCACATACTTCCACTATATGCTTCTTAGCCAGCTGCAGGATGTGACACTATCAGCACCAATGCACACAGCTTGCACTATGTGGCCTTGGCTGTAGCCATCTGACACCTTGACCAGGGCACTGATGCCCAACCTGCTGGTAAGAACGACCCACTTGCTTTTGGATCAGTCACTGCCAGGTCTCTGAACAAAGCAGAGAGCCCATGAGAGGACACCACAGCAGGAAGGGTCGAGAGAGCATGACAAATAGCCAGTCTCCTCTGGTCAGAGGAGGGGCTCAGTGCAACAGCCCCAACTTGGGGAACTTCGAGTACAGAGAAGGCTGGATTCTCTTAGAGATGAGGAAAAGGAGAAACTAAGGAGAACTCTTAGTTTCTCTCCAACCTGTCTTTCCACCTCCTGCCACTGGAACCAATGGCATTGTGCTTCCCCCAGCCATGGGCTGGGGCACAGAATCCAAACCTAGTCCTTCACACACACTACTATTCACACACCCTACAATCATCCAGAAAAGGCATCTAGGAGGAACACCCTGACTGCTGGGCTGAGGCCAGGTCCCTAGCCATCACATCCAGAATGCTGGTAGAGGGCAGGCAGTGCTTTTGCACTCAGGCAGTTTCACAGACCTGTGGGTGTGCGTTTCTGCCTTTGCACCAGCTACCCTGGAGATTTCCCCCCGTTCCCATGGCTAACAACAAAAAAGCCAAACACACCCCACCACAAAAAAAAAAAAAAAAA
>JAYKAV010003142.1:310556-338709 GCA_035582835.1 Phoebastria nigripes
ACACCACACAAAAAACCAAACCCAAAACCGAAACAAAAAACCACCACACACCAAACACAAACCAAAACCAACCGAACAACAAAAAACCCACCAAAAACCACAAGACACAACTAACCACCCACACATATACACACCCCCTCCTCCCAGCAGAGCCCTTCCTTTGTGTTTGACAGGGCTCTGGCATCTGCCCTGGCCCCACAGCAAAAGAGGTCCTTTGCCTGCTCTGCCTGACAGGTCACAGGAGGGAAGTCAGGACCATCTGTCCCCTCAGCACTGTCATCTGGCAGGAGTTGTCCAGCTACTGGCACATGGCTTTACCTTCAAATCCAGTTTACTGACCCCACTTGCTGCACACTCCGTAGTGGGCTGCATAGTCTGGGTGTGGAAAAAAGCAGGCTCCTTCTCACTGGTTTTGCATAACACCTTCACATCAGGGGCACAGGGCCTGTCTGATGCACAGATCAGCAGCACCCAGTCCTCTGGCCCCAGTGATTTCAGGGCCTTTAGCAAGTCCTTCCTCAGATGCTTTGGATCTGTCTGTGAGGAAGAGGGTCCTTGAAGGTCAGCGTGATGGCAATCATGTGCAATCCCATGACCCAAGGCTGATCAGAGGGAAGAGGATGCACATCCTTGAAAAGAAAGTAAGTGTTGCAATTTTTTTTTTCAGTGATCTGTCTGCTTCTAAACATTGTTACTCTTATTGCAAGAGATTTGTTTTATCTCTTACTAAATCATCTATTTGTTTTATGATTATGCCTGCCTTGTGTCGGGGGCCAAGATGAACAGAGTGAAATCAGAAAGGTTACAGCATATTCCTTGTATAACAGAGCATGAGACACATGTTGGAATGTCTCATACTCAGAGACATTAGAGGAGTTCTGAGGATCAAGTCCTGTCTGCAGGTTTGCATGGGGTCAGAGGCTGACAGTCACTGGCTTTTGGGAAGGCACTCCCTAGAGTGTGCATAAGCAACTGACCACCCACTGTTGGTACACCTCCAGACATCACACCTTCCCCAAAAGAAGCAGTAATTAAGGACAAAGCAAGGAGAGCAAGGTTGACTGGATAACTCCACCTATCTCCCCGTGAGAGAGAGATGTTAAAACAAAACTGAGGTACCCAGCCACGCAGCAGCAAATTGGTACGAAGAGATAAGGTGGAAATCTGACCACGATGTGGGACAGAGCAAGGGTGTTGGAATTGGAATCTCTAGCCCAACAGTAATGCAAGTGTGTCCATTTACACATGCTCATGTGCATGACAAAGCATGTCTGCCCCCAAAAGACAGATTTAGCGAGAGTACCTTGTTACTGGCAAAGTCATCTGTGTAAGCTACAAGCCTAAAGATGTAGCATATGGCCCTATCAGGTCAGAGGCTACCCACGAAACCATGACTTCATGCAGATATTAGTTGGTCGTATACACTAACATGATGTATTAAATGCTGCCACCTTCCAAAAGGTCCTGATGACACATAGTAAGCTATTGGAGCTCATACTGTGCACTTTGTTTTCAAATCTTGAACTATTAGCTCTTAATTTTCTACCTTAAGCATTAATAAACCCTGGGATTGTTTTACTGTTAAACCTGCTGGGTATACAGAAGCTGCTGTGCTGGATTGAAGCCAAAGGCAAAGTATACACCTCTACAATACAGTAGATGAAAGGAAAGAGGGATCCTAAAGAACTTGTACCCTGAGCATAAGAAGGGGGACCAGCAGCTAGATCCTGCTAGACTGCAAAAGGTTAATGCAATAACTGTGGTAGCCAGCTGCTGCTGTTTTGGGAAAGCCTTTACTCCAGCAAGCAYAAAGAGTCCCTCCTGTAAGCAGAGAGAGACCTCACAGAGCTTCAGACCAGCCTCCAAGGAAAGAATAAGTAGAACATGTCTGATCCTCAAGACAACATGACTGAGCTGAAGCCCTCATTCACAAGTAGGGCCATGAGACATGGAGACCAGGTTAGAGAGCCTCTTGTGGGTAGAGGAGGTTGTCCTTCAAACATTTCTCAGGACTGCTCTTGTGCAGCAGCACATGGGTTGGGGCAGTAGCCACCCTCAGTAATACCTTCTCTGCTGCTCAGGAGCAACTTGCTATGGCAAAAAGTCATTCAGAAGAGCTTTCCAGGCTCACTTGCTTCTGACACAGGCAAGCCAGCTTATCATGGAAGAGGCCCTGACACAGATAGCACATGGCAGGGATCACGAATTGTGTTATTAGAAATGGATGGGTTTCTAACCCAGCTGGAAGGGAAGTTTGAATATACAAGCTGACAGCCCACCTATCTCTCTCTCCAAGTCTCACCTCCTTCTCCCCAGGTTTCTTATAAAATTAATTTTCTTCATTCCCAACCCAGATTACTGACAGCTGCGGCAACTTTGCTAGCTGCAGTGTCAGAAGCAGGTGAGAGACACCTTAACCAGAGCTAGAGTACAGGGGTCTGAGTGGGGAACACCAGCAGAGACTTAGCCCAAACACCCAATTCCAGGTGAGCCAGCCCCAACGCTACCCACAGCCTTGCTCAATTAGTAGTCCACTAGCTATGCATTCCTACCCATGGTGCCTGAAACACTGGGCTCTTTTCCTGACCTTACTGCCTTCTTTGCCTTGTGTGGCTTTTCATCTTGGTCCACTGCCACATTCAGTATCCGTGGCTCCTCTCTCAACAGCTCAACATCAACCTGGAGAAGAGATGACCTCAACATAGCACCTGGCAACTCCGTTCCCCTCTAACCCCCCACTGTTCTTCGGCTCTAACCAGGAACACTGTCCCTAGAGGCCACAGCACACATTAGCCATTCCCAGCCTAACTCCTTCCTGCACATGGACACAGGTTGCACAGAGCAGTGGTAAATTGAGCTTTCTCCAGGAAGAAACAGCCATTAACACCTCCCTAAGCCCGAGAGCTCTGCTCTCGAACCCCATGAATCACAAAAGCCTTTCCATTTCCCTTCAGCATCACCAAGCAAAACACCCACAGTTGCCAAGTAGGAAGGTCCACAGGGCATATTCAGGACAATGAGGGTCCACACCCCTCACCTGCAGGCAGATCTCTTTTTCCAACTCTTTACTCTTCTGTGTCTTGATTAGCTTCAGGTCATAGTGCTGGACTCGGTCTGCAAAGATGGGGCAGCTGAACTTCACCAGACTCACTCTTCCAGCTCCATTTTACCCTACCTCCCAAAGGCACTGGGGCTCTTACCTTAGGCCTCCCTATCTCCACACCACATCTGTCAGGAGAACATCTCATCACATCTCATCCCCTCATTCATTGTCATGTCACACCCTCCCAGCTTGTGTTTCAGCCCACTGCCGCCATCAGGGAAGAACTGCTGCCTTCCCTGCAGCAGAGCCCACCCTGTTCCCTACAGCACCTCTGAGCCATCCCCCTAGGAGGGCAGCTGCGCAGGCAGCTGACAAACATGCAACACAGCCTGGCTTGGATGAGCTGAACCACAATGCACATGAAAAATAAAGCTTGGCAGACAGAGCAGCCAGGTTCTCCTGACCTCCAACACACCAGACAACACTCAGGATCTCAGCAAGGAAAGCCAAGCATCCCATGCATGTGCAAATCCAAATACCAGCATTTGGCATTGCCCACCATCCACACCAAGAAGTGCTAACAAGCAAGTAACTGGAAACCCAAGATGGGCTCATGCCTCTTTTCACCACAGCTGTAGCCACAAGAAGTGGCAACTGCAGAGCAGATACCCAAAGCCCTATGCATAGAAGATGAAATGTAGTGTCCTGAAGAACAAACCCACCACAGACAGTCCTATTCTTTGAAAGCAAGGTTAAGGTTTCAGGTGGAGCCTTACTACTCACAGGCACATGCAGAGGGAGGGAACAATCAGGGCAATACACCACATAAAGCCATCTACAAACATACACATATAAACCCTGCAGAGTTCCAGCCATTAAGTATCAGCTTCTGGTTTCTTGATCTGTGTTGCATTTACAGCAGCTCCAGTCCCCTCCCAACCACAGCATGCAGACCCCTTACTTGGGCAGTACATTGTCAATACTCCATTGATTGCTGGCAGGAACATGGATGAAGGCAGCACATCCAGGCTCAGTGCAAAGCACTTCCTTGCCCCAGATTACACCAGTTAGCACCCCTTCAGCATAGGGCTGTGGGACCCACCCCCTCCGTCCTGAGACCATCCCACCACATACGTTTCCCAAACGCACGGGAAACTCAGGATCACCAGCCCTGGGGCAGGATGGGGGAAAATTCCACCTCCCGAGAATGTTTGCTGCCTCAGCCACAGATAGGCCCCATGTTTTATGCCCTTCCTCCTCTGATTTGACAACCTCTGCCCCTACTCCAGCTTTGCTTCTGCCCAGCAGTCTTTTCTGAGAAAAGGATGACTAGAGCCACCCATTTCCTATTCAGGAAAGCAGGCAGCAAGGTCACTGTGCAAGGGACATAGATGTCAGAACCCAGCATGCCCTTAAGTATACCTGGGGGCTTGATCCTTGTTGGTCACAAGGTGGCACCAAGCAAAACCACAGCTCGGATCCTGACTAGAAGGGGCTGAACATGATCAGGAGGGAGAGGACAAGAGGAGAAGACTGAATACTGCTCATGCCACCAAGGCCAGCTAGACAAGGATAAAGTGGTACCAGGAGCCTTGTACTACAACGTAGGATTTCTGTTTTGCACAGGTTGGGAGGACAGTGGAGGGTGCCCAAGCAGCAGAGAGGAATGGGGATAGAGGGATAGCAGCAAGGCCACCCTCCCATTCAGCCACTAACCAGCACTCAGGGAACTGCTGCTGAAGCTGCTGTTCCATCTGCTCCCTCATGCCTAGTCCCACCAGCTCACACAGCTTCCCGCGGACATTCAAGAGCACATGCTGGTACTCAGCTTCATAGTCAGCCTGGCACAGGTGCTGCAACTCCTCTCCCAGCTGTGCCCAGAGCACAGCAGCTGAAAGCCTTGGGGCTGCAGGTTCTGGAGCCTGCAATAACACAAGTGCAAGGGCTTGTCAGAAAGTAAGCACAGTTCTTCTGCATTGAGCATGGAGCACAGGTGAAGGACAGGACACCTCAGAGACAGTCCCATCACCAAGCATGCCCCACACATCCCCATTCCAAAGGCCAGCACCCAACTGCCATGGCCATGCCCCTTGCTCCTCTTGCTGCAGATGACACCAGGCCTGCCTTATCAAGTAGATTTCTCCTTAGTGCCAAGCAGAAGCAGCCATGGTGGGGAAGAAACATTAGGAGCATCAGAAAGAGGTTGTGTGGGGAGTGAGCAGTGTGCGTGTAAACGAGCCTGTAACGAGTTTGTAATATGCATGTGTGGCGCGGCCTGCGCAGCGTCATCACAATGGCACAGGCACTTTCCCGCCTCATTGCCTCCCAAATGGATTTTAAATATCATTCCGAGGACACAATTATTTAAAACGCTGAACTAAACACTCGCTAATGGGAAAACGGCGTGTGGCCTGCAGCAGCCATTCCTCATGGGGCCACTCTGCCCATGTCATCCTCTTCTCTAGCCCCACACCCTGCATGGGGCCACATGGAAGCATCCTCCTCCCACTTGGAGACCATGCAGGGTACCACTAGGTAACTATCCCGAGCCCAGCCCAATACACATTGCTTATGTGAGAACACACTTTTTGTCCCCATCCCATTTCTGTCATCAGGCCCCAGAGAAGCACTCTGCCCTGTCCCACGCTTCTCAGCACCGGGGGCACCACAAGTCAGTCACTGGGGCTCTAACAGTCCCTGTCTGCAGCTCCATGCACAGGTATCAGGGAGCACCTTACCAGACAGCAGGTCTTTCAGTCTCCCCCTGTGTCTGGCAGCAGGTAACACAGGGCTATACAAGGAGAGGACATAGGAACAAGGATGCCTTCTGACCCCCATTGTTATATGGCCCTGGAAACTACAAATAATTTTTTTTTTTTTTTTTTTTTGCACACACAATTAACTTGTGAATACCTCCCCCACCCCCACTGCACAATCCCGAGCAGGGGAGATGAAGGAAGTCAGCGTTATTGTTGGCTACATCCAGGACTCCAGAGTGAACAGAGCATGAAGAGAGAGTACAAACAAGGAAACAAACTATTTGCAACAATCCTTGCTGGGGAGAACATACATGGAGAACAGCTCCAAAGACACCATGGACCCTCAGTCCTATTACAGTGCTRGCAGCATCAGGGATAACAGAGCCTCAAACAGCAATGTGTGTGCTCATGGGGGAGTGTCTCTGTAACCTTTGATCATCACTCATCTCCCATTCTCCAGGCAGGGATTCTGGGCCACCATGAGTTACAGACTCAGAGTTACCATTACTCAGAGACAACAGCCTACCTCAGACCAAACCAGAAAAGGGAAGGGACATAGACCAGCACTGTCCCCACACACCAGCAGCTGAGCACAGAGAGGATGAGAGTCCTTTGTTGGAACCCTGGCTGCACTTCAGAGGTTCATATTTTAACAGCTTTGGCATCACCAGACCTATCCATCACCAGCTCATTTTCCTCTGAGTGCCTAACCATTCCTGCCTATGCTATTTGGAACAGTGTCTAATGATGCACCAGAGCAGCCACCTGGCAGCACTGCTGCCAAGGGACACAACAACATGGGAAGAGAAATGCACACAGGTCTGCACACTGCTGCCAGCCGCCATTGCCCAAAAAGCTCCCTCCCCTCAAACCTGCACCACTCATCATAGACCAGAGAGATGCTCTGCCTCATGGTCCCCCACCCTATGAGAGAAAAGAGCACATACTCTTAAGTCATTGTTCTCTTACAAAAAGGAAAACAGAGAACACAGGCATTACTGATATTTTTATGAACACTTTGATTCAGTTTGTCACACTATTCTTTTTGAGAGGTTTGAAGAGTGGACCAAGGCAAAAAAAGAGGTTGCTTCTAGCCCATGGGCATGTATAGCTTGGTAAGAACAAGTCAGATGGTCACAGATATGGGGCCAGGGACATGCAACATGACAGTGCTGCAGTGTT
Organism: Phoebastria nigripes; assembly: GCA_035582835.1. Classification (NCBI taxonomy): domain Eukaryota; kingdom Metazoa; phylum Chordata; class Aves; order Procellariiformes; family Diomedeidae; genus Phoebastria; species Phoebastria nigripes. Next base: position 317,541 of record JAYKAV010003142.1, read on the forward strand.
GCAGCACTAAGAACTCACTGAGGGACTTGCAAGGACAGAGGCAGACCTGGAAAAAGACAGACTCACAAGGACCAAGGCAGTCCCAAGACACTTTGGAAGAGTGCCTGCATGGGCTCTGAGTTAAGGTTTGCTATTTACTGTAACCTGAGTGCTTCTGGGTCATTCTCGCAGTGACCAATTTCTTGTGAACCCCTGCTGGTTGGCACTGTCTACACCCTCCTCCCAAAGCAACTGCATTCAGATCTCACCTGATCCACTAGATCATCATGGCACAAACAGGCCATGGAGCCACAAGTCAAGGCTGGAAGAAGCTGAGCTGTGGAGCAGTCCTCACAAAAGGTAATCCATGTTAAGCACGCAGAGTGACCCCTCAGGAAAGGAAGACTGCGTTTGACATCCTGTGCAGGTATATCAGGGCAGCTCCGTGGGGATGTACTGTGGGGAAACAAGCAGCACGACTCCTGCACAGTGAAAGATGAACCTGCCCCCATATGGGAAATGCAAAAAAGACAGTCTGGGCAGGTTCAGTGCAGAACTTACCATTCCAAGAGCAACCATCTCCTTCTGCCTCTCAAGCCTGGTGCATCTGCGCTTCAGGCTGCCCTTCCAGATCTATGAGGAAACACAGGGATGTAGTAGGAGGGATATGAGGCCAACCACTAACTCCATCCTTCCAGCCTTTAGGGGGAAAAAAAAAGGGCAGGGAGGCCGGGGGGAAGACATGAAGCAGGATGCACAAATTGCGGTACTGGAGAATCAGGCACCTGCACCACTAAAACCTTACTCCCCTCGGGCTCACCCAGTGCTAGACACACTACCAGACACTTCCAGGAGACAGCCACTCATTTCCCCATAAATCAGCACCTTACCCACACAGCCAGCCAGTTATCTGCTAAGAGAGCCAGGGTACCGCAAAGGGAAGTTGCATGGTCCACAGGCAGCCTGCTTGGAGCTGGGCAGCACCGGGCTCCTGCCCATGCAGCAGAAATATATTTGACATCAGGTGGTCAGAGAGAACCACCTCCAGGGCAGAAGCAGAACTGCAGTTCCAAGCTATTCATGAGCACTCTCCATCCCACAAAAAGCATGACTGCACATCCCAGGGCTAGGGAAATGGGAGTGCTGCTGGAAAGGAGTAAACACAGACACTGTGGCCTAGGGAGCAATAGAACAGACTGGGCAAGGAGATGGACTGCTCACCTTCTAGATGCAAACGGCAGCCTGCTCACAATCCCACTCTTTGGCGGGGCTCTCCCAGGCCTGGCTCTGATGCTCCGCATCCGGCCGAGTCTCCCCCATGAACCTGGCTCGCAGGCAGCCCTGACACAGCCGCTCTGCCACCTGCACCAGCTGCACAGCCTCTCCCCACAGCACAACCAGCCGCAAGGGCTAGAGGAAATAAGAGAAGTACAGCCCTGTTGGGTGAGATGCTGCTCCAACAGCTGTGCTCAGGACCAGTTCCAGCTTGCAGGCAGGGCACTACGAAGAAAAGAGCACTCTTCAATGCTGCCCTACAGTCAAAAGGAAACAGAGCACCCAGTACAACCTCTTTCCTCCTTCCCCCAGTCAGCCCCACACCATAGCAGCAGGGCTGGGACCGAAGGTTATGTGCTCAGTCCCAGTTCTGCTGCCTCCTGTACTCTCTCTAGGAGCATCACATACATCTTGTCTGGCCCACACTACTGAGCCAGGCTGACCCTGATCAGAGAGAGACAAGCACCTYCCACAGCTCCATAGCTCATGAGACTCAGCATCACCTCACAGGTCTTGTGAAGTCCAGGATTGACCCACATACTGTCACCCTGGGACCTACCACAGCTCTGGTTCCTCCTGACACTCCTACCCCAATTTTTGCTGCCACCGGAAGACCTTAGAACCAGGCATCCAGTCCCAATGTGAAGCTGGCAAAGGACTTCCACCACATCTCCACCCAGAACATAGCCCACACCTTTCCTTCACTCCACCACAGGTCCTGAGGTGGCACCTCCATGCAGGAACCCGGGGACAGCCCTGCACACCCTGAGAAGGTACTGCACTCATGGGGCGGTCAGGCTGTCCCACCATGGCCCAGGAGGTCACGCCCTCCACCACCACTCTGGACATAGCACTCGCTCAGCGGGCTGCACAGGCTCCACGCAAACCACTGTCTCAGACAGAATCTGCTAACGCTCCCTTCAGGGCCCTGGCTCACTCATGTAGGAAGCACCTGGGGATATGAACTTCCCAGTCAGCCTGAGGAAAAACAGACAGGGCCAGTCATTAACATGACGGTCCAAGGCAGAACACAGGACGCTCAGTCCTAGCCCAGTTTACAGCCCGGCAGAACAAAGTTATCTCTTCAAAGCCACTGGAAGCAAGAAGAGATGAGGTCTAGAAAGAAAACACCCTTTGTTTCTCCTGTCAGTCCAGCTCCTTTTGCACTGTTTCTTCCTCCCCTACCTAAAAGGGAGAAATTTTTCACCAGGAGGAAAAAAACACAAACAAACAAAAAAACCCCACAATCCACCAGAAAAACCAAAACACCTTTGAAAACAGTTTATAAACATAACGAAAACTCTCTACCCGCTGCTAACTGCACCCCACTGACATGGAGGGATTTTTAGCAATCAGGAACCTGAAAACTGAAATAAGGAGTTTGGAGAACTGCGGAAGAACCCACCCTGCTTCCCAGAATGACCCTAGCTTTCCACAAGTATGCCCTGTAGTCTCAGCTCCTAGTTGCATTTGGTTGTTTTCAAACAGCAGCTGTTCATCCAGTCCTACCAAACAATCCAGATGGCCACAGTTCAAACTGCCTCACAATTTATGATGCAAAGATTAAAGACATGATCTGTGTTTTTATACATTTATTTGCAGGCAGCCAACAGGAGGTTTTTTAGTTGCATGAGACTGAATACCAACTCCTGCAGGACTCCACAAGAAGGAAAGTCTCCATTTATGATCTCTGTTAACAACTGGCTGAGAACTGGATAGCTCAGAGAAATCAACCTGCTATTGGGTGCTCTATAGTTGACATATAGAGCTAATTAAAGCCAAAGTGAATCTTTCTAAAAATTGTGACAAGTCTGTGACATTACCAATCAAGCCTGTCATTTGGTAAAATGAGACATACTTTACATAAACCACTTCAATTACTTATGTTCCAACCCCTTAATTTATTATCAAGCAAGTCTTAGAGCAAGTTTCCTTTATTTTGCCTGCAATTAATTCTAGGCTAGCCGACCCACACCTAACCAGGCTATCCTCCTTTCCCAGAGTGAAACATGTTTCCTCCCTGATCCTTTACTCACGATTTCCTGCTACTCCAGTATTATTTTTCCTTTAATAAATACCAGCAGACCACAGAACTCCAGCCCATTTTTTCAAAGCCCAGGTAAAAGTTATGGACATACTGACCTTGAAGCGATTCTCCCATCTAGCTACTATTTAACAGCTTTTTTTTTTTTACCTACAAATGAACAAGAAAGTAGTTTTTTTGTTTTAATAACAACTTTTTTTTTAATCAAATAGAAAAAAGTTTATTAGAAACAGATGGTATTTCTGTACTTACTGCGTACTTTCATTCCAAGATCTTTTTGTTGTTCTTCTTTATATGCAGAATCTTGTATTCATTTCTCTACTACCTACAGATGCTTTTAACCTCCTTTATGCCTACAGTCAGGAAGTATTTTCCACTTACCATTCACGCTACGTTTCTGTTACGCCACCCTCCAACACCCCAGCTGCAGCTTTCTGTGAACCAGGTTTGATTTCAGTCCAACTTCGAGCCCCCTTCATCAACAGGTCCCAATTCTATAAACATCTGAAAAGGTTTTAGAAAACTTAATATTTTATCTTGCCCCCCACCTTCTTGAAACTAATTTGACAGAAAACTTTACTTACAGTTTTCCTCCTTTGAAGTGTGACATCATTAACACAAAAGTTTTCCATCTGCTCATCATGCTTACGATGAGGACAAGACCTTAATAGCAACCAACTTCAAAGTCCAGTGGCTAGTTCATCCTTATTCATTGTAAAGGGGCAAGACTACAGATAACTCATTTGAGCTACAAAAGGTTGTACTGGAAAACTGCAGAATATTTAGGTGCCACAGCAACTTCACCGGTTTGTATCAAGCTTCCAACTGGCACCGAGGTTCCCCTGTAACTTCCTTAAAGAGGAGCACGTGAAAGGTAATTCAACCAGTGCTCTGTGACAAACTATGACAGATCTGTGCTCAATCCTCTTTCCGATCGCTAGTTAAAACCGATCCAACACACCCGTAGGTGGGCTAGGTCCCAGGCGGAAAGTTCTTGCAGTGGCCGGCGGCACGCCAAGAGCACGCTTCACCTTTCTGAACACTTGCATCCTTCCTGCTCAAGTTCGGACCAGCGATTTGCACACTTCCCCCTTAGGAAACACCCAACCGGCTCCTGAAGAACCAGCACGCTGTTTCCTCCCACCGATGGGAGCTCCCGTCTCCTCTCGCTCCTTACCCAGGCTGGACCACTGGAGACGTACCACCCGCGAGGAGAGCCGTACTTCCCCTTCTTCTCCCTGTGCCTGCAGCAGGAGCTGCAGCCAGGGCACCCGCTCCGACCGCAGCCACGCTGGCGCAGGCGGCGGCCACTCCGTACCGAGCCAGCAGTGGGAGAGGGCGACGGGCAGGATCGGAGCAAGAGCCTCTCCGCACCTCCCGCCCCGGCTGAAAGCTCTGGCCCAGCCCCGCGGGCCCCTCCAGCGCCCGCTCCCCACGGGGCACCGCCGCCGCAGGCCCCGCTCGCCGCGGGGGCTGACTAGCCCCCCCCCGCCCCTCCGCGGAGAGACAGCGCGGCGAGCGGCGCTCGCTCCCGCGGAGGCCTGACGCGACGTCGCCCCAGGAGCCGAGCGCCCGCCCGCGGCGGAGACGACCCATCACCTCGCCCTGGGTCCCGGGCCGTGCTGGAGGCGGCCACCCCGGGCGGAGAGGCCCCAGCGCGCCGGGCCGGGCCCGGCCCTGGCCCCGCTGGAGCGGCGCTGCGGGCAGTCCGCGCCGACAGGCCGGCGCCCGCCGGGACGAAGCGTAGCCCCGCAGGGCCGCCCCCGGCTCCAGCAGCCGCAGGGCCAGCGGGGCGCTCACGAACAGGGCGCGCAGCCGCCGGCTCAGCGCTCCGCGCCAGCCGCCCCGCCGCGAGGAGCGGCCGCTCAGCGCCCAGGCCCGCCGCCAGGCACCGGCCCGCGTTCCGCCCGCAGCAGGAGACGGCCCCTCTGCCCCGCACCCCGGGGCCGCTCTGCCGCCACCCCCGCCCCGGGCCCCGCGCCGACGAGGCCTGGGGCGCCGCCAGCTGAACGCGGCTTCCGCGCACGCCAGGGCAACCGCGCCGTCCCCATGGCGACGGCGAACGCGGCCACCCCCCCGGCGGCGCCATGACAGACGGGGCGCGGTCAGTGCAGCAGGATTTTATTGCGGCCCGGGCCGGTCACTTGCTGCTGGTGTACTTGGTGACGGCCTTGGTGCCCTCGGAGACGGCGTGCTTGGCCAGCTCGCCGGGCAGCAGGAGCCTCACGGCCGTCTGCACCTCGCGGCTGGTGATGGTGGAGCGGTGGTTGTACTGGGCCAGGCGTGAGGCCTCTGAGGCCAGCCGCTCGAAGATATCGTTGACGAAGGAGTTCATGATGCTCATGGCCTTAGAGGAGATGCCAGTGTCTGGGTGCACCTGCCAGATGGTAATCAAGCACCGTCTCACACACCCATCACCCTGGAGGGAGTGCCCCCAGAAGAATGGGGCCCCCCTTCTCACCCCAGACAGGGCACCCTGACCCCAAAGGGACCTACAGTGGCCACTCTGAGGGTCTCGAGCTGTGCGCCACTTGCATTAGACTGAAGAGAGGCCCCCGTGATACTACAGTGGCTTTGGGATTGCGCTGACAGGAGCTTCTGCACAATCCCCTATGGAAAACAAGCCTGTAAGGGGTGGAAATGCCCACGTGCTCCCAGGTCCTGCCTACAGGCTCGTGCAGGCRACTGAGGCCTAGACAACTCATGGCCACCTCTCAAAATTCTTTTTCTCATCTCCCCAACAGAAATTACCAGAAAGGTACTCGCAGGGCCAACAGCAGCTGTTCTTGCCCTATTGACTTCTATTATTTCTTTAGGCAGAGCCACGCTTATCCTAGAGCTTATTCTCTCTAGGAAACCCTTTCTGATCCAGATCCATCTCTTGCCTCCTACCCCAAGAACCTGCCCCCGCCTCAGCTGGGGCTCTCCTGTAGCTACTCACTCTTTTTTTTTATCTCACAGAAAAGCAGATTTTCCTTCCTTTCTTCCTCTTTATAAGGTTAACATGCAATGGGCAGAAGTAACTTTACACATGAAGCAGTTTCTAGCAGAAAAGAAACATTTACTCACCTGCTTCAGTACTTTGTAGATATAGACGGAATAGGTTTCCTTTCTCTTAGGCTTCCTCTTAGACTTCCTGTCCCCAGAGGCAGGAGCATGACCATGCTTCTTCCCAGCTTCTGCACTCATCTCAGCCTCCAACAGAGCAAGCTCCAACAGGGCAACCAGCAGGTGCCATGAGGCTGGTTATATAGCAAAGGCAGCAGTACCTTACCTACCTCAGGTGCAGCTACCAAGGAGAGGGGTGAATACACATCTGTGACTGATGATTCCACTTTGCACTAAGTGAAGGGCAGCAGGCCTGAGAGGATCTTGGAAGTAACTGATTCAATTAAACTTTCAGACCTGAGAAAAAGTTTGAGGGTAGCATGGACAAAGTAGTGGGCAAGAGCAGTAGCGTCTCATTCACGTGGGGCAGAAGTGCCAGAGAAGAGCTATTCCCTAGTCCATCCAGGGTTTTGGTGAAAGGAGGGTTCCTGCTTTGGTGGAAGGGTGTAAACCGGAGTACTGAAGGTATTGCTTCCAGAATCAGATGGGTGGAACCACTTCTGTGCTGTGGAACAGATATTGCAGTCAGTAGAGACTCAGTAACTGCAGGGAACGTTGGTCTAGTGACTGAATGGTAGCATTATAAACATCCCAACAGCCAGTATTCCACTATCTCTGCTAGCCTGCTCTTGGGAGTCCTGCCTGCTACACACAACAGGGCCTCAAAGGACAGAAGGGAGGCAGTGGGAGGGGACAGCTAACACCCTGAGTATATTTGATCTATCTTGGAAACCATTGATCACACTAGTGATGGTAATTACGATACAGGAATTAAGCTAAGCCAGGAAAAAAAATGCACAGCAACATAGTAGAGAAGTGAACAAAATAGAAAAAGTTTTCTGTCCTTTAGATAGAAAAGGAAGACTTTCTCTCAGCAGGCACCACAACAGATATTTCATAAAAGGGTAATACTAGTATGTACCTTTGGGGGAGGGGACGCCTCTGTGCTGCCACGCACACTGCCTCCTGCTCAGGGGCACACCTTATACTGGCATATCCTTAGCAAATCACATCTTCCAAGGACTGAGTTTGGGAGATCTACTCATCAGTCACTCTGCCAGTGCTTGTACAGCCAATAGCGTTTCACTGAATTTAGTTTTATTCTAGGCCTGTCCTCATGGGGAGGCACCCGATGACCCACCCCTAGTGCAAATAAACATCACAGTGACAAACAGGGTCTGAGTATCACAGAAGGGTTTCTTGCACCCAAGAACTGAAACATTAGCGATCAGGTGGGACAGGCTGGAATGGTCACTTCAGCACAATTGTGAAGGGGAACGGGCTTGGGCATTGAAGGTACGGGGTAGCGGCATCCTTCTGGAAACGGGAGTGGCATACTCTGTGATGTTGAACAACATCAAGAGATGTTGGCGGATGACTCATACTGGGAGTAAGGAGCAGGCAACATCACCACTTCTGTTTTGTAAGAGGCCATGCATCGATAAGGAACAGCACAGGGCTTCCCCCTCTGATGTACATACCCACCCGCTGATTTACAGAGCTGTAAATAGCTGAGATCTTTGTGTTGGGGGAGACTGTTCACTGCGACTGAGCTGTTTTACCTTTTCCACTGGTCATAGCACACAAAGGCTGTCTCATGCTAAAGGAGCTGTTAGCCGTTGTATCTCTCCACAGCTGCAGCTGTGCCTGGCACTGCCAGTTATACACACACAGCTTGTTTTTCTGACAAAATGTTTAGTTAGAAGGAAGGCCTTTGGTGGACAAGGAGCAGTGACTGGTCACTCAGCATTAAGCACAGGGAGCCATTATATAGCAAGGGCGGAGGCTCATCCACTGAGCAGTATAGTCAAATGTGAACTCCCAGATTTGGGGAATTACCATCTGCTTCCCTAGATTGCATGTGCTAGAGGCTGTCCATTCTGGAAGCTGTGTGCTGGGCTTGACTCATCCTTGTGCTATTTTTGTAGTGTATGGATCAACTCACAACACAAAGACAAGGGAATCCCACAACCCTGCACTTGATGTAATATCTGCCACTTCTGGCTGTAGCCGTGTTAGAGCCAACCTCACTTTTAGACTACAAGCAAGAGTAACAGTATAGAGGCTCTAGGCCACTTCTTTCACAGAAATGACCATCCTAGCAACTAAGGAGCAATTATCATAATTTATCTAAATATAGTTTTGCTTTTGTGCATGACCAGAAAAGCCCTAGCTGAAACAGTTCAAAATGCCACTGCCCCAGCTAGTGGTTGTCTCTCTCACAGAAACCAGTACTCCAGGACATATGCCTGCCAGAGCTGCTTCAGTGCAGTCTAACAAACTGTCACCACAGAACAGGTTTAAAGCAAGGCTGAAATACCAGACTGATAAAGCATGTATATATATTCCATTTTACAAATCAGAGACCTGTCTGCAACCGAGAAGTTCTTCTCATTTCGCAGCAGCAGACAGCTAACACAGCTCTCCTCTTTGCTACATCAGCTACAAGAATTCTCCAACTACTGTCCATCATGCTGGCTGTCATCCCAGTGTTCCCATGCCCTTCTCAGGATTTACCATTCCCAAAGAACTCAGTGTAAGATTATATCCCCCATTTATTATTGCCACCATGGCTCTCAGCTACACAGATCTGAAACGTAGTGGTAAGAGTTGTTGCCAAATCTTTGCTAAGAATAAGGAAGAGCCGAATGAACAGCTCTAGCCTCAGGCAGGACTTCTTGACCTCACCATTCTCATAGCTACTTTGCAACCCTTTCCAACTCACCAACATCTTTTTAAAACCTAGAGAGCAGAATGAACAAAGACATGCATTCATCTATTCTTGTTTCAACTTTTGTGACACCAATCAGCCTTTACACCAATTACTTATCTGTGGGTTGCTTTTACTCCGTCACTGTCTGTCTGTTAACTTCTGAGTACTACACTGTCAGATATTCATTTAAGTGACTTTTCAATGCAATCTAGGCTTTTCTGCAGAACTAACTTGAACAGCATTTTTACTAATCTGCATTGTTTTCTCAGAAAAGACTTTTTTTTTTCCCCTCTCAGATCATTGCTAAAACTACTGAAAAACCTGAATGTTCTGCACTATCTACTGGAAGCAGCTCCCATTTGTCCATCCATTTGTCCTATAGATGATATGCAGCGCTTTAATAGCAGCAGTCACAACTTGGATGGTCCCTTTGGAAAAAAACAAGGAAATACTCTACTCAAAAAGTCAGAGCCACAGACAGTCAGCATGTAAGAAAGTACTCCAAGAGAGTACAACTACTACATATTGTCCTATTCTCCAATTTGCCTGTCAACGTGTACTGTTGGAACAGGTTATTGGGCTACATGAACGTTTCACATGACCAGTGCAACCATTCTCATGTGTCAGAAGTCATTTAAAGTGGTAACTCATGATCATAAGAAGCTATTTGGTTTGATTTACTACCTTTTTCTTTAGTACCTTTTCATTGTTTTTTAAAAATACATGAAAAATGTATTTTATTCAAGCTTCTGTGGCAGAGGGTAAGGTTTAAACACCAACTTTTCTAAAAATTTGTTATTAAGAACAAAAATAAATGCTAAACTAACTTTAGTTGATTAGTCTTGTTTAGTTAAACCTGCAAGGAACAAATAACTAATTCATAGTCCAAAAATCCTAAATTATTTAGCCTCATTAGTAGACCCATAAAATTCAAGGTGAAGGAAAAAGCATACACCTGAGCCACTCTGTTGTAGAGAACACACACTGGTATCTTATAGATCTACATTCTGTCTCTAACTTCCAATCTTCAGAACCCTTTCAAGTTGTATCTGTCAACAAAAAAAGCATGCGTGGCTTGCTCCCCCTTCTGTCACTCACTGGAAAACCCAGTGTTCACTCTATGGATTAGCAGAGGTTTCCCAGGTGTGAGGATCCTGCTCACTGCTCTGTACCTCCAGAGCTCAGTATTCACCATTTCATGTATCCCACAAGTTCTGGTCATAACTTTGGTAGTACTGAAGAACTGAACCTTCACCCCAGAAGAAAGGGCTCTGCATCCTTACTGAAAGCTCAGCAGTAGCTCATTTGTCCCAGCATGCCCCAATAACTGCTACAGCTCATAAAACAAGACAAGACTGTTCTTCCCTCTTTATTGACTGATGGATTCTCAGGCAGATCTGTTTATTACACTGTTAAATAATAGTTAAAAACAAACCAAGGCCAGAGGAGTTTGAAGTGAAGTATCTAAACTGAAGCAGAAATTGGGAAGGAAGAGGCAGGAGAAGCTGGGCTGGGGTCTCCATTTCTGTATCACTACAGCTCAGACACCCTAACTGCCACTGCCATGACCCCAGACCATTAGATTCCAAGGCCTGGCTCAGATGGGACATCATCTAAATATGGAAATGGTTGCCCAAACGTAGCCAGATCAGGAGAGAAGAGATCTGTCCAGATACAGAGGTGCAAGGCAAGTCAAGGGGAAGCAGTATTGCAGCAATCCTAGAACACAGCCACAGAGATAGCAGCAGAGTCCCATTCCAGTYGGCAGATGGGTGAGTCACATTGGCCACTGTCAGTCTCCATAGAGAGCACCTGACCGACTGCTCTAGAGCTCACACATTGTGGGTCTTTTTGGTGAGCTGCGGATCCTCATCCACCAGCTTTGACTTGAGATGTTCCTTGTAGGCGAGGATGTCGCCTTGCCACTTTGTGATTGTCTGCTTCTCACAGACCCAGATCTCCTGTGCAACCTGAAAGCAAGCACACAAGGAGGAGGAGGAGGAGGAGAAGTCTGGTAAAAAAAGAGTTTAATAACTTTCACACTTCAACTACCAAAGAAAAATATCTGCAGTGAAATATCTTATCTGGCGTTTTCTGCATAATTTATACAAAATTTTAGAACTAAAAATCATTGACCCCTCAACATTTCTTTTTTTGTACATGGACTAAGAAGGAAAGCCTTTCCTGCTAAATTGGGAACTGAAGAAAGTAGTTCTTGACCTGAACTACTTGGATATAATGCACTGAAAAATAAAATTATACCTGAACTTGCAGACAAAGCTACAGCTGATAAATCAGCACTTGACATTTGTGTGTACGTGGTGCAATTTCCTTCGCCTGTGCAAACTGAGTCATAAAAAACTGTGCTAGAACTACTCCAGTATCATTTAAAAAAATCTAGTTAAGGCCTCCACAGTGTGTCATGATTTCCATTTAACTTATTCTTCACTTCTAGGGTTTTGGGTTTGGTTTTTTTGTTTTTGGTTTGGTTTGTTTTTTTTTTTTCTTCTTCTTTCAAGTACGTAATNTTTTTTTTTTTTCTTCTTCTTTCAAGTACGTAATGTTTTCCTAGGCTAGCTCAGTAATTGTTTCACTGAACACGGCAAAGGAATCATGTCCAGTGATTTTTTTCACTCACACATCTTTTTGGGATGAGTAAGAGCCAGTCAGTTGAAAACACCTTGTTTTAATTACTTAAAGTGTTAGAAAGGTGCTCTGACAAAATTCACTACTTTTCTTACCTGCTGGATGAGTCTGAAGTCATGGCTGACGAGCATCATTCCTCCTTCAAATTCATTGATAGCATCTGCCAGAGCATCTATTGTTTCTATGTCCAAGTGGTTGGTGGGCTCATCCAGGAAAAGCATGTGAGGATTCTGCCAGGCCAGCCACGCAAAGCACACACGGCACTTCTGCCCATCAGAGAGGTTCCTAATGGGGCTCACCTGGCAAACACAGACAATGTTTGCAGCTCTGCAGGGAAACTTACAGATTGCCACCCTGACCACAAAATATTCAGACCTCACACTGTGTTTCCAGCAGCTACATGACATAAGAGGACAAAGTTTAGTCAGTCTTATACCTAGACTAGCTTCTCTCACCAGCAGAACAAGGGAATTCCAGGGGCTTCTGAAGAAGGAGTGTCCATAGCAAGACCCAGCTGGTGTTAAAGGTTCCATAGGATAGTTAATTGAGATCTGACAAGTGTTCATTGCATCCTGACACAACCACAAAACTACTCTCAACTTCTGGAGTGACAAATGGGGAAGAACAATGTAAAAATCAATGTTGAACTGCAGTGACAAGGACAACTCCTGTCATACGTGTCACATATGATGTACAGGAGCATGTCATGTTTAGACTTAGAGAACCACTAGTGATCCTACCCTCTTGTTTGAACCAAGTGGTTCCCACTCCCAGTTGAGAATGTGTTCTAGCATTTCTGCCTGGTATTCATCTCAGAAATAAGAGATAAGCAAACTAGTTCAAATTACAATTGAAATATGCTCGAGTCTAGCACTATGCCACAACTTGTCTTCTTTTCACCCAGATTCTGAGGAGGTCACCCATTCCAACCCACATATTGCTGCAATGCAAAGAAAGTTCCTATGAGCCATGAGTTATTTTTTTCTCCAATTTCAAAGGCAGAGATGGAAAAAGCATTTTGATGCTGTGGTGTGCCATGCTGYATACTGCATCACACTGTCAGACGTAAGTAGAGCAACAGAAAATGCAGCAGCTCTACTCCCCTCACGAGCAAAAAGCAAACCTCAACAGCTCATACTCACCTGCTGCTTCCCTGTCAGACCATATCTGCCAATGATTTTTCTCATCTCCTCCTTCTCCTTGATCTCTGGGTAGCATTTCAGCATGTACTCCAGGGGTGAGAGGTCTAAGTCCAACTGCTCTTGCAAGTGCTGACAGAGAAGAAAAGTCAGCTTCAGGCTGTGCAGGCCACCCACTTCATGGCCAAAAGTACTTCCCCCCTTATACCCCTCCGGTACCAGCTGAGCAGCAGAACGTAAGAGCCAATAACCCCACTCACAGTATAGCCACTGTGCTGAACTGTTATGGAAGGAGTCTCCATTTCAGGAGCAGGAGTGCTGCTTCAGAATAGCAAGCTTGTCCACCACCAAGCACAAGGCAACCATCTCTCCCATAAAAGGTGAGAGGCTAAACAGAAAGGACCACAGCAAGCCTCTTTTCAGGGCAAGAACATTTGCTAGAGCCCATTCAGCCAACGGAACAGTTCCTTCCCCCATCTCCAGGCACAGAAGGCAGCAGTGGGAGGGGCCTTAGAAGCAGAAATAGAGGGGCAAGATTCCTCATTCCTGACAGCTTTTTCCTCAGCATTTCACATCCCGGTGGCTGCTGTAGGGAGTACCTGGTGGTATCTACCGATCTTCACATGCGAGTGCTTGCGAATCATCCCATCTGTGGGCAGCAGCTAGAAAGGGAAGATAAAAGCATTTCACCAGGAAATCCCTCCTTTTGCTGTATACCAGAAATACAGAATCCAGCTGTCTCTGCTCTGGCACAGAGGCGGCAGCCTGAACAGATAATATGAGAGAAAAAGCCCTATATTGCAGCAAGACCTTAGGATTTCCAAGGCCTGATTGGGGTGCTCCAGCAAATAAGTGCAGCTTCATTGAAGACTACCCCAAGAATAAAGGTCCAGAACAGGGTAGACAATGTAGGGAGTATACCTCTCCTGTGAGCAGTTTCAGCAGTGTTGACTTTCCAGCTCCATTGGGTCCAACAAGAGCTACACGGGTATCCAGGTCAATCCCAAATTCCAGGTTATTATAGATCCATGGCTGCAAACCACAAAAATCATGACACATATTACGCCTTTTCACTACTACCCAGAACCTCCACGCTGCACCTGTAATGCTCTGTCCTCAGATGACTCAGCATTAACACTGCTAAGAAGTTTGAGCCACTAGTCATATGCTGCAGCCTGATCAGAAAGCTTAGCCAAAAGCCTCACACTCCCAAACAAGGCAGGGAGACAAGTAATCTCCACACAACCCACACACACTCCCCATACTCACCCCATCCTTGGTGTATTTGAAGCTGACATTCTGCACCATGATGACAGGAGGGGGGATTTTCCCACAGGGCGGGAAATAGAATGACAAAGTCTGTTAACACAGAATATCCACTTGTTAGATACCCTGGAGCACAAGACAACCCAGTTATTCTGGTATAACCATGCCTCACTACAAACATCATCTGTAGACCAAGGCACCAGACTGCGTCTTTTATATGAGCCCCTCTAGCAACTCACTCACAGATTTATTCTGATTAGTTGCTTGCAAGCTCATCTGCTGGCTAATGAGTCCCTATTTCTTTCCCCTTGAAGCAAATGCGGGCTTATACTCTTCAAACAAGTAGGAGTTGCCCTGAGCATTCCCCCCCCCATCTTCTCCAACCCTTAGACATTCATTTCTCATTTCTGTGTCTGCAAAATAGCCTTATTGATATGACAAATCCCCTTCTCTCCCCTAGAAAATTCCTCCTCCTCTTTACACTCTTCAGCATTACACTATCTTCAGTACAGTCATCCTTGGCATCAGGAAGGGTATACCATTCTTGCTCCCAGCTGTGTCAGCCATTCCTGCTGTCAGCTAAAGATCATTCTACTTACCTAGCCCATGTTTCTAATACTGATCTCTAGATGCAATCCCATGTCTGATCCTACCTTATCATTCACAACTCTCTCTGTCAAGCCAGAAGCCATCATTTTCTGAAGGGTCTTCTCCTTGCTCTGAGCTTGCCTGGCCAGCTTTGCACTACCGTGACCAAATCGTGCAATGTAGTTCTGCAACAAAACACAGTGTTAGCCAAAAGCCACAGCAACAAGGTTGAGGAGGTGCAGGGATGCCCACCCGCATGGGCAGAAACATGTTCATGCAGCTAGGCAGATACCTTCATATGGGCAATCTGATCTTGCTCCCAGTGGAATCGCTTCATTTGATTTTCTTCTAGTTCCAAGCGAGTCTTTACATACTGATCATAATTTCCCTAGAAAGAGACCATAGAACATCAGACATGCCTCAGAGAACAGCTCCTCTGTTTTTGCCGGTTGTTCAGGTCACCATTTACTCACAGTGTAGTACTTCAGTTTGCGGTTGTGCATGTGGATTATGTTGGTGCAAACACCATTCAAGAAGTCCTGGGAGTGGGATATCAGCACAAGGATCCGCTTGAACCTGTGGCACCACATAAGTTTTAGAGACTAAGCTAGGAAAAGAATTCTTGCTCGTTGGCCCTGATGGTGACAAAGGATTCACATGCACCCGATCTCTCTTGCCTACAATTGGATTAAGAACAAAAAGATAACAGCCTTGGAGATGCTTTGGGAAATTTGGAGTAAAGCAGCTACAACCAGCTGCAGTAAGCAAATACTGCAAACACCTTTCATTGTGTTAAAACACTCTTCACCATAAGACAGTCTTCACCCGTCTTTACAAAGAGTCAAGAGCTGGCTACCCCTGTGTAAGTGACCAGTGCTACTGATGCAACTGACTCCACTGGCATGACACTTCTCAGAAGTTTCAACCTTTGCTGCTTACTTTCACCTTGGTACAGACTACCATCTGTTAGGTACAGTATGCCTGGCTCCGCTCCAAATCTGTAAAATGACTGGTTAAAGCCTCCCAAAAAGAGAGAGATTCAAATTACTTTCCTAAAACATCTGACTTCTAAAGCAAGCATGCAAAAGGTTCAACTGACAAAGCTGTTGGAAAAACCTCTGCAAATGAAAAGCCCTTCTCACGATACAGTCCTTTTAATGCACAAACCAGATAACTAAGCTTCATAACTATTCCTAAGCTTTTTGCCTTAAGTCTTAACATTTTACCTTTGTTTGTGAAAAACAGTCACCTCACATACTAGAACAAGATGAAACTGACACACAGATACTACAGTTCTGTGAAAACAGAGGAACAGTATGCAGAAAGATGAGCTGGAAGCCAGGTCTGGAAAGCTCACGCTACTGGTACAGCACACGGTGCTGGTACACAGGCTGCCAGGGCTGCTCCTGACTGTCAAGAAAGTAGCTTTAACCAGGGAGTACAAGCCAGCATTTCTCATTTCTTCAGTGAGGGAGAAACGGGGTCTTGTCTTGAATTCATTATCCTTGCATCAAGAACCCTTCCGTAGTCACACGTAGTAGCAAGCACAAAAAGGCGTCACTGGTACTGCAATATAGTTATGTACCCACAAGAACTATAGACAGTTATTCCTGTAGCACTTGCTCACATGCTGACAAGATGTTCCAGCAGAAAAGCACAACCCATAGAAGCAGCAAACTCCCTCATGCTTACGTTTTCAGCTCTTCCTCCAACCACACACAGGCATCCAGGTCAAGGTGGTTTGTGGGCTCATCTAACAGCAGCATGAAAGGCCGAATGAAGAGGGCTCTGAAAGGGGAGGGGAGATGACACCGTAGGGTAAATGCAGGTAACCCAAAGCCTCTCAGCTCTGCTCTGAGTTCTTAGAACTGTGTATGTGGCTCTGCAGAGTCAGGAGCAGACAGGCATTCTCCCAGGAGGCAGCAGGCAGTATACCACTCACCTAGCAAGAGCCACTCTCATTCGCCAGCCACCACTAAAGTCCTTCAGCTTCTTCCTCTGCATGGCTGGTGTGAACCCCAAGCCGTGAAGGATACGCGAGGCCCGTGCTTCTGCCTTGTCAGCATCCAGCTCCTCCAGACGTTCATATAACTCCAAGAGTTTCTCACACTCCGCTGAAAGAGAGCCCGCCTGTCAGCACTTCCACCAATAAAAGGCTCTCAGCTGCACCTCTATACAGCTGGGAAAGCTCATAGTCCATCTGCTTTACCACTATTTAGCCCCCTCCATTCCCAAGCCTGAGACACTTCTTAAGAAGCTGCATGGAATAATTTCATCCAAAGAAGTGTAATCCCACAGGACTTTTCAACTAGTACGGGGCAGCTGGGGGAAATAAGTATCATAACATGTGAAAACTCTGCCAAGGAACCCAAGTAAGACCTTTTCTTCGGTGGGGAGGGAAATGGAGGAAATGTCTCTTGTCCACAGGGACTCCGAGAAGCTTTACCATCTTCATGAGCCAGACGTTCCGCCTCTCGTTCTAACATGGCCCTCTCTGTATCCACCTCCATCACACACTGTAGAGGGGTCTTGTCACTGGGAGGCATCTCTCGGGTCAGGTGATAGATGTCAATATGCTCTGGGATGGGCACTTCTCGTTTCCCAATAGCTGACAAAAGCATGGATTTCCCTGTGTGCAGACAGACACTCCACAATTAATTGTTGGATTCAGTGAGATAAAATGTCACAGAGAAAGGGACGAGATGCAGTCAGATCCCATTGATTCCCTCCCTTTCCAACCCCAGAAAATCCTTGGGAATTTCTTCCCCAAGACGCCAGAAGAATTACAGACACAGCAGAGCCTACTGCCTCACTGCAACAGGCTGCCCTCCCAGCTAAGGCCCACCACCCCAAGGACAGGATTGAGACATGAAGCTCTTCGGAAACCACATCAGCCCCTGCTCAGATTTAGGCAACTTTATCTCTGTTGTATACTTCCTGCTGTCTAACCAGTCTGACATCTGTTACCACGACCACAGACTCTAAAGACTTCTAACATAGAGGAAAGTAATGCACTCATCACTAGAGAACCTAAGTGTTTTCCTGAAAGTTAAATCAGCTGGTCACTCTTACTAGCTCTTCTTCAACTACACCCATATTCTGCACTTCTCCATGTAGAGCGTCGCCTTCTCCAGGGATTGTACAGCTGTTTTCCCATTCAGGCCAAACCACACACTCCCTACTCCTCCATACTGTGCAAGTTCTTGGACCAATAGCATCAGCATTGGGTTTATCGACACTGCTAAAAAAATCCGGCAAACAGGAATCAGACAGATTCACAGATCCCAGACATCTCACCCAACTCTCCACAGAAACAAGTTCAAATGCACAGTCCAAAGCCAGAATGCAACCTCATACTTCTACCAGCAATCCTAGCAATTCCTCTTCCTGGGTGGKGAGATGGGAGAATGGAAACTGCCGTGTCCCAGCCATGTCTGTCTAACAGCCTTCTTTCTGGTTTCCAGCATTTACCACCTGCATCTGTCCAGCTCCTCAGCTCCAAGAAGCCCACGTCACTGCACCCCACAGCTTACCGATCCCATTGAGTCCGATCAGGCCGTAGCGCCTCCCGGAGTTCAGCTCCAGTTTTGTATCACTCAGCAGCTCCTGGCCGTGGAAGGTCAGCGAGAGGTTAATGATGTGCACATCAGTGCTGTTGGGATGGGAGGCCAGCACTCCTGTCACAGCACGGGCAGCAGCTTTCTTTAATTCAAAGTCCTCCAGCTCCTTTGTAAGAGCATCCACCTCTATACGCAGAGACAGAAGAGAAGTGTTACAGATTTACAAATACAAGGGAAGCCATAAGCCCCATGCACCAATAGGCCCAGGACCACAAAAACAACTCCCATGTCCCCATTTCTACAGAAATGCTGAGGAGGCCCAGATGCAATGACACTCAGCTTTTCAGCTTAGCAGATGGATTTATATGGTCTAACAGGGACTTCCACCTGCTCTCTAAATAAAATCTGACCATTAGAACTAAGTGAGCAGCCAGAACAGCTAACCTGTTATCCAAGTGTGATGGGACGAACCCTCACTGCAGGAAGGACTGGGGTGGGAAGAGAACTTACGAAGTATTGCTTGCAAGCTTAAGGAAAGGGCTGGCCAAAAGAGAACTTGGCTAGAAAATAAATTAAAGGAAAGCTGAGAGGAGGAAAGAAGCAGCAGCATTGGAACAGGCCCTACCAATTTTTTGAGAAGCTAGTATGTCCATATGCATGCCCCCCTCTTCCTTTCCTCCTACAGTATAAGCAAATCTTCCCTGTCATGCTGATCTTCTGTTGCAGCCCTGAGTTACAGTCCAATTTTCACTCCTTGGTGAGACACTGCCATTTGAAGAAAAAAATGGCACTGAGGGTCTCAGCAATACTCCAGCTGCTCAGAGCAGAGACCTGGTGTTCAGACTGTTCGTGTTCAGGTCAGCGAGGGATAGCACCCTGGCTGTCAACACTTAACACTCCTGGCAAAATCACTCACTCGGCAAAATCACTATTATCACCAAGGTAAATGTGCCTTGGCCAAGGAGGAGCAAAAAACGTCAACTGCACTGACATAGGACCCCCTTTGAAAGCACGGGCAGTGCAAGTAGACCAGTTACATAAACAAGCAAACCAGATGAGTGAAAAGAGGGGCAAAGCAGATTTATCCTTGATGTGCAATTATTTCACAGGGAACCGCCAGTAAGAAACATGCACGTACCGACCCACGTAACCTGCCCTCCGGCGTTTGCACTGCTTTACCAGCCTCCCCTTGACTCCCAGCGCCTGCTCGCCACCTCTGCTCCTCAGCAACCCGAGCCACCGGCGCCCGCCCTGCCTGCCCCCCCTCAGCAGTGCCGCCGGGGCGGAGCGCCCCCCAGGGCCGCCCCCCAGGGCCGCCCGGCGCCGGAGGGGAGCGGGCGGGGAACGCCGAGAGCCCAAGGCCCGGCCCCGCCGCCGCGGCTCCCCAGCCTTCACCAATAGGAAGGCGGCATGCAAATGAGCCATGGGAGCGGACGGCGATTGGCCGGCTCGGTCCGGGCGGGCACCGAGTCCCCGCCCGAGCCGGTGCGGGCCGCGGCCCAGGGCCGCCCCGCCGCGGCGGGCAGCCCAGCCGCCCGCCCCAGCGCCAGGCTGCCGCGACCGGGCCAGGGTCGCCTCTGGGCATTGGCAGCGCCTCGCCTGTGGTCCGAGCCCACCAGCCCGGCCGCCGGGCGCAGGCGCCGCCAGCACCAGCGCGCAGGGTCCTGCCGGGGGACCACGGGGGCGCTGGCAAAGCCCTTCGCCTTGCCCTCCTGACCCCCGCGCCTTTGGCCGCCCCGGGCCTCTGTGCCACACGCAGAGTGCCTCTTAAAACAATGCACTGGGGGCCGAGCCTGAAAAAAACTTGCGTGCCCAACAGCCTGCGGGTTACCAGGTGGGCTCAAGTAAGGACAAAAAAGAAACTCTCTCTCTGTGAGCTTTACCTTGCCTATTTCCTTTAGGGAGGTCAACAGCTCTTTGTTGACAAAGTTTCTTTCATTAAGATAGCCAGGCTCTTAGTTTCTGCAAACCAGATATGTCCCAGAGAAACAGATGAACAGAGGGTCATAGCAATATCAGTAAGAACAGTAAGAATTCAGACACTACAGTGGCTCCTGCAGCAGGAAAAAAAAAAAAAAAACCAAACAAGAAACCAAACAGGTCTGGGCATCAAATACCAGAAGATCGGGACAGTATCTGTTTGAGAGGGAAAAGACACCATCAGCACCCTCTGTCTTCACCCTGCAAGCCTCAAGAGAGGGCCTAGGCAATCCTTCACCTGCACAGTTTACGGAGAGCCACCACAAATTGCTGTAGGTGTCCTGCTGGCTCAAAGGAGAGAGAGCAGCCCTAATGGCAGACGCTGCAGCTGGCCCAGCTCAGCACAAGCCCATGCCCGCGAGATATTTCACCTGAAGAGGAACAAACGTCCCAGTTTACTAAGCCGTGGGCACAACCGAACGCGTACAGCCCTGCCCATGGAGAGGCCCTGGCTGGACACTCCCTGCACCGAACACATGGGGCTGCCAGGCTGACCCCCACCGCGGGCACCCTGTCGGGCAGCGCCGGCCCCCGGGGGCGCACGGACACAAGCCAGGCACCCGCCGGCACAGCCGGACGGGCATTGCGGCGGGGCCGCCTCTCACCTGGCAGCGACGTTCCGTTGGCCTCCGGGGGCCGGACCTCCTGCGGCTCCGTCCCGGCATCGCC
Organism: Phoebastria nigripes; assembly: GCA_035582835.1. Taxonomy (NCBI): domain Eukaryota; kingdom Metazoa; phylum Chordata; class Aves; order Procellariiformes; family Diomedeidae; genus Phoebastria; species Phoebastria nigripes. The sequence continues at coordinate 338,508 of JAYKAV010003142.1, forward strand.
GTTCTCCTCCGGGGCCCGGCGCGGCCGCTGCCGGGCCTTGGCCGCCTCCTTTTTCTTGGCCGCCTTCTTCTTGGCCAGGTCCGAGGGCATGGCGCGGCGGAGGGGCTGCGGCGGAGGTGCGACAGGCGCCGTCAGGCCGCGCCGATCCGGCCCGCACCGGGTCGCCCCGCCCCAGTTCCCCGCCTTGGCGGCCCCGCGCGCC
>JAYKAV010003142.1:339766-388729 GCA_035582835.1 Phoebastria nigripes
CGCCCCGCCGGGGCCCCGCCGGCCCCAGCGCCGCCATGCGCCTGGCTGCGCTGCTGGCCGCGCTGCGGCCCGTGCTGCCGCTCGTCCTGGGCCTCTCCCTTGGCTGCAGCCTGAGCCTGCTGCGTGCCTCCTGGAGCCAGAGCGGAGGCGAGGACCCGTGCCTGGGGGCGGCGGGCCGTCCTGGGGCCCTCGCCGGCGGAGCGCATCTGGAGGCGGCGGATGGAAGGCCGGGCCCGGGCCACGAGGACTTCAGGCCTAGGATTGTTCCATACTACAGAGACCCCAACAAGCCTTACAAAAAAGTGCTCAGGTAAAATCTGTTCTTTTGGCCAGGCTTTGGCCAAGGAAAATAATCACATAGGGATGGTATTTGGGGTTCTAAATCTTCCAGTGAGTTAACAGGCTCGAGGTGGAATATGCTATTTGAAATGCCTTATGTAGTAACAGCGTGATGCAGCAAGGCAATGGCTAAGATTGTTACCTTAAAGGTAACAAAGGGGTGCAAGAGAAGTGTCTAAGAAGTTAATTTAAAAAAAATTTAAAAAAGGCAACAGAAACGCACAAGAAGATTGAGAATATTTCTTCTTTTATTACTCCTCTCTGATAGAACATGTTAAATTATTCTTCAAAACTTTTTTAACCAGTCTATCCATTAGGAAAATTTTGACCAATTAATAATAATGTATATAACTTGCAAGTGGTTAGCTCTGGTTTGTTGTTTTTTTTTTTTCTTCACTTACACTAGCATGGTTTCCTGGCTCGGATAAATGATGTGAGATTGTAGTTTCCTTGAAGGAAGCAAGCGTTTTTACAAAATGGGATTTTTACTAGTGAGTCTTCTCTTAAAGCTCTACTTTTAGGCTTAACTGTTTCACCATTGGTAGACTCCAGCAGATAAAGACTTATCCCTAGTTACCATAATCCTTTGATTTTTGTCATCCAGCTGTTTGTCATGTAGGTATGTCCTTCCTTTACAGAACTCGCTACATCCAAACAGAATTGGGATTCCATGAAAGACTGTTTGTGGCTGTGCTGACCTCCAAGGCTACCCTGAATACGCTGGCAGTGGCAGTGAACAAGACAGTAGCCCATCACTTCCCACGCCTGCTGTACTTTACAGGGTTGCGCAGTGCCAAGGTGCCTCATGGCATGGTGCTGGTGGCCCATGGGGATGAGCGTCCCATTTGGCTCATGTATGAGACCATGCACTATATCCATCAGCATTTTGGTTCTGACTATGACTGGTTCTACATCATGCAGGATGACACCTATGCCCAGGCTGAACAGGTCAAGGCTCTGGTGACTCACCTAAGTATTAACCAAGATGTCTACCTGGGACGAGCAGAGGAGTTTATCGGGGGAGATGAGCAGGCCCGCTATTGTCATGGTGGCTTTGGCTACCTGATCTCCCGCAGCCTGCTGCTTAAGCTCCATCCGCACCTGGACAGCTGTCGCAATGAGATCCTTAGTGTGCGGCCAGATGAGTGGCTGGGACGTTGCATCATTGATTTCCTTGGCATCACTTGTGTTTCCCAGCTCCAGGTACTACCTCCCTTCTCAGGGTTTTGCATTAGCTAAGCCTGACAGAACCCATGCTCTTACTAGTTCCCTGCTGCATAACAAAGGGGCTTTTCTGTTAACCTCTGCTGTGAGTTACAGAGGAGGAAAGGGCTGTGTGGTGTGGCAGCATTGGGGGGAGGCCCATAATCAAAGCTGAGACGCTGGGGATGAGAGCACATACAGTATTTAATTTTCAGCCTACTAGCAGATGGTGATCCACAGGTTTTTGGAAGTCGGATAAAGGGCACATTGGTACCAAGAAGCAAGTGGGCACGTACTGTGGGGGGTAGGGTGGGTGGGGACAACTCTGACATTTTGTCTCTGGGTACTGCAGTCAGCATGGAAAGAGGGGCAAATGCATGCCTGTGGTGAGGGAAGGCTTCTCTGTGAACTCGAGTTCCATGACAGTCTTTCTGGCCCACTTCAGGGCCAGCATTATCACACCTATGAATTGGCCAAAAATACCGAGCCAGAGAAGGAGGAAGAAGAGGAGTTCCAAGCAGCTCTTGCTGTGCACCCTGTTTCCGACATGACCCTGATGTACCGGCTGCACAAGCACTTCAGCAGGATCCAGCTGGACAGAGCCTACCAGGAGATCCAAGACCTCCAGGTACGTGGTGAGGGATATCTGCAAAAACTCCTCAACAAAACAGGTTTCCTTGTCTTTCAACACAGTGAAGGAAGATTATTGCTTCTGTTTGTAGGTGACGGTCAGCCAGACGCAGGATATAGTCCTGCGTCTCAGAAATAGCACTTCTGACACCATGTTATCCAAAACTGCTGGTGTGATACTACCAAGATACGGTTCTAGGTGGTGAGGCAGGCCTAGGGTGGGAGATGGACTGGACCTCTTTGAGAAAATGATAGGGATCAGTATGCGTTCTTTCTTTGCACAGATGCAGATCAGGAACCTGACGTCACTGACCCCTGCAGGCGAGGCAGGCTTGACGTGGCCTGTGGGTATTAATGCCCCATTTCTTCCAAAGTCACGTTTTGAGGTAATCAGCTGGGACTACTTCACTGAGCAGCACCTCTTCTCCTGTCCTGATGGCTCCCCCAAGTGTGAGCTCTCTGGAGCCAGCAAAGCAGATGTCAGTGAAATCATTGAGTCAGCACTTGAGCAACTTAACAGTCGCTACCAGCCTCTGCTCCGCTTCAGCAAGCGGCAGTTGCTGAATGGCTATCGGCGTTTTGACCCCACACGGGGAATGGAATATACGCTGGACCTACTGCTGGAGGCAGTGACCCAAAAGGGCCACAGTCATGTTCTGGCCAAACGAGTGAGCTTGGTGCGGCCCTTAAGTAAGGTGGAAATTATTCCCATGCCATATGTGACAGAGGCCACACGGGTGCAACTGGTGCTTCCCTTGACAGTGCAGGACCTGGATTTTGTGGCAAACTTCCTGGATATGTTTGCTATGAACACACTGGACACCCATGATAATGCCTTGCTGACTTTGCTTTTCATCTACCATCCCTATGATGCCCAGCGAGTCAGTCAGGTGGATGTTTTTGCTGGAGTGAAAGCCATGGTAGGAGAGCTGGAGAAACGCTATGCAGAAGTTAAAATCCCCTGGATTAGTGTTAAAACTGAGGTGCCGTCGCAAGTAAAACTCATGGATATAGTCTCAAAGAAGCACCCTGTGGATACACTATTCTTCTTGGCCAGTGTCTGGACAGAAATCAATATGGAGTTCCTGAACCGCTGCCGCATGAATACTATCAGCAACTGGCAGGTCTTTTTCCCAGTGCATTTCCAAGAGTTCAACCCTGCATTGGTGTACCGTGGTGAGCAGACTGCTTCCTCCAGCACTGACTTCCTGAGGGATGGGCATTTTGACAGACATTCCTTTGCTGAGGCCTGCTTTTATAACTCTGACTATATGACAGCACGTACCAAGCTAGCAGCTGATATCCTAGACCGAGATGAGGTGCTGGAGAGCATGGAGGTATTTGATGTCTTCCTCCACTATTCTGGTCTGCACCTATTCAGGGCTGTGGAGCCAGGGTTAGTGCAGAAATATGCACTGCGGAGCTGCAATCCCCGGCTTAGTGAGGAGTTATACCACCGCTGTGTGCTTAGTAACTTGGAAGGACTCGCATCCCGCTCACATTTAGCCATGGCCCTCTTTGAGCAGGAACAGGCCAACAGCACTTGAGAGACTAGAAACATCGAGAGCTTCTCAGCACCTTAACACTTGGCACTTTCCATCCCCTTCCCAGCCTTGCCATGGGTGAAGGGCATGTGAGGTCAAGGGAGGAGGAAGACTTTCCCAGCCCTGCGCTGAGGCACAGGCATGGGCTATGGAGTGAGGCTGTTTCTGTGGGGGTTTTGTGGGGTTTGTTTGTTTTTTAAATAAATAAAAGTTTCTTTCCAGGCAGATTCATGTGGTTACTTGTAAACTTTGTAGTGTCTGGGATGAGGGATGTAAAACAAGCTGTAGAGTCGACCTTACTTTAAGCCATGCAATTCTGCTGAGCAGTGCAGAGAGAGAGAGTGAATATGAGCTATGTACTGGAACAAAGTTACCTCGGCTATGCTACTCTCAGTGCTGTTGTTGCACCCTCCTGTATGTTTGTATCTTCATGCATTCATTTTTCAAGGATGCATAAACACAGCCCCTCTAGTTTGCTGCTGGACAAAGCTATTCAATGCACTTGCACTTCGCTATGTTTGGCTCCTCCACAACTGCAGAACATTCATTTTGTTGGGTAATCTGGGAAGGTGAAGGAACAGAAAATTCCCTTTGATACACACCAAGCTTGCTTTGGTTGGGCTGAGCACCATGCTGTGACGGGGCTGCTGTATGCCCTAGAGAGGAACCAGAAACTGTCTGAAGGTCCCCAACAACTACCTTTCAGTTCTGCAGATTGAGCAAAGTATCATCCCTGAAAATAACACATATGTCACTTCCTATCACAGGTGGGCAGATGGCATGACTAGCAGATTTAACAGTTCAGCTTCAGTTTGCTTACCTGGTAAGTCCTGCGCCTATTAAAGTGGTGAGCCTGTGCAACTGTTCTAAGGGACAGAAAATTCCTCAGTTACACCATACTTTTTGATTGTGCTCCTGGCTCTACACAACTTCAATACACACAGTTTTAGGACCTGGTTTCCATCAGGTGTGTCCACCTGCTTGCCACATGCATGTTAGTGGAAGCAGGCAACTGTCTGCTTATTCTCAAGGGTTGTTATTCCCAACTGATGTCCATGTTTTCATTAATGTAATCTATGAAATGGATGAAAAGCTGTCTTTTAATGACTGCGTATGGGTTTTCAGTGTGCTTCTACGGGAACAGGATTTGGCCAAATGTCACTCATTATATTTGATTATTTGAGGGAAAAATTGTTGGTAAAAGTTTGCAGATAACAAACGTTAACCAGGTGGGAGAAAATGAGGACAGGTCTGTTCTACAGAATGATTCAGATATAAGATGTACTTATACATAAGACAGGTAACTGCAAAATCATTTATCTAGAAATTAAACAGGTCATGTTTTAGATTTCCCTGTTCTGTATTCACAGAGAAGGGACCTCTGGAGTTCATCTAGTTCAACCCCACCCCTGCACAAAGGGTCAGCCAGAGCAGGTTGCTCAGGACTGTGTCCAGTTGCATTTTAAATATCTCCAGGGATGGAGACTCCACAATATCTCCTGGCAATCTGTTCCAGTGTATAATAACTTTTACAGTTAACAAGTTCTTTCTCATGCTTGAATGGAATTTCTTGCTTTTCAGTTTGTGCCCATTGCCTCTTGTCATGTCACTGGACACCACTGAGAAGCATCTGTTTCTGTCTTCCTTACACTGTCCCATCAATGAGTTATATACATGGATAAGAGCCACGCGGAGCCTGTTCTTCACCAGCTGTCACAGCCTCACCTGTTACGACAGACACTCTAATTACTTAACCATCTTCACAGCCCTTTGCTGGACTCGCTCCAGTATGTCCATGTCTGTCTTGTAAGTTCTGGGGAGCCCAGAACTGGACACAGCACTCCAGATGTGTCTCACCAGTGCTGAGTAGAGGAGATGGATCACTGCCCTTGACCTGCCGGCAACACTCCTCCTAACGCAGCCCAGGATGCTGTTGGCCGCCTTTGCTCCAAGGGAGCACTGCTGGCTTATGTTTAACTTGTTATCCATCAGGACCCCACCAATCTTTTTACTGCAAAGCTTTCAGCTTTCCAGCTACTTCCTTCCAGACAGTATCCTAGAAATCAAAGGCCAAAGCCCTGATGTGAACTTGTGAATTTCAGTGTGATGAGCCAGTGAGTGTGACTAACCCCATTCATGGATGCATAAGCACTGTTTAAGGAAAGAGATTGCATTTGCTATACTCAGAGGAGTACGAGGTGGAGGTCTGGTGTCAGCATCAAAAGAGATGCTGAAAGATTAGAAAAGCTTCAAAAGAAGTATTCGAAGTCTGGAACATTGCTTCAAATGGGATAGAAATCTCAGATTCGTTTATTTAAAAAGTAAGAGATGTCTTGATTACATTTACATGGGAAGAAGTCAGATCTCTGCTGAATGTCTTCCTGGGATGCGTGTTTGTTGCTAAGCAGACCTTCAAAGAGTGAGAACAAGAGAAGCTAACTGGGAAACTTTTTCTTGTTATGAGTGGTTGTTTTGCATGAGGAGGTGCTGATCCGTTATGATCCCAGTAGGAAAGGCACTCAGACTGTGTAAGGTATCATTTAAAATATGATGTATTAGAGCTAACACTATAACGATAGAATAGTATAGATAATCTTACATCCTTTAGGTGTGAGGAACCGCAAGTGGTGTAGCATTGAATGGGCCTCTGATCCACACACAGCATGCCATGCAGACCCCATCTGTAGAGTAGATTCTCCCATTTTGGCCATTAGAGCTATTATAGGATTACAAGAAAACAACTGTATTCATCATTTCTACTGTCAGACAGAAAGGATGTTTGCATGAGAATTTCTTGCCTCACTTTTAGACAAAGGCAAGGCCACACAGGTGGCATAATCACCAGTATGGACTGAGAGCTGCCTGCAGGCTCTTCTGTTACAACGAGCTGGCTGAGGTTGTCCTGCAGACAAGGGATTTGTGCAGCAAACACAGGCCTGAATGCCACACTGTGCAGCAGCACAGCACAGCACAGCACAGGCCTGTGCGCACCCAGGTTCACTGTTACGTGGGTCATCGACTCCTCGATGTACAGTGACTGTCTTCCAGTGAGGATCACTACAATAGCAGAGATGGACAGTGTAAGAACCCCTGCTGCTCCTTGCCTTGGTGATGATGTGTTTGTCTTCTTGAAGACGAAAGAGATYCTGATGCATGAAATACAATCTCATGGTGCCCGAGAGGATGCATAGCTTGTAAATGCAAGTGTCAATATGGTGTAATATCCAAGGAGAATTCACATTTGGAAGGACTGGCAGCGGGCATTGGATGCTGTAGAAAACTACAASAGCAAAGCAAGCAGTCTGATATGATGCATGGGGGTAAAACAGGTGTCATGCAACCAAGTTGAAAGAATAAACATTGAAAAAGATGCAGTAAGTTAACCATCAGGAAATATCTCTCTGTGGTAATGAAACTGAAAGCTGTAGGGGATATAGCCCTTGGGGATATCTGTGATATAAAACAAGCTGCTACAGAGAAGTTTTTAAAATGACATAGGGCAAGCTAGAATTATTAGTGAGTCCTCATTAGAGAAGAAAGAGAATCATGGGAAACAGGATAGTGAGATTTGATGGACTGTCATTTAAACAAAACAAAGATGTAAACCAAAAAAATTGAAATGCATCATTGTTTGGTAAGTCACTGCCCATGTCAGTGCATATAGGATAATGATGCAATGCTACACAGAACTAGAAACTCTTAAAGAGCATCTAGTATCTTGCGAGAAAACTGAGGGAAGCTGGAAGCTGATTTTTTTTTTAAATCCAGCTCTGTGGGAAAGGAAAGGCAGGAAATACTGCCAGCAAACTGCTGAGTCCATAAACTGAAGATTCTGGTTTACTGATCAAAACTCTGCATTCCAAGGTGAGATTAGGCTATATGAAAGGAACAACTTGCGTCTTACAGGCAGACAGGTTAACTTTCACAGTTATGCTCTAGCTGGAATAGCCTGGGGATAGTGAACTAAAAATGCAATAAGGCAAATGCTGTGAAGAGAAAAGAAAAAAATCAAGTTAAATGTTGAATGAATTGATCCAGTGTTACACCAAACAGGAAAAATGTTGATCATTCTTTACAGGTACCTAACATTAGACTATAAGCAATTGAAACCAGAAATGCTAACTGATAAGAAATTTGGTGTAGTTGGCATTACTGTATGACTAATACTAGTCAAGGTTGTTGTACAGCAAGTAAGACTTGGCAAACAACTTAAGCCTTTGAAGTTACATGTTGAGTTAAAGATGATCAGACAGCCATTACAGACCTGAAAATCCATTTGATTTAATGCAATGCTTTAACTATTACACAGAAAATTATACAGCAGCAAACAAATCATGTGAGTTAAGAACTGGTTGGCATATCAAATAAGAGCCAGTTGTTGGATTTGGACACTTCTACTTAGGTCCTAGTGGGGCAGTTCTCCAGCCAGTGTTGTTTGACACTTGATGATTTGGAAGCAAATGTAAGATCTCTACTGATAAAATCTGCCGATGATGTAAAAAATGAGTACTGCAAAAAACAGTCATAAAGATAGGATAACAACGGAGAAGAGTGTGTAGCAGAGTAAGGCTACTCAAATAGATTTTGTCTTAAAGCAGTCAAGTGCAAACTTGCATGCCTGGGGGAAATGAAGGCGTGTCACTCCTCCAAAGAGGACGGTATTAAAAAAATAAAAAAAAGGTAAGTCTGGAGAGAAATTGACTGTATTAATGCGCAAGCAGCTTAATTTGACCAGGAACCACTATTTTAGACACTAAAATACAGGGCTATCCCAGCCCTGTAAAGTTTACAATTTAAGGTTAAGACATGATATAACAGATCTATGCAGGTAGACAATCTGGGGGAAACAGATGCTGTTGATGTGAGACAGCAATAAGGCCCCTGGGACATAGCCCTTTTTTTTAAGGCTTGAAGGCAATAGAGAGAAAAAAAAAGAATGTACAAGAGGTTCACAAAATTTGTCTGAAGATTGGAAGAAATATTTTACAATGAGAGATGCAGAACTCCTGTAGCGATAAGACAAGGAGCAATGGCTTTAAACTGGGTTTAATGGTTTTAAACTAAAAGAGGGTAGATTCAGACTAGATATAATGAAGACATTTTTTACGCTGAGGGTGGTGAAACACTGGAACAGGTTGTCCAGAGAGGTGGTAGATGCCCCATCCCTGGAAACATTCAAGGTCAGGTTGGACAGGGCTCTGAGCAACCTGATCTAGTTGAGGATGTCCCTGCCCATGGCAGGGGGGTTGGACTAGATGGCCTTTAAAGGTTCCTTCCAACCCAAACCAGTCTATGATTCCGTGATTCTATGAACTTTGATTACTTAGAAGGTTGTGAGGTGATCTGATTAGAGTGTATAAGTACATCTACTGAGTAAAAATGCTGGATACKAAAGAGGTTTTTAATTGTCTAGGGGTAAGGCACAACAGCAGCAACACCAAAACTAACAGCTTTAAACTGCAACAGATAATTCCAACTGAAAATAGGCATATGCTTTTAGTGATGAAAGTGATTAGCTAGTGAAATTACAGAGTGGTAGCTTTTCCAGTATGTCACAATTTACTTGGTTTGTGTAACAGAGATCATTGGAGGCCCATGTGAAATTACTTGTCATATCTAAGTGGGCAGAATTAATGGTCCTTCATGGCCTTAAATTTCATGACTGTGAATATATAGTGGATGAAAGTTGCAAAAGAGAAATCCATCAAAGGCTATTAAACACAAAGCCAACACCTCTGTCACAGTATGTCTCTGAATCACAAATCACTCTGAGCTAGGAGAGCATTCAGGGAGGTATCACTGTATATCTACCCTATTTTTATGATCTTTTCTAGGCATTCAGTGTGGGCCACTGTCAGGAACGGGGTAAATGAGTCAGGTGTACTTACRATTCGACTCTGTACCACCATTTTTGTGTCATTATCTGCAAAAAAGGACTAGATCTTTTTCAAGGACACACTTTAGTTCAGCCAGAAATGATAAACTGTGTGAGGATCATGATACAGAATTCATGGACTACAATGGGGTCATGGATTGGCCAGGAAGACAAATTACCATGATTGTCATCTTTGACCTTGTAAAACTGAGAAAATGCATATCCTCATTAGGTGTCTGTTGTGCCTCCAACTGTGCTTACCACACTCCAGGTGCATGTWCTTTTGTGTGTACTTCACTTTCTTTGGGCTCCATGTCCTTGGATATTTTTCTTCCTTGTCTTCCATTGTGGTATGGGTAACTTGCTCCACTGGATGCCCTAGACAAGCTTACTTACCCTGTTGAAATAGTCTTTGCCGATCCCAGAGAAAAATGTTCAGTATATGTTACAAACACAGGAAGCTTTTATCCCAGCTGCATTTTTAACTCCAAGAAACAGGTGAAAATAGACTCACCATCTTCTCACCTATGAAGGAGCTGCCACTCTATCCCTAACTAAAAGGTATACTTTTTTTTTTTAAATAAAAATACAGATGAACTCAGATATTGTATCTGATCATGGTGTCCATCAATCTTCTTCAAGACTGAAATATAAATGATGTGACTCTTCCACTCGAGGGGGATGTGCAGCCTATCTCATCTGGGCAACCTGCATGGGGTGGTTTCCTCCTCTCCTCCCCTGGCAGTGCTAAGCAGTTCAGTTGTGTCTGTGCAGTCCCTAGGATGGCTGCACTTACCTCAGTCACAGCTGACAGGATGCTGAATTTTCTCACTGCAAAGTGGTTCACAGCCAATTGCTAACACTCTGGAGAGTGCAAGCCAATCACTTGCAGATGGTCTGGACTGTTCCACAGAGAAGTTTTGGAGTTGCTGCTGGTCAGATCAGATGACCAGATACAGAGGACGATACAATCTCATCAACAGGTGCACATTTCCCCAGCAAAAGCAAGGCATTCTTGCTCAGCAGACTCCTCCATCCTTAATTCCATCATGAAGACTTCTTTTCTGAGGAACTTGCTCTCTTCTATTTGGCCTTAAGCATTACCTTGTCACACATCCATCATGAAACATACTTTACAGTACTGCAAAACGTGTGCAGGCTGCTAGCTTAGTCTCCTGCCAGGAGTCCTAGCCTGAACCACTACACAAGGTGCTTTCTTGCAATGCTGTTTCAGGGCTTGCCCTTCATAAGTCATGTACCTTTGCCAAAATAGTCACCCTCTCTCGCATTCCTCTTTCAGATTGTCTTTCCTGGATGTACCTAGCACTTACATTACCTTCTCAACACGCACGCTAAACCATTTCTTCCAGGATGCTCAAAGGTGGCAGTTTCTGGATTACAGGTAACACAAAAACTCATTTTCCATTTACAACAGTGTTTTTCTAGTGCAAATAGCTGTAGCAAAAAGCTTGAAAATGTGACACACATGAAAAATGCAGACTGAAAAAGCTGAAGGCACATAAATATATAGCCCCCATTTAAAAATATCCAGTGATACATAAATCCACCTCATAATCTTTACAAGATTTTATTTCAGCTTTTAGACTTACACCCTTTTTGAACACTTGGAGTTGGCAGAATTGCTTGGCTTCTGCTCATCTGATACTCCTTTTAAACTGAGTTTTTCCTTTCACCCCTTTCTCACATCTCCTTGGAACATCACTCAAAATTACTCACTTTCAGTGCTCATCCTATACACACTCCCCTCCTTATCCCTCATTGTTTGCAGTGCTTCTTCAAATTATTCTTTGAAAGTGTACTTCATAAATATCTTCCACTGGATATTCACAAAATAATTTTCCTTTTCTTTTCCCATTACAGTTGGCACAGTATAACAGACCCACGGTCCACCAAACCCAGTATCCTCATCCTCCCAGGAGTTACTTGCTCCTTAAGAGAAAGGTGTGCAAAAAAGTGTGCAAATAAAGGGTAATAACTCTTGGTACAGGCCAGTTTTGAATTTGAAATATCAGACATGCTTCAAAGCTTTTTCCCCCACGTTCACTCCCGATACACGGGTTATTGTTGTTCACATCACCACCAAAATTCTCACCGAGGCTCGGTAAATCCTTGCCCCGCAGTGCCCCGCGGCAGCGTCTGCCACTCTCGCCCGGCACCGGGCGAAAACGCTCTCCGAATACGCCCTCGAGGTCTGCTGCGAGCCGGGCGGCTCCCCGGCCCTGCCCCGGGGGCCGCACGCGCCCTCCCGGCGCCACCGCCACCGTGCCGGCACCAGCCCCGCCGCCAGGTGGGTCCGCGGGGCGGGGCAGGCCGCGACCGGCACCGCCGCCAGATGGACCGGGGCCGCGGGCGGTCGCTACGGCCAAGGGCGGCCTGGCGTGGGCTCTGTGGCGGAGCCCGACCTGCCTGACGGGCAGGGCTGGACAGAGCGGGGCCGGGGCTGGGGCTGGGGCTGGGGCCGGGGCCGCTGCCGGGCCGGATGGCGGCGGGCGGAGGCGCTGTGGTGCGCGCGGGGGCTCTAGCGGCGGGTGAGGGGAGGTGTGACAGTAAAGGGGGCTCTGGCGGCGGGTAAGGGGAGGTGTGACAGTAAAGGGGGCTCTGGCGGCGGGTGAGGGGAGCAGTGACAGCAGAGGGGGCTCTGGCGGCGGGTGAGGGGAGGTGTGACAGTAAAGGGGGCTCTGGCGGCGGGTGAGGGGAGGTGTGACAGCAAAGGGGGCTCTGGCAGCGGGTGAGGGGCGCTGTGGCGACAGGGGGCGGTGGTGAGTGAGGGGCGCTCTGGCGGCGGGAGCTCGCTGTGGTGGGTGAGGGCCGCTGTGGCGGCGGGGGGCGCTTTGGCGAGTGAAGGCACTCTGGAGGCGAGGGGCTGTGGCGGCGGGTTGGGGGAGCTGTGATAGTAAGGAGTGCTCTGGCGGCGGGTGAGGGGCGCTGGGGTGGCGCGCGGGGTTCTGGCGGTGAGTCGGAGCGCTGTGGCGGGGAGGGGTGCTGTGGCGGGGGGGGCGGTGGTGAGTGAGGGGCGCCCTGGTGGGTGAGGGGAGCTGTGGTAGTGAGGGGTGCTGTGGTGGGTGAGAGGCTGTGACGGTGAGTGAGGGGCGCTCTGGTGAGTGAGGGGGCTGTGGCGGCGAGTGAGGCGCTGTGCCGGGTGAGGGGCGCTCTGGCGAGTGAGGGGGCTGTGGCGGCGAGTGAGGCGCTGTGCCGGGTGAGGGGCGCTGTGGCGCCGGGGCTCGGTGGTGGCAGGGGGCGGGGGACGGGGCGGCGGGAACGGACTGCGGCGGCGGCGCTGTGGCGGCGGACCCGCAGCCTGTCCGACCCTCTCCCGAGGCTGCCGTGGACGCCGCCGTCGGGCGAGAGAGAGCTGTTCAGAGGCGGCACGGCCGGGGTGGCCCGAGGGGCTGGAAAGGTACGGGCGCTGCCCCCGCCCTTCCACGGGAGGAGCTCCACGCCGCACCGCCCCCGCAGGGCTGGGAAGCCGGCGCAGGGACCGCGACTACACCGTCCTCCCGTTGCCGAAGCGGCGCTGAGACGCAGCGGGTCGTAGCGCGGCTCGGCTGGAGGAGCGGTCGCTCTCGCACCGGGACCCTCTCTCCCGGCGGCGAGGGCGCTGCGGGCGGCCCGTTCCGGCGCCGCGCTGCCGCTCCTGCGCGGGTGGCGAGCGTCGCGCACTTTGCAGACGGTCCCTGCGCCGCTCTCCGCAGCGCCGCGCAGGCGCCCGGCGCTGGGACGGCGGCCCCGGTGCGAGCGGGAGAGCGGAGCGGCGGGGAGGAGCATGGACGGGACGGTGAGCCTTGMCCCGGGTCCCGCCGCCCCCCGCCCCGGGCTTCCGTCCGGCTCGACCCCGCGGCGGCACTTGCCGTAGCTCTGCCCCGGGCACCTGCGGGAGCTCTGGCTGCGGGACACCTCCGCCGGGGCACTGCCCCCCGCCAGCGGCACCCCTGGGCCGGGCATGGACCCGGGGCACTGGGCTCCTCCCACCCCGGCGCTGCCTGCAGGGCACTCCCGACCGGGAGACTGGCAGAGTCCGGGCAGCGGGCCCCGCGCCGCCGGTATGCCGCCTGGCGGTGCCCCTTCCGCGGTGCTCCGCTGCCGCCGCACGGCTCCCCCGCGGAGCCGGGGGCTGGGACACCCCGACGACTGGCGCGCCGCTCTCTCCGTTCTTCCCTTCGGGCTCGGCGTTGCGCCCGTGCAGCCGCCCACCTGGCCCCCTCCGTTGTCCCAGCGTGTGCCCCTGCGTCTTCGGCCGAGCTGTGGTGGCTTTGCTGCCTCACAGGGACCCAGCTGGCTTGGAGAAGCAGGCAGAGAGGGGAAGCCCAATACTCATTTACTGCTCCCAAATGTGGACTGAAAGCCCCTTAGGGAGGCTTTCCCTCAGCAGGGACTGACTTTCCCGGGGGAGACACCAGCACTCGTCTGGAATCACCTAGCCTGCCCTGCCATGGTCCTCTGGAGAGGAGGGTCCTCTTCTTAACACCCTGTCCCTGGAGACACTCCACACCCCAGTGCTGTCCTGCGACTAACTGACAGCTGTCTCCAGTGCTCCAGGAACAACCAGCCTTCATGCAGGAGATAGCACCTTTTGAGAGAGAGTATTCGTCTTGCTGCCTCTAAGATGCCCTTCAGCTCTTTTTTCAGACGGAGATACATAGTCCCAGATACTCTCTCAGGACAAACTGATCTGTACCTGTAGGAGACTAATGCTCTGTACGGCCTTCCAGAAGATATTCTTGACTTCCCACACAGGCAAACCATCTCACTTTGGCGCCATGAGCTTGCTGCTGGAGATTGTTGCTCCCTCCCTCCCTCCTGTTCCCTGAGGCCTGAACTCTCCTCCATTTCCTCTATCAGCATGGCCTGTGGCGGGACCCTGTGTGCAAGTTGCTGCTGGGAAAGACTGAGGTAGAGATTAAATGAGGGACTGAGGAGAAAGCAAGGTCACTCACCAGTTAGCATGATCTGGGGGTGCGTTTGTGCAGTATCTTTGCCTAGTGCTGTCAGCACTGCCCTTTGTGGAGAGATGGGCATCATACTACTGCCCATCCAGGGGAGTCCTGCAGCTTCTGAAAATAACCAGTTCCTTGGTGCTGCCTCAGGAGCAATCAGCAACCTACTGTTTACCATGGGGACACCACCATGAGAAACCAGCCGTTCTTCGCTGGCAGAATCCCCTGCCCTCTGTCTGTGAGGAAGAAACTCCCAGCCGGGCCTTGCCCCTAAGGCAGGGTGAGGGTGAGATTCCCAACATTGTCAGCCTTTGGTTGCCTCCTTTTCTGCAGTGCTGCACTGATGTTCCTTTCAGTACCTCATGCACTTTCCTGGCCCAGCCCTTCTCACTTGCACTGCCTCCATTGCTGTGTTCTGCCTCAGCCACTGTTTTCCCGGACTCTATCCTTCCTTGACTTCAGCTCTATTTTAGCACAATTCACCATGATCTTCTTTCTGCCCTTTGTTCTTCTCTTGTTTTGACCCTGCTCAACCGAGAGCCGTGTTACTGTCCCTAATGGAGTTGTCTGCTCTTGTGCTGACCAGCACTGCTTAGGCTGGCACTGCGATGCTCGTATTTCCCTTTCTTGCCTATCCATTCTTTGAGCAGTTGCTTCTAACTGCATGACTAGGTACGAGCTTACACCCATGAATGCTGTGAGTGCTGGTGTTTACATCTGTTCTGCCGTAATGCTTCTCTTCTTCATAAACTACAGTAGAGAGCTGTCAGAAGAAGCAGTGCTTTGTATACACAGGTGCAGCTGGCTCAGCTCTTCCCAAGGAGCTCCCTTTTCCTTCTTACCCTGGCTCATCTTCTCTGGGACCTATCATGAATATGGAGACACTGAAGCTGCCTGACTATACACTAAATCATTAGTTCTCCCAGTCTGCAACACTCTCACCATCCTACCAGGGCAGCTAACAATGCCTGCTGAAATGCTAGATTATTCTGATAGCCTTTAAGGATTTGATTTTTTAAGAATGAAAGCAAGCTGACTTGGTTACAGTTTCTGAACTGGCCTGCTTTCCCAAGGGTTACCAGAGATGTTTGGTGGCAGAAAGATAACTGAGAACAWCTGTGTAAGAAGATACTCTTGCTTCTTGGTTAGTCCAGGCAAATTCTAGGGATCCCTTCCAATCTTAACCACCCTATTGCTCTTATTAGAGCATGCCTCAACATGTTGACAGGTTATAGGCAAGTGTTGTACTTTCTTCATGTTTTCTCCAGTCTCCCCAAATACCAGCTGGCTCCCATCTGTGAGTTGATTGGCCTGTAAGGATGGCCTAGTGTCTGGGCAAAAGTACTGTCTTGGCAACGTGGACATGCATCTGTGTGCAGTTGTCTGCAGAGAAGTCCCTAATTACTATGTCAGTTGCATCTTTTCTTTCTTGCTTTTCCCTCTTTTTTTTCCAGTTGTGCTGCTTATGAAGTGTCACATGGTTTGGTGCTGTTCTAGGAAATTTTATTTATATTGTATATTACTTCCCTCTCACTCAGTATGTACTTTCTCTTTTCAGAGCTGGATCCAAATGCATCCTCGGCCTGCTGTCTTAGAGCTGTTCCTGCTTCAGGACAATGAGAATATCTGCTGCTAATTCATCATGACATAATATCTGGTCTCCTGCCCCATCTTGTTGGATAAGTTTCGTGCTTCCTCTTGGTCTATACACATGTGACTCCGGGTGTTCATCAGCTACCTAGTCTGGAACAGGTAGGTTTTAGCCCTTTGAAAACTGACCTGTTCTAGGTGGGAAGAATGTGTCTGTGACTTGTATWGGGACTGGAAAATGTTTGCCGTGGGCATATGGGAAATGTTATTTTGTGAAATAAGTCCTGAACTGCCTGCTTGCTGCTATTGAGCTAACCTGGTCCTTTTACTAGCCAACTACTTCTGTGATAGTTTCAGCTAGTGCTGGCAGGGAGGGTGCTGATTAGGCAGAGTAGATTGGCTCAGAGCGAGTTAGAGAATGCAGTTGCTAAGAGCAGGCCTAATAGAGGAAAGAATGAAGAGTAGTAGTAGTAGCAGGTATTCTTTGTGGTAATTCATTACTCCATTAGCTACAAGTAAATGTGATTAGTTCTTATCAGATGGTTATTGATTTGTAGGGTTACCATGCCTCTCACAGCAGGTTTAAATTAGCATGGTTAACTCTTCCCAGCTGGTAGACTTCTCCAGTACCTGCTGTTGTTGGATATGCATTGGTCATCTCCATGTACTCAAATCTGCCACTCAGGTCTTTATTTTCTACCGTTCTATTCTTCTTGTTGCTTCCACTGGTGAATATCCACCTGTATCCATCTATCTTTTTTCCCAGTCAGTACACAGTATGTCTGTAAGGGACTTTGCTTTTCCCACAGCTGGATCAGTGCCTTTTCACCTTTTACAGCCTGCACAGGTCACTTCACTGGTAGCGTAAATTGTCTGGTAGAAAAATGCATTCTATTTTGCATTGGAAACAAATAGCCTAGGTTATAACTTTTTTTATTTTAAGACACATTAGGCTTGTTATTGTCATCTGATTTGACCCTTTAAGAACCATATTGCTGCAGCACAGTTATGAACTTTGCCCAGTGCCTGCTACCTCTGGCTTTTTGCTTCTGGCTGAGCTAGGGAAAGTCTGTTACAGAGAGATACCGGTACTAGTCTACCAATCATAATTTACATGAATTTAAGAACTGTGTTGTGCTGAGTCAGGCCAAAGTATCCTGTCTCTGACTAGTAATGGATATGCGGAAAAGGAATAGGAAAATGAGGAAAATGCTGAATCTTTTTTTTTCTTCTGCATACCTTTTAAGTTTTTGCAGCCATCTAATTATGGAGTCAGCAGTTTGGAGTAAACAATGTTAGAAAATCCCCCAAATTCTTAGGTCTGCTGTTTCAATGTTAAGTTATCCTCATTGGAAGGAGTTGTTCCAGTTTTTTGTGACTGACTTTTCTGTGATTATGTTTTCCATCACTATTCTGTCCTTTTCTGTTCAGTTGAATGTTCTCTTGGATTCTGAGTCCAGGGAGGGGACTATAGGACCATTCACTTTGGCATGTTCCTAAAGGTAGTGCGTACCTGTATCCAGCTCGCAGCTGTTGCTGAGTAAGGGTATGTCTTTTAGAAAGGCAGTTTGGTAGTTCTCCTTATTCAGGTTCCAAATGATAGAAGACCGAGGTATGGATGAGAGCTATTTGGCAGAGGGAGAGACCAGACAAAAAGCGGGTGACTGCAGATACGTGGCAAAAGAACTTGGAAGTAAAACCAATGAGAATAATAACCTGCTAAGCAGAAAACGCTTTTGTGATTTTTTTACTTGTGTTTGCACTTATGGATGGTGTTGGGTTCAAGATGATCACTGAATGCCAGGCAGCAAATGTGGCAAAAGGCTTTTCCTAGTTGACATCTAGGAAAGTTTCTTTCCTTTTCAGTTCTGACACCCCACTCCATTTCTTTCTGTTCCTGTAACTATCACACGCCATGTTGTCTATGCTGACTAACTTGTTAAGAACCCATTGATGTTAAAGTTAATGCAGAATATACCTGCTGATGTATATTCCTGCAGAGAGTCCACAACCCTCGCTGGAATCAGAAGAGCTCCTTTAACTTCTTGATGAAAGGTAAGGTGTTAACTTTAACCTTCAGTATTCTTAATCACTTGGAGTTCACTCCTCTTCCAGTGCGGTGTTGCCACAGTGGTTTCCAAACTGAGTGCTTGCGCTAACACCTGGCATTTCCTGGTCTCCCCTTAAATTGAATAGCATTCCAGGAACTTAGCTTTTCTGGAAAGGTGCAGTTGGAGGAATTGAATAGTTCTTAATTTAAAATGTAAAGGATTAAGAGTTCTGGTATTATACCACGGGAGTTATCCAGGTTTTTCATTTATACAGAAGTGTCCTAAGTGCATAGAAACAAGCAAATAACTACAACTTGCATGCTTTTTCTTCTAGCTCACAGAGTTATTGCTGTGTTCTCCATAATGCTTTCATAATGTAGACAGTGGCTAATAGGTCTTGTTCAGGAAATGTTACTCAGAGGTCATCAAGTGAGGTATGTCTGATTTTTGTGAATTGACAGCCTGAGATGCCCTTGTCAAATGTTTCTGATATTCACTGAGTAAACATGAAAGTAACAGTGATATAGTCATTCTTGTACCTGGATATATAGATAGCACTGGCACCTCAATACTGGACAAGGGTCCCATGAATTTTACGGAAAGCTGTTTTGATCTTCCTTCCATTTTTTTAAAAACTCTCTATTCATTGGTTCCAGTGTTTGAGAGACAAAGTTCCTGTCTTTTCCTTTATGGCCGTTGATAGTCCAACAGCCTTTACTATTTTGTACTCTTATCATAATGATGATGTCTGTGTTTGTCTATCGTAGTTGTCCAAAGCTAGGGATAGAAGCGTTTCTATTTGAATATAACTATCACCATGGCTTAAATGAAGCCCTTAGCTAGCCTGAAGAATTTGCCTGCTCCAAGAATGTCAGTTTCAGAGTCTAATCAACATATCTTTTACTTTTTACCCTGAAATTTGGCACACTTATTCTCTGCCTGTGAATTAATTTTAAAAATAATTTGTTTAAAGGCAGTTCAGCTCCTTTCAAGATCCTAAACTGCAGAGAAGAAAACACAATTTACCAATCATATATTTTTAAATTTATAGGCACAGCTATTGCACTGAAGTGGGAAATCATATAAACCTAACTTTTGATAAGCATGTGGCCTTTGATTTGCAAATGTGCTTTTGATGATGTGAAAGAAATTGGACTTCATTTGGTGAAATTGCAAGGCCTAACAAGGCATAACATTCAAAATTTATAAATTCATTATTTTTAAAGATTTAAAGCAGTCATTTTCCCCTGGCAAAATATGTATGATTCATGGCAACTGCAGATTTTACAGTTAAAAGGTGATGTATAGATGGAGAGCAAGAGCTGTTTGCAGCTGTTAGGTCAGTGAGGAGTGATTTTTTCAAATGTTACTTGTAGATAATTTTTTAAATCTTTCCATTTCCATGGTAGAGAAAGGACATACTGCAAGGTTACTTAAGGTTTTTTATTCCTGTTTTTTCTTCTTTGAGATCATAGGGATAACCACATAGTAACTGAGCTGGCTGGTATGCTGATCAGACTCTGTGTGGACAGTGGCCAATACGAGTAGTTGCAGGAGAAAGTACAAAGTCTGGTTCATAGAATGATAGAATTGCTTGGGTTGGAAAGGATCTTCAAAGACCTGTTAGTCCTGTTCCAGTGTCTCACCACCCTCATCATAAAAATCATATTCCTTATGTCCAGTCTAAACCTACCATCTTTCAGTTTAAAAGCATTGCCCCTTGACCTGTCACTACAGGCCTTGGTAAAAAGTCTCTCTCCATCTTTCTTATAAGCCCCCTTTAAGTATTGAAAGGGCGCAGTAAGGTCTCCCTGAAGCCCTCTCTTCTCCAGGCTGAACAACCCCAACTCTCTCATCTTTTCTTCATAGGGGAGGTGTTACAGCCCTCTGATAATTTTCATGGCCCTCCTCTGGACCTGCTCTAACAGATCCATGTCTGTCTTGTACTGTGGACCGCAGAGCCGGATCCAGGTGGGGTCTCACCAGAGCAGAGTAGAGAGGAAGAATCGCCTCCCTCGACCTGCTGGCCACGCTTCTTTTGATGCAGCCCAGGATACGGTTGGCTTTCTGGGCTGCAAGCACACATTGCCGGCTCATGTCCAGCTCTTCATCTACCAATATCCCCAAGTCCTTCTCCGCAGGGCTGCTCTCAATCCATCCATCCCCCAGCCTGTACTGGTACTGGTGATTGCCCTGACCCAGGTGCAGGACCTTGCACTTGGCCCTTGTTGAACTTCATGAGGTTCACATGGGCCCACTCCTCCAGCCTGTCAGGGTGCCTCTGGATGGCATCCCTTCCCTCTAGCTTATCAGCTGCACCACTCAGTTTGATGTCATCTGCAAACATGCTGAGGGTGCACTCAATTCCACCATCTATGTCATTAATAAAGATACTGAACAGTACCGGTCCTAATATGGACTCCTGAGGGACACCACTTGATACTGATCTCCATTTGGACATTGAGCTGGCAGCTATTTAAAGACATTTTGCTTAGAGTACCAGAACTGTCGATTCCCATGCTCAAGAAATCAGGCGAGGAAGGTGGGAAACCAGCATGGCTGAGTAAGGACCTCCTCCTCAAAGTGAAACACAAGAGGAAAATGCATAGGCAGTGGAAGCAGCAACACGCATCCTGGGAAGAATATAGGGATACTGCCCAGGAGTGTAGGGATGGGATCAGGAAAGCTGAGGCACAACTGGAGCTAAATTCATCAAGGGATGTGAAGAAGGGACCTGTAGAAGGGCTTCTACAGGTACGCTAGTCAGACAAGGAAAACAAAAGAAATTGTACCCCCCAGTAAATGAGACGGGGAATCTGGTGACAACCAACATGGAGAAGGCTGAAGTACTCAACAACTTTTTTCCCCCCTCAGTTTTCACTGGCAGTTGCTCTTCCCAAATCTCTCAGGTCCCTGAATCTCAAGGCAGGGACTGGAGGAATGAAGTCCCACCCATCGTAGGAGAAGATCAGGTTCTAGACCATCTGAGGAACCTGAACATACACAAGTCTGTAGGACCTGATGAAATGCATGCCAGGGTGCTCAGGGAACTGGCTGATGGTGAATTCTACCTCTCCCCAGTAATCTGTATTCATCAAAGAACATCCCGTGATCGTAGAATCCAAAGCCCTGGTGTCAACACCAGCCATGAAGCCAGGTGCTGATCTGCACAATCATGGTTGTTTACAGATTAATGGATCTTGTGGCTAAAATAGACTTTTGGATCACCTGACACCTGTATTTTACTGAGCACTAATGGACTTCCATTTGTCCTTACTTTGAGCCTTATACCTTCCAGAAAGACAAGCTGCAGTTTGGTTGGCTATTGTAAATTAGAAATGGAATATACTGCCTGTAGATCCTCTATCAGTGGAGGGTTTAAGAACTTCGACAAATATCTGTTAAGAAGGGTTTCGGCAGGTCAATACTGACTTTTGGGGCAGGGAAGGATTTGAAGATCTTCTAATGGCCATGCTAGCCCCTCTACTTTGATTCTGTAAATATCTTGTTTGTGACGGCTAGACTATCCTGAAGGCAAGGGGTGAAGGTTATAACAATGTCAGCTGTGCTTATGTAGAACGGAGTGTCATTGTAAGTGCCTGTTAGGAGTGTGATTTCCCCCCACCGCCCTGCTCTGAACTGACATGTGCTGTGTGGTAATGATTTGTGGCATAGTTTGTCTGATGTCAGCTTTTGTCCACTGGCTCTTGTTCTGTCTTTTTTTCTATTTAATTTAAAAGCTTTTTATCACTTGGGATTTTGTGAATGTTTGTACTTACATTGAATGTACTTAAACATCATCATGTTCATCTCTCAACTTTATGTTTAGTTCATTAAACATGTTGCATTATTTAAATCTTTCCTGGACAACATTTTTCAAACTTCTGGATTGTACATGTCACTACTTTATTCAGTGTTGCAACGTGGACTTCTCTAGTGATTGAAGTATATACAGAAAATCATCCTATCCTTGCTTCCTCCACTTCATAAATCCAAGGGTTCCTTTGGCTCTCTTTGCCACAGTGTGGCACAGGTAATTCAGTTTGAGTTGTTTTCCCACTGTGGTCCCTACTTCCTTTTCAGATTTTTCACTTTTCCAGACATGATCTGCTTTAGGGGGATATTTTTCATTCTTTGTTCTTAGATCGTTCCTTGCCTTTAAACACACACTTTGAATGGATCCATCTTAAGAAGATGGCTTGATCCAACAGTTCTGTCCTTCACTCCAGTTCATTAGAGGTGACTTTGTATTAATTTCCATATGCTGAATGACACTGTTGAATGTTGTCTGACTAGTTACTAACCCTCCCTGTAAAGGTACCTTCACTTTTAACTACATTTACTGTTTAATTTGTGCCAGCAAATTGGGGACATTATTGATATTTCATAGTGCTTATTTGTAATCAGAAAAAGAAAATCTAATAATACTTGGTCATCTCTCTAGAATGGTCTTTCAAATCCCTCATGATTAATGCTAGGCAATAAGGTGCCCCTCACAGAAGGATCCTGTTAGTTCCTAGTAGAGCCTGGCTTTTGTTCTATGGGCTTTGTTCGTTACAAACTTTCTCATTGTTCTCTTAATACTTAACATTACAGCTCAGGATATTCTTGTATGAATGAAAGTGTCTAGTCCAAGGGTATCTGTATATGGTTTGTAAGTAATTCTGGTGTCATTTTTGTGCTTGGTAGTCCAGATTTATCTTTGTAAGGGAGTAAACCAGTGGGGACTGCCAAGAATGCTATCACTAGGTCTCCCTGGGATCCAGTGGTATGCATAGACCAGCTAGGGCCCAAGGCAGAGTGATGGAACATGCGAGACATCTGCTGTCGTAACTTTTCTGTGGACTATCTGGTACTTCTCCTCTCTGCCATCCTCTGAAGTATATGGTGGTATATGTCTTGTGGCCGTTTGACATGTAAAGATTTTGCTGTGTGGCTCACAAGGTCAAGAAAACTGGATGCTCCTTACCTAGCTGACCACTTTCTGCATCTTCAATGTCTCTTGGCAAGTCCTGTGCCAGTTAGTGCCCAAGACTAACTATTCTGCATGAAAAAGCTTTTGTTGATTTTGAGTTTGTTGCCCTCTGTTTTTGTTGGTGGTCCTCTAGTTCTTCTGTTACAAGATCATGTGCTGCTAGTTTTGTCTCAGTGCTAGTCTTAATTCTGTACATTTTCCCCCTCTGCTGCAATATGAACAAGCACTCTTTTTCAGTTCCTCTTCATAAGAGAATTATTTTGTACCTAGTCTTTCCATATCTGTATCTTTATTAATTCTGCTGTATACTTTTTAGAGATGTGACCAGCACTGGCTGCAGTATGATAAAAGCATGAGAGAACTACTGACTGATACTGTGTTCTGTAATATCTTCTGTCAGGCTCTTCATAACTCCTTCAGATTTTATTTTCTGAGTAAATGCTTCTGTCAAGTGCTGCAGCCATCCTCATCTGTTAGTATATTTAACAATGTAAATTGCACGTGAAGTTGTAATTAGTGGAGCCCTGTCTTTTGTTCAAAGGATTGGTATGTAAGCATGCCATTGCAGATAAGGAGTCAGCATGTCTTCTGTAGAGGCAAATGATGCCCCACAAGTCTGTTATGTTCCTATTCTATTATCCGTTGTGCCCCTATTTTATTAGGATTAGAATTCTCTGATGGGTCATGCGAATAAGAGCGGGCCTGTCAGTGTATTATACTTAAGTGTTTTGAAAATGCTCTCAGCAAGCTTTCTAAAGAATGTTAAAGCTAATAAGGGAAGTATATAGTCAATAAGGAAAATTCCTCATAATCAGTAAGGAAAAGTAGGAAATCACAGAATCACAGAATGGTTGAGGTTGGAAGGGACCTCTGGAGGTCATCGTGTCCAACTCCCCTGCTAAAGCAGAGCTGGTTGCCCAGAACCACGTCCAGACAGCCTTTGAATATCTCCAAGCTGGGAGACTCCACAACCTGTCTGGGCAACCTATTCTAGTGCTCAGTCACCCTCACTGTAAAATAGTGTTTGCTGATGTGCCAAGGGAACCTCCTGTGTTTCAGTTTGTGCCCACTGCCTCTGGTCCTGTCACTGGGCACCACTGAAAAAAGCCTGGGTCCATCCTCTTTGCACTCTCCCTTCAGGTATTTATATACATTAGTAAGATCCCCTCCTCAGGTATTTATATACATTAATAAGATCCCCTCCGAGCCTTCTCTTCTCCAGGCTAAACAATCCCAGTGTTCTTGGCCTTTCCTCATAGGAGACATGCTCTGGTCACTTCGTCATCTTCATGGCCCTTCATTGGACTCTCCAGTATGTCCATGTCTCTCTTGTACTGGACAAGGACAGCACTGGACACAGTACTCCAGCTGTGGCCCCACCAGTGCTGTGTAGAGGGGAAGGATCACCTCCCTCAACCTGCTGGCAATAGTTTGCCTCATGCAGCCCAGGATACCATGAGCCTTCTTTGCAGCAAGGGCACACTGCTGGCTCGTGTTCAACTCGGGGTCCACCAGGACCCTCATGTCCTTTTCTGACAAGCTGCTTTCCAGCTGGGTAGCCCCCAGCGTATATTGGTGCCTGGGGTTGTTCCTCCCCAGGTGCAGGACTTTGTGCTTCCCTTTGCTGAACTTCATGAGGAAATGTGAGGGTATGTGGAAGGTGAGAGTATGCCTCTTCTTAAGTTGATGTAGTCAAGGATGTTTTCAGTGCAAAGGGGATAATAAGTAAATGGGGGAGGTGCTAAAGAAAAACACACAGAGACACAAACCTGCTAGTCAAGGCATGATGGAGACAAAGACCGAAGTATACTTTCACTAATTGACGAGCCATTAAGAAACTACAGGCACAGCTTTGGAGAGGACTAACCTGAACTAGTGGAATCCCTGGGCCCCAGAGCTGCTGGAGGTGGTGGCTGCAGAAAGACGAATAAATGTTCAGTTTCTGTAATGGAAGGAGTGCCTTTTTGGTTCCCCATTGGTGTTCAGTGTATGATGAATGATTTCTAAAGAGGTAAATAATGAAGCAACAAAATCAGCCAATAATGTGACATTATTCAGTGCAGTAGAACCTAAACCTGTCTCTTAAGATTGGGGAAGAGTGTTTCAAAACTGGATGATAATATGGCGGAATAAATTTAAGGTTGATGAATTAATATGTAAAATGTAGAGAAAATAAGCCTACCAATGTAGCCACATTACTGTCAAAATCATGCCTTTTGGCTCAGGAAGGAAATCTTTAGCATCTTTATAGATAGTTCTCTGCAAACACGAGCTTAACAGTAGCAATTAAAATGGAAAATTCGATGTTAGATATTACAAGAAAAGAATTAACAAAACTGAAAATATTGTTATAATATTGTATAAATCCATGGTTCACCTATGTCCTGAGGAGTGAATGCAGTTCTATATCCCTGAAGATGCAGTGTCTAGTAGAACTAGAAGAATTCTAGAAAAAGTGATAAGGATAGTGAGAAATGGAGAGATTTCCATCAGAGGAGGTATGTGAGAATTCTTTAGAAAAATGATAGACGAAGATAACTGTGCTAGAGATCATCAGTCATCATGGAGGAAAGGCAAGTTACTATTTATAGAACATATGGATATGTGATGAAATTATCAGGCAACAGGCTTAAAACAAATACAAAGGTGGTGGGTTTTTTTTTCAGCTCATGCCAAATTAGATTGTAGCATTTATTACTAAAAGATGTTTCAGCTGTCTACAGTGTAGATGGGTTCAAACACAGGTATTAGGCAACTCCATTGCTGGCTATTAAACGTGGTAGTCCAGGCTCAGGATGTTAGTAAACCATGGCTGTTAGAAACAGGAAGGTCATACAAGAGGAATATGTATGTCTTGTTTTTTGCAATAATAGTGTTGTGGCTATGGTGCTCCACTCATATAGTAAAAAAAGTTTTAATGTACAGGAGTATGTTTATTAGAATACCTGATATAGTTGTAAAAAAAAAAAATCACAAGATTTTCTTTTTTTAATTTTATTTCTTACAGTCTTTCTTTGAGCATCTGATACTTACATGATGTTAAGCAGACAAAAGGTCCTATCTCATGATAATTCTTCATTTAGCTGTTATTATCTCTTTTGACATATATGAAGTATGTGCTGTATTGATTTTTGTGGAGGGTTGAGTATTTTATTCAAATGTTACAGGGTACAGCAGATATCTCAACAGTGCATACTTGAGCCAGAACCTAGGGTTTCTCTTAACCTGACCAGCATTTAAACTGTTGAAATCCTGAGACTGTCCCCTGGGCTTTCTTGATCTTTTTTTCTCCAAAACCCACTCTTCCTGCAGGGCCAGCAACATGTGGCAATCTTGCTTTTATTCTTTTTCTGATTGTACCACATTAATCCAAATTAGTTTGTTCCAAATGCCTACAAACACAGCTATTTACAAGTGAATTTTATTGTGAATTTTCTTCACCTTTCCTGCTTCCCATTTGTAAAAATGTTTCCAACTGCTCTGCTTCTATCTTAATCTTTGAAAATATTTAGGTCATGGTTTGACATAAATGAAATTTATTGATAAAGCTGATTTAAGAAGTTCCCATTCTGCCCTGGCTGCTTATTSCTGCTTCTTGTGGTCGTTTGTTTCTCCCCTGCACTGTTTTGCTGTAGCAACTTGCAGGACCTGTAAATGAGGTTAACACTGGTTCTTAACCTGAACAGTATTCTTTTGTCACAGTATTCCCCTGTCACTTCTAACTTGTGAAGAAATTCTTGAAACATGAGGAAAACAAGGGCTGTGGCCCAGCTAAAGACAATGAGACAGTGTTCTTCAGCTGATGCTGCTCTGGGTATAATCATTGTTCCTGGAGTTTGCTCAGCAGTTTTTTATCACAGCAACTAATTGAAGAGTAGCAGTTTACAAACACCAGTCACTTTGCAAGTGTACATCTCAGTACTTGTTAAATAGTTATGTTATTCAAAATGCTTTTGCTATACTATTCTGTGATTTCTTGGTTTAAATTCTGCCACCCTGCATTACAAGTGCATAAAGAAGATGTGGTTTATTTGATTAACTGTAGATGTCTACAACTGAACTAGTTATCATAGGTTCCTTTTACAGTGAGTAGAGGGTTTGACTCACCACACTGTAATATAAAGACCTAAATAGATCATGCTGTAATCTCCTGAAATGTCCTTAGAAGTGCCTGTTTCTCTCCATTGACTGTTAAGGGTGGTCAGCTCATAAATATTGCACGCACCTGCACTGGGTTGAGATGAAGTCTACCAAATGTCTGTTGTTACCAGCTGGCTGGGTTAGAGCCTCACGTCTAACCTCAGTTAAACAAACATACTCATATGGTCAATGGTGTATGGAAGGCTGTATGAACAAATTGGCATTTTTTTATGAATAGCCTTATGAAAATATTCTTATGAAAATATATCAGCTTAGTTTGACAAGATATGTTTTCCATAAAACCATTTTGATTAGTGTTAACTATAAAACATTCTTCAGTAGTACTGATATTTCCTGAGTACTATGGCAGCAATACTGTTAGACTGTCAGACTAATTGGTCTATAATCAATCATGTTATCCAGTTCACTATTCTTAATTATCTGATACAGCATTAACTTTCTTCCATTCTTCTTTAGTGTTTCAAGATTTCTTAAGTCAACAGTCATGGTCTAAGGAATGCACAAGTTATTTCTCGTAAAGCTGTTGAATGGCAGTGTCCAGCTAGTAATTTTAAATGGTCTAACTTCAGCACCTTGTGTAGGAACAGTTGTAGTAATAAGCATTTTGTTATTTTGTCACCAATATAAACTGTGAGCATCTCCTCTGACTACTTTCTCAATACTTAACAGAACGTTCATTGTCAACAATTTTGCAAATTCTCTTGATGGTGCATCAAACATTAATTATTTCTAGGAGGACATATCTGTTACTGAAATATTACTTTAAAATCTTTTTGTATTGTTTTGACTTTGTATCATCATGGATTTTGAATCAATTATGTTAAGTTCTCTAATTGAATGTTACAGCAGAGACCACAATGTAAAAGTTGGCAGTATCACTTGTACTATTTATTTTATTGCCTCTTTGTATTCTATTGTTACTCTCCCATCTAAAGGAGAATCTTTTTAATTATGTTGTTATTGTTTGGGATTATGTTTTTTTGAGTTTCCAATAAAGTGCTCTTAAATGAAGAGCTCCCCCATATTGCTCCCCTTTTCTTAAACATAAGTAACTGAAATTCAGAGTTTTTCATACTTACTATTCAGTATTTTCTGTCTGGAACAATTTGCTCTTTAAGAAAGTAGTGTACATGTGTATTTTTGTGATGATTGTTCATATTTTTAAGATATATGTGTGCATGAAAGGCACATTACTTCATGTCAGTGACAGAGTGTATGCACAAGTACTACAATCTATATTCATATTCATTCTATGGATAAGAAGACTGCTTGTTCTCTTTTGGCTAGTCCCTATTTCTGCAAAAACAAAGCAGTGCTTCTTAGCAGATAACCCATGGGTCAGGCTCCTTCTTGTTTCTGCCATCATGCAATGCAAGGGTTTGTCCTGCTGTTGGGTGCATTCTTTAAGGCTTTTCCCTGCCATCATCTCCTCACATCTGCTGCCCCAGAAAAAGTTCCTCCACTTTGAACTTCATAGGAAGGGCAGATAAACCTGTGCATAATGTAGCTCACATCACACAGACTTAGTGTGAGTGGAGACACATACAGGGCTGTGGATTCATTTTGATAAGCACAGTTCCATTGGCCAGGAGCAGACGTCTATCCCTTCACCTTTACTTTTCCTCTTTGCAGTGAAGGTAAATAATATTATCTTCACTTTGAGAGCAGAGACATTTGAGTGCCTAGGAATGGAGTGATAGTTAATGATTTTATGTTCCACGATTTTTGACTGTAGAAACGTTATTCAGAGGCAATGCAGGTCTGGTATTAGCTTTTGTCTTCCTAGTAAATTATTTGGTTTTTTTTTCAGATCCAAATCAGATGAAGTAGAGATAGTTAAGCCCAACTTTTCATTACAGTGTTACATTTAAGTACCATCTAGTGACAGCACCCTTCACTGATTTGCACTTTGTTGTAGCTTTCACTTATTTTACTACCCACTTCTGTATTATTTATCTTTCTGTATAAAACCGGGGCAATGGTAAGATTTCTTAAGATATCATAGACTCAGGTACTTCCTCTTCTGGGGCTCAAAGCTCTCTTTAAGGAAAGCTGCTGTTATGTACCAAAGACCTCAAGAGGCCACATAATGCAGAGGTGGCCAGTATGTATTTCTTGACCAGTTCAAGCTCTTGTGACAGGCTACATCACTTGGTCAGCAGTGGAGCTGTGCTGGCACTGAGGTTACAGAGTAATCTGAATCCTTGGATGCAAGAGGAGATACATGGAAGGAGATGACAGAATTAGTGCAGTGATGAATAATGGGGAAGATTATATTTACCGACCAATTTGGACTGTTTGTATAGTTGATTTATATGGTAGGTTCCTTTTAACACCCCCAATTTTTTGGTGGAGTAATATACAAGGATCATATATTGAGAAACAAACATAGATGAATTTGTATAGAAAGAGTAGTTGTAAATGGGCTTTGGGATTGTGGTAGTAAAGGAATAAAAACAGGGTCCTAGAATGATGCCATTCTAGGGCCATTACTGCATATTACTGTAATACAGGTTCCATTTCAAGTATCTGTACTTCAAGAAGGCTGATGGAATATGAAAAAGTGTTCGGAAGAGACGTATAAAGAGATTAAAGATGTAGTTAATACTGTTTTATAGCCAGCAACCACAAGGACTCACTGTATTTCGTTCACTCAGGAGAGATTGACAGAGGGATTTTGTTCTGATCTTAAAGAATCTAAATGGGGAAGATAGTTCGCAAGGCCATCTTATATGAAGACATGTATTTCTAGTCTGATATGTATWGCACAGATGAGCATTGCCTCTTGCTGTATGTGAATTATTGCTGCTATTGCCATTAGTTAAAGTATGTGGCCACACACAGCCCAGGAAATCTTGGTAAGGTGGAAAAGGCATGCCTGGGAGCTGTAAGTAGTGAAATTCAAACATGAAGTAAGGTATAGTTTTACAAGGAGGACAATTAAGCAGTGGAAGAACAGATGTCAGGACACAGTAGATCCTAAATCATTGGGATTCTTTAAATCAGGATTGCATGACTTTCCAGCATCTTTATAGCTTTTAAGTTAGAGTAAATTCTGTGAAGAATCTATTGTGCGAGGGATTGTTGGTTGATGCTGTGGGAGCAGCTGTCCTGGATCACGTCATGGGTATAACAATATGTTGATAGTGGCTGAGAGTAACTTTAAGGAGGAGTATGAAAACAGGGGAGGACTATAATGGTACTTGGCCCTGAATACTCTCCTAGAGAGAGCCAGAGGTATAGCATAGAAATGGTGCCATTGCATATAAGATAAGGTGCAATTGTTATAATAGGCCCTCTAGCCTTAGAGTCTATGTAAGCATTTCCTTCAGATAATTATTATCTCTGGGAGTTTCTGAAGTACAAAAATCTAAATGTATGCTTGGAATAATTTATTGGACTTCATGTTTCCCAGGCTGTTTGTTTGTGTGCAGGCACTTCAAGAGGGTCCCTTTTGATCTGTTTTATCCTTCCCAAGGGCGCTCTTGTTCCCATTGCTCTGCATCATATACTTCCCCCCCCCGCCGTCTCCATTCCCTCACTTACTTGCAAGCTGTTATCACCTCCCCTAACGTACTGGATTGTAGTCCTTCCTCACCAGGTTGCCAAGCCTGTGGCCAAAGATGCTCCTGCACCATGTTGTCAAATGAATCCTGTCTCATGCTAGCAGTTCTCATTCCTCAAAGAGGGAACCATGGTCACGCAAGCCAAAGCTCTGTCTGTGACACTGTCACACAGCTAGTTGTTAACTTGCAGGATAAATCTACTCCTACCTGAGCCTTCCCCTGCACCTGTAAGGTCAGGAAGATTACCTGGGGTGCCATGTCCTTCACCTTTGCCCCCAGAGCTCTGTCATCCCTCTTGATTTGCGCCAGGACTCCCTAGGCAGTGTTGTTATTCGCCATGTGGACAAGCAGCAAGGGGTGATGGTTCCAGGCCTGGACAAGCCTCAGTAGTCTCCCTGCAACAACCTGGATCAGGGTCCCTAGTTAACAGCAAACCTCCCATGACAACATGTCTGGCTAGTAGATGATTGCCTCCATCGCCTGCAGAAGAGAGTCACTTGCTGTTTTCTCTGGGTGTTAATGCATGGTTTAGCCCACATGGCTCTAAAGCCTTCCTTAGGCTTCTTACTCTTACGCCAGTACCGGACGGCAGCAGTGAGCACACCTGTAGGAGATGCGCCCAGGTAGAGGAACTCCTCCACTTAGTGACAGAGCTCCGGGAGGAGGTGAGTAGGTTGAGGAGTATCAGGGAGTCTGAGAGAGAGAGAGACTACTGGAATTGCACCCTACCTTGCCTGGGACAGGCCAGTCAGGCAGACAGGATACACGATACGGAGGATTCTCTATCCTCTCTCCACCTGGCTGAACTTAAGGGATCACTTGGCGGTGACTTAAGGGATAGGAGGCAATGGCGACAAGTTCCTGCCCAGCGCAAGCAGGTGTGTCTCCTCCATGACTACTCCACCTTCCCAGGTGCCCTTGCATAATAGGTACGAGGCTCTGCAAGTGGAACCAAACAATGATGAGGATGATGGTTCATCTAGCTTGGAGGTGTTGCCAAGGTTAAGTCAGTCTATGCCCTCCATCAAAACCGCTTCCATAAAGAAAAAAAGACAGGTCACTGTCATAGGAGACTCCCTTCTGAAGGGAACAGAAGGCCCAATATGCAGACCGGACCCACTTCTTAGGGAAGTCTGCTGCCTCCCTGGGGCCCAGGTTAAAGAGGTGAAGAGAAAACTTCCTACCCTGCTATGGCCCTCAGATTATTATCCATTATTGATTTTACAGGTGGGCAGCGATGAAGTTGCAACAAAGTCTGAGGGCAATCAAGAGAGACTTCAGGGCCTTGGGACGACTGGTTAAGGGATCAGGAGCACAAGTAGTCTTCTCCTCTATCCTTCCAGCTGCAGGGAATGATGAGGGAAGAAGCAAGAAGAGCCAGCAGATCAATACCTGGCTCCGAGCCTGGTGTCACCGGCAGAATTTTGGGGTTTTTGATCATGGGTCGGTCTACATGACGCCAGGCCTGCTGGCAACAGGCATCTGTCTCAAAGAGGGAAAAGGATCTTTGCGCAGGAGTTAGCAGGGCTCATTGAAAGAGCTTTAAACTAGATTTGAAGGGGGAAAGGGATAAAACCAGGCTCGCTAGAGATAAGCCTGGGGGCAGCACACCAATGTTTGAGGGACGGTGTGCTAGCAAGATCCTTCGGTCTGCCATCTCAGTGGAGGTGGGGGGATGGAGATCCATGCAGCAGGAAAGACGCAAGGGTTATTGATGTGTTAGAAACCATGGAAGCGCTTGAGAACAGTCACGTAGGAATTAGGGCTTCTCCCCCAAGAAAGGTGGCGGGATCAATAGCCCAACTGAAGTGCATTTACACCAATGCACACAGCATGGGCAACAAACAGGAGGAGCTGGAAGCCATTGTGCAGCTGGGAAACTATGATATAGTTGCAATCATGGAAACATGGTGGGATGACTCACACAACTGGAGTGCTGCAATGGATGGCTATAAACTCTTCAGAAGGGATAGGCAAGGAAGGAGAGGCGGTGGGGTAGCCCTGCATGTTAGGGAGTGTTTTGACTGTCTAGAGCTTGAGGATGGTGATGAAAGGGTCGAGTGTTTATGGATGAGAACCAGGGGAAAGGCCAACAAGGCAGATATCATGGTGGGAGTCTGTTACAGACCACCCAACCAGGATGAAGAGACAGATGAAATATTCTATAAACACCTGGGAGAGGTCTCACGATAACTAGCCCTTGTTCTCGTGGGGGACTTAAGCTTACCAGATGTCTGCTGGAAATACAATACAGTGGAGAGGAAACAGTCTAGGAGGTTCCTGGAGTGCATGGAAGATAACTTCCTGACACAGCTGGTGAGTGAGCCAACTAGGGAAGGCGCCCAACTGGACCTGTTGTTTGCGAACAGAGAAGGACTTGTGGGTGATGTGATGGCTGGAGGCTGTCTTGGGCATAGCGATCATGAAATAATGAGTTTTCGACTCTCAGAGAAGTAAGGAGGGGGGTTATAGCAGAACTGCTACCTTGGACTTCTGGAGGGCAGGCTTTGGCCTGTTTAGGGGCCTGGTTGACAGAGTCCCTTGGGAGGCAATCCTGAAGGGCAAAGGAGTCCAGGAAGGCTGGACATTCTTCAAGAAGGAAATCTTAAAGGTGCAGGAGCAGGCCATCCCTATGTGTCAAAAGACGAGCCAGCAGGGAAGAAGACTGGCCTGGCTGAACAGAGAGCTTTGGCTGGAACTCAGGAAAAAAAGGAGAGTTTATGACCTTTGGAAGAAGGGGCAGGGAACTCAGGAGGACTACAAAGATGTCGTGAGGTTATGCAGGGACAAAATTAGAACGGCCAAAGCCCAACTGGAACTTAATCTGGCTACTGCTGTAAAAGACAATAAAAAACGTTTCTATAAATACATTAGCAACAAAAGGAGGGCTAAGGAGAATCTCCCTACTTTATTGGATGCGGGGGGAAACATGGTGACGAAGGATGAGGAAAAGGCTGAGGTACTTAATGCCTTCTTTGCCTCAGTCTTTAATCGTAAGACCAGTTGCTCTCAGAGTACCCAGCCCCCTGAGCTGGAAGACAGGGACGGGGAGCAGAATGAAGTCCCCATAATCCAAGGGGAAATGGTTAGCGGCCTGCTACACCACTTAGACACACACAAGTCTATGGGGCCAGATGGGATCCACCCAAGGGTACTGAGGGAGCTGGCAGAAGTGCTCACCAAGCCACTTTCCATCCTTTATCAGCAGTCCTGGCTAACTGGGGAGATCCCAGTTGACTGGAGGTTAGCAAATGTGACGCCCATCTACAAGAAGGGCCGGAAGGAGGATCCGGGGAACTACAGGCCTGTCACTCTGACCTCGGTGCCGGGGAAGGTTATGGAGCAGATCATCTTGAGTGCCATCATGCGGCACGTACAGGACAACCAAGGTGATCAGGCCCAGTCAGCATGGGTTTATGAAAGGCAGGTCCTGCCTGACTAACCTGATCTCCTTCTATGACAAGGTGACCCGCTTAGTGGGTGAGGGAAATGCTATGGATGTTTTCTACCTGGACTTTAGTAAAGCCTTTGACACAGTTTCCCACAGCATTGTCCTGCAGAAACTGGCTGCTCATGTGTTGGATGGGTGTACTCTTCGCTGAGTACAAAACTGGCTGGATGGCTGGGCCCAAAGAGTTGTGGTGAATGGAGTCAAATCCAGCTGGCGGTCAGTCGCAAGTAGTGTTCCCCAGGGCCCAGCATTGGGGCCAGTTCTGTTTAATCTCTTTATCGATGATCTGGACAAGGGGATCGAGTGCTCCCTCAGTAAGTTTGCAGATGACACCAAGTTGGGCGGGAGTGTTGATCTGCTTGAGGGTAGGAAGGCTCTACAGAGGGATCTGGACAGGCTGGATCCATGGGCCGAGGCCAATTGTATGAGGTTCAACAAGGCCAAGTGCCGGGTCCTGCACTTGGGTCACAACAACCCCATGCAACACTACAGGCCTGGGGAAGAGTGGCTGGAAAGCTGCCTGTCAGAAAAGGACCTGGGAGTGTTGGTCAACAGCCAGCTGAACATGAGCCGGCAGTGTGCCCAGGTGGCCAAGAAGGCCAATAGCGTCCTGGCCTGTATCAGAAATAGTGTGGCCAGCAGGACTACAGAAGTGATCGTCCCCCTGTACTTGGCACTGGTGAGGCCCCACCTCGAATACTGTGTTCAGTTTTGGGYCCCTCACTACAAGAAGGACATTGAGGTGCTGGAGCACGTCCAAAGAAGGGCAACGAAGCTGGTGAAGGGTCTGGAGCACAAGTCTGATGAGGAGCGGCTGAGGGAACTGGGGTTGTTCAGCCTGGAGAAGAGGAGGCTGAGGGGAGACCTTATCGCTCTCTACAACTACCTGAAAGGAGGTTGTAGCAAGGTGGGGGTCGGTCTCTTCTCCCAAGTAACAAGAATGAGAGGAAACAGCCTCAGGTTGTGCCAGGGGAGGTTTAGATTGGATATTAGGAAAAATTTCTTCACCGAAAGGGTTGTCAAGCACTGGAACAGGCCACCCAGGGAAGTGGTTGAGTCCCCATCCCTGGAGGTATATAAAAGATGTGTAGATGTGGTGCTTAGGGACATAGTTTAGTGGTGGACTTGGCAGTGCTAGGTTTATGTTGGACTCAAGGATCTTAAAGGTCTTTTCCAACCTCAATGATTCTGTGATTCTATTCTATGATTAGTGACTGGAGCTTGTTCCCCTTCACCATTAGGGCACTGCACTGGTTCTGTAAATTCAGATATAAGGGTAGAGAAGGGGCCCTTCTGCTGCCAGAAATGCCAAGCTTCCAGGCTCCCCCATTATGTGAGACTCCATCCATCGCTCCTTTGAGCATAGTCTCTAGCTGTCCCTCCTTCCCCACATCAGATATTCGGATATTCGGGAGTCCTCCCCAAATTGTGAATCTCAACTACCGCTGCATTTTTTTCAGAAAGGATGGGGAAAAAGTTGTGTGAGGGAGGAGAGAATGTGCAAAGAGAACCTGTGGCACCAGCAGTTTCTGCGGCCCAGGGAACCGCCTTTGCTCCTCCACAGCAGCTTGAGGACCGTTTCGCTAAGCTTGTGGGCTGCTCCTGCGTGGTTGCGGTGCAGATTCCGCCTCCGCTGAGGTCCCGCGCTACAGAACTTCTCTTCAGTGAGCTGGTACAGGCTGCCGCACAGGGGCAGTAAGAAGCTGCACGGGGCACGGTGCCGGTGCTGACCGTGGCTTCGCTGAGCTGCTCAGTCAGTTGACAGCAAAGCTCTGAAACGTTGTAGGAATCCGCCGCCTCCTCCTTTGTGCATGTGCCGCCATCCAGCGCTGCTGGCACCCTGAGGCCTCGAGTGTAGAGAGCCCTTTGATTTTACAAACGTGTTTTCTATGTAAAAATAGTGGAAGTAGGAGAAGACGGAGGAGGGATGGGCACTGGCTTTGCCAACCTGCTTTTCTCTAAGTACARATCAATACCACAGGAAACCCATGGAGAGGAAGGAATTAGTTTTACTGCAAGTTAGGTCAGTGAGAGTGAATCGGAAGAGTTACAGAACAAGAGTAGAAAAGACTTCCAGGCATACAAAGGTGTTTAGGTTGACAATGTAATTTTAAACATTGATATCAAAACCAGGTATTAGGAATAATCTGACATATTATATCAAAATGCTTAAAACAGGTTCTGAAAAATAGGAATGGGGAGAATGATCGACATGTTTAACTGGGGGGGGAGGTGATTATGCCTGTGTAAAGCTCCTTAGGCTCTTAAAGATGCTGAAATGCTCTGGGCACGACGTTCACCAGTCTCAAAAAGCAGTCACTGTCTCCTCGGCAACAAGAAAGGCATGTATCCATGTTCCCATGGAAATGTACTGTGAAGGCTTCACAGGGAAGATTCTGTTCAGAACAACGCAGGCTCCAAGCTCTTTGTTGCTCGTACCTGAAGCAGAGGCTGTCAGCACATTCAGGTGCTCTGATCCTGCAGGTGACAAGGAGGAGTGAGCTGCGAAGTGCAGTGCTGTTCCTGGCTCCCTGTATAAAACAGAATAACTGTGCGCTGTTGTTCCCATCTGAGGAGTTCCTTCCTCAGTCACTAATTGCCAGCACTGAAGACTTCTTTGCAGCTCTTCATAAAGAAAGCGGTATTCTTGCTAGCCAGAGAGGCATCAGAGAGTTTCTGATACTAATTCTTTCAAAAGAGTGGACAGACAAATCTGGAAAACAGGAAACAAAGTGTATGCAGGGAGTCTGCATCTCAGCAGTCCTTTCTGATGTCTGAAAGGAGAAAAGGAGAACTATGTAGAATCACCGACAGGTCTACCTGCACTAGATCCACCAAATAAGAAACTGCTAATACAGTAAACAAATTATATATAATAGGCACTGCTTCTTCTAAACCCATTGTGATGCTCTTCTAAGGGAGCAAACTTATTTATCAGGGACCAGAAGTAGGATCCAAGCACGGTTTGATCTTTTTGTTTTTTTAAATGAGGTGTGGGATGCAGAAACACTAGTGGAACAGTGATCATTTCAAAGTGATGGACTGGAAAAATTATTTTAGAAGCAGCATTTTGTATGCATTTGTATGTATTATGTATAGGTATTACTAAGGAGTGTTCTTTTCATTTTAAAGTTTTTTCATCAACGGCCTGCTTTTCATTCTAGTAGCTTCTTCCCAGTCCTGCATGAAGGGATAGTAAATAGAAGTGCATTATTTACCTCCATTATCCTACTGTTTTGTCCCCTAATACCTACCTTCTAAGGTAAAAAACTCTAGCATTTTCAATCACTACTCCCGAACTGGCCTCTCTAACCCCTGATTCTTCTCCCCATCTCTGCACCCTATAATTTTGCTGTGCTTGCAAAGAGACAGCAGCTAGCTCTGCACATATGTTTCCAGGTAAGGGCATTCCAGGTGTTTTGTCATTGCCTTGTTTCTGCTGTCAGTCTCCATTCCATGGTTCCTCATGTGAATCTACTGCATGTTGATTGGGAATGTATTTGAGTTACTTGTAATGCTTAAGTCTTTCCTGAGTAGAATCATAAAATCATAGAATGGTTGAGGTTGAACGGGACCTCTGGGGATCATGTGGTCCAACTTCCCTCCTCGAAGTTGGGTCAGCTAGAGCAACTTGCTGAGTACCAGTGAAGTTTTGAATATCTTCAGGGATGGAGTTAAGTTGCTCTTTAGGCAACCTGTTCTAAGTAAAAAACCTGTTCACCTGTTCACAGTAAAAAAGTTTTCTTCTTGTGTGTAAATGAAGTTTCCTGTATTTCATTTTGTGCCATTTGCCTCTGGTACTGTCACTGGGTGCCATTGAGAATAGTCTGGCTCTGTCTTCTTTACACCCTGCCATCAGGTATTTCCGCACATTGATAAGATACCCCTTGAGCCTTCTCATCTCCATGCTAAAAAAATCCCAGCTCTCTCAGCCTTGCCTCATTATGATAGATGCTCCAATCCCTTAACCATCTTTGTGAGCACTCACTCCAGTATGTCCATGTATTTCTTGTGCTGGGGAGCCCAGAACTGGACACAGCACTCCAGATGTGGTCTCACCAGTGGCAAGTAGAGGAGAAGGATCACCTCCCTTGACGTCCTGGTAACGTTCTTCCTAATGCAGCTCAGGATGTTGTTGACCTTCTTTGCTGCAAGGGAACACTGCTGACTGATCTTCAATTTGTTGCTCACCAGGATCCCCTGGTCTTTTCTGCAAAGCTGATTTCCAGCCAGTCATCCCCCAGCTGGTCCTGGTGCATGAGTACAACTTCTCCTTCACAAATTCATGCTGACTACTCTCAGTCACCTTCTTGTGCTTCATGTATTGGAAATGGTTTCCAGGAGGATATGCTTCATTACCCTCCCTAGGATTGAGGTGAGGCTGAATGACCTGTTTTTTCCCAGTTCCTCCTTCTTCCTCTTTTTGAAGATAGAAATGACATTTGCTTTCTTACAGTCCTCAAGAACTCTCCCAATCTCCATGAGTTTTCAAAGATAATTGAGAGGTGTCTCACAATGACATTGGCTAGCTCCCATAGCACTCATGGGTATATCCTCTCAGGTYCCATGGACTACTGTATGTCCAGTTTGTTTAAATGTCCCCTAACCTTGTCTTCCTCCACCGAGGGCAAGTCTTCCTTGCTCCAGACTTTCTTACTGGTCTCAGGAGCCTGGGATTCCTGATGGCCAATCTTTCAGTAAAGAAGGAGGCAAAGATGGCATTCAGTACTTCAACCTTTTCTATGTTCTTTCTCAGCAAGTCCCCTTCCCCGTTCAGCAGTAAGCCCACATTTTCCCATGTCTTTCTTTTGCTGGTGATGTACTTGTAAAATAAGTACAGAAGTCTGCCCTTCATGTTCCTCGCCAGATCCAACTCCAGGTGGGCTTTTGTTATGCTAATCACATCCCTGCATGCTTGGACAGTGTCTCTGTATTCTTCCTGGGTCACCTGTCCCTGCTTCCACCTCTTGTATGCTTCCTTGTAATGTTTGAGCTCAGTCAGGAGCTCCTTGTTCATGCATGCAGGCCTCCTGCTGCTTTTGCTTGATTTCCTGCCTGTTGGGATGAACCAGTCTTGAATTTGGAGGAGGTGATCTTTGAAAATCAACCAGCTCTCCTGGAACCCTCTTCTTTCCAAGGCCATAACTCATAGGATTCTTCCAAGCAGATCCCTAAACAGGCCCAAGTCTGCTCTTCTGAAGTCTAGGGCTGTGATCCTGTTTTCTGCCCTGCTCCATCCTCTCATGTTCCTGAACTCCTCCATCTCATGGTCCAGCCAAGGCTGCCCCGACCTTCACATGCCTGACCAGTTCTTCCTTGTTTATAAGAATCAGGTCCAGCAGAGCACCTCCCCTTGTCTGCTCCTCAGTCGCCTGTGTTAGGAGTTCATCTTCAATGTGCCCCAGAAGCCTTCTGTATTGCTTGTGCACTGCTCTGTTATCCCTTCAGATATTGGGGTGTTTAAAGTCTTCCATGAGGACCAGAGCCTGTGAACATGAGGATTTTTCCTGCTGTCTGAGGTCTCATCTACTTCTTCCTCAGCAGGTGGTCTGTAGCAGACACCCACTACAATGCTACCCATGTTGGTCTGCCTGCTAGTTCTGACCCACAAGCTCTCAACTGATTCACCGTTCATCCCAAGGTGGAGCTCCGTGCACTCCAGCTGCACTCCTCCTCGCCTCCCCAGCGTGCCCTTCCTAAAGAGCCTGTATCCATCTATTGCAGCACTCCACTCATGCAAGTTGTCAGCTACCTTAGAATTCAGTGCATGTTTAGGATGGGAAAGGAAACAGAGCGGCACTGACAGTGTGTAGATGATCGTGCAGCTTTCTGTGAGAAGTGAGAGGTGGTCTATTAGTCTAGGAGCAGATACTGCACTGTTGCTATAGGAATCAAGAGAATACGTCACATCTTCGTAAGTCTTAAGAGAGTGTCTTCTGTCCTCTAGCCAAAAGCAAATGACTGAAAGAGCATTTGACTGATTCCTGCTCTCTCGCATGCTTTGCTGCAGGAAGGATCTTAACTGTTTTTATTTTGGGAGACTGCAACAGATTCAGAAGCTGAAAGACTATTAACTATTTTAGTTATATGTGGTCCATTCTTCACCAGCTGCCAGACAGAACAGTCATTTTCTGAAGGTATTCTTCAGGGCTTTGTCTGGTTTGAAACGTCAGAGAACTGTGTCCCGTAAGCATACAAGAGGGTTCACAGAATTGGTCCTTTGGTAGATAAATGGAGTTAACATATGAAGGGGGAAATAGGGAAGAACAATGCTAAGCCTTAAAATAAGGCCATAACAAGGAGAGAGGTGTAGGCTTGCAACTGATTCTTGGTTAAATTATTTCTCATGAGGAATTGTGATTGTTGACTTCTTGCAGCACTGTGGAAGAAACAAGGCATCATGGAGTGAAGTGGCATGATAAATGCATGGCAAAGCTGTTGTAGGGTGGGGTAAAATCAGCAAATGGATAAGACAGAGGGATGCAGAAKTGGGCACTTTCTTACTCCTTTATTTGGCATTTTAGACAGTTTCAGAGCAAATTTTTGCCAGCAGCATTCCAAGTGGATTTAATCAGAGTAAAAAAAGTATTTGCCAAGTTCAGAAAAGACAGAATTGCAGTGGTGAGATATGCAATGGCAGGAGTTTGACTGGGGAAAGGAAGGATTGACTCAAATAACAGAAGGAGGTGGAGAAACTAAAAAAAAATAAAGGGTAACCGTTAAGACAAAATCAGCTAAGTGGAAGAGTTGTTATAGATCAGATGCAGTAGGAAAGGAATCAGTTATGTTATAGACAAAAGAAGCTTTTCCCAAGAGCAGAAATACGACAAGCTTTTTTTTTGTGTTGGAATTTTTTCCCCCCAATATTCTGCTCCCTGTATTTCTTATGGTTGGAATATTAGTGATTGACCTTCCATTACATGAACTTTACACTATTTTTTTAAGTTTTATGCTTGTTTAGACTAGGTAAATATCCTACTCCAGATTAATATCCAAGATCTTGGACAACTAAAGGAATTTAAAGAAATAATTTTCTAATTTTCTTGGTATCTCGGGCTTATAACTAACAATTTAGAAAGCCTTTCTCTCTATAACCTTAGCAGAGATTTATGTCTTATTATTTGGCATCATATTTATAACTAACATTCAGTGTTGCTGTATCATATGTACATGTACTAGCTTGGTTGTAGCATCTGAGCGCTAGGGAATCTCTTTGAAGAACG
This sequence comes from Phoebastria nigripes, assembly GCA_035582835.1. Lineage (NCBI taxonomy): Eukaryota > Metazoa > Chordata > Aves > Procellariiformes > Diomedeidae > Phoebastria > Phoebastria nigripes. Next base: position 381,330 of record JAYKAV010003142.1, read on the forward strand.
AAGCATACTTATTTCCCAAGAGAGAGCAGGGTAGTCAAAATCCCCCAGAAGTATGTTGCTTCTATGGTTTCAGGGTGCAGGCTGGGTATAAATTGATCAGAAGACAGGTGCCACGGATGGGGTGCACAGAGTAGGAATTCATAGAATCATGGAATGGTTTGGGTTGGAAGGGACCTTGAAGATCATATAGTTCCAACCCCTCCTGCCACAGGCAGGGACATCTTCCACTAGACCAGGTTGCTCAAAGCCCCATCCAACCTGTCCTTGAACACTTCCGGGGATGGGGCATCCACAACTTCTCTGGGCAGAAGTGGCTATTCAAAGTAAGTGTAGCTAGACAGCTGGTGTGCCAAGTCCACTGCCTGTCAGGATGACTAGTGCTCTCTCTGTTCCATTGCGCTCGTTCTATTTCCATCTGTTAACTTAATTTGTAAACTGTAAAAGCCAGAGACTACATTGTTTTTATCTGAACCTCCCAGTACTCTCAGGCCGTAGAAACAACCGAGTACCAAGAATGGGAAGAATTGTGAAATGTGACAGATAATATGACATAAGGTAGAACACATAACTCTCTTCCCTCTCACAGTTCACATCCATACACAAACACACCCCTCTGCTATTTGAGTTTTACCACTGTAAATTCTGTTTATTTTGCAAAGCGCTGAATGCCATAATGATTCAACTTATGTTTCTTCTGCCTATGTTTCTTCTACATATGTTCTGAAGCCCATTTAACAAGTAACTTGTGCCACCATTTACGTGCCTTGTTATTTAGACATGCTTTTTTTCTGGGAGCATATGCAGTGTGTTGCTGTGCACACTTACGACTTCATGACCCCATTGCCAAGTGCAGTTTGTTGCTCTAAGCTGTAATCTGCCAGCCTGCTGTGCCTATGCTATGGTGAGAGAGACGAGGAGACAAACCACTGTGTTGTGCTGGAGCCAGACATTTTCCACTTTTGCAACACTCAGTTGCTCAAAAAGAGCCTCAGTTGAAAGCCTATTGTCCAGATGAAGCCTGAGTACTGTAATCGTGTCTCTGTGTCATAAGTTGCTGTGCCTGGCATTTCATTATTCCTGTGATTTCATATGTGTATTTATGTACTAGGTGAATGGAACGCTGAAAAGATTAGAAAACCATCTCACCTGCTGCTACAGACATAGCACAGTTCTTTCACCTCAGGATTTATCTCCCACCACCTGCTTGAGTTTTTCCAGCCTAAATCTTGTGTCGAACATTTTAGGCCCATTTGATTTTTTTTATCCTCTGTCCTGACTGGCTGTGAAACTTCCCCAAAATCTTCTCATTTGAGGATTTAATCTACATGTCTTTTACTTCCCTCTTTTAGATCTTTGAAGATGGTAAAACAATCTGGGTGTAACAACCATCCTTGGTGTCCTTAGTAGCCACTTCCCTTCCACTTGTTTTTATCATTTGTTTATAAGCTTTTGTTTATAACCTTTCAGTAATATTTATTTTTCCTGGCAATTACATACAAATTATGTTCATATTAGGAATTTCAGGCATATAATGATGTTTTACTACATTGCATTTAAGTTAACATTTGCCATTTCCCACGGGCTGCCATTTTCCAAAGTCATTGGTGTTTGTTGTGATTATGTACCGTTTGAGATTAACTTTGACTTTTTTTGGGGGTAATCTGTTTGTAATTGTTTTAATTATTCTGCCAAATAAAATAATTTTAAAAGACACTTGGGCTTGTCTGGCAATGCATTTTTATTATGATCACCAACATTACTTGTTGCTCTCAGTTCCATTGTGCTCTAAGTCTGATGTGGTTTTGTTCACCTATTAATTGTTCTACTAGTTTAGTTGAAATGGGAGGTGGACTTATTAGACAGTCTGTGCCAAGATTGTTCTGTTTTCCTTCTTTGGTTATGTGCTTTCTCCAGTCTCCTAGTGCTTTCTGAAACTGTTTCTCAGTTCTTATGTAGCTTTGCATAGTAATACATCCTTCAGTCAGTATTTACTTATTATTGATTTGCTTAAACTATAGATACTTTTCAAATTATTTTCAGTGAGAACAGGATATAATTCCTAGCATTATTAATATTAATCAAAATGGGCTTTAAAAAAATCCTGATTAGATTTTCTTTCCTGATAAAGAAACAGGAAATCCTGTTGGATTTCCTATAATACAGAAGGGCAAGAATACTCTAGGCAGTTGCATTAGTCTGAACCCAAGTCCATGCAATGCTCAAGAATGATTTTTGAAAAATAACTGAGCATGAGGAGGACGTAGATGGTAGATGGGATAAAAAAGCAGCATGAGTTTACTAACCTACTTTCTTTCTCAGATAGCTAATTTTCTACACAAAGGAAACAGTGTATGTCTTATTTATCTAGACTTCAGTGAAGCCTTTGATACAGTGCTATCTGAAAATTTAGTTGGGACTCGGAAGACAGATAATAGAAGAATTGCAAGGTAGGTAAGGAGCTCAGTAAAGAAGACACAAAAGACATTGCAGTTTCTTCAGGATTTGCCTTGGGATTGATGTCATTTAATATTTTCAGTAATGCCCGTGGCACAAAAATAGGAAGCATAGTAATTAAATTTGTTGATGATGCAAAATAGACAGGTATCGTTGAAGCAGAAGAGAGTAAGTTATATGGAAAGAACTGGATGATTCTGAAGACTACACAAATAGAAATCAGATGATACCTGATGACAGTATAGTGCATAGTCATGCACTTAGGGACTTGTAACAGGAATCAGCACTGTAAGCTGGAGTCTTATCTAATGGCAGTGATTAAGGAGAAGAAGCAGCCCAGTATATTAGTCCACTTGCAGGAGAATGTGGGGTCAGCACTGTCATAATATTGTGGAAGGCAGTTGTGAACCTAGCAAAGTTTGGTAGAGATTTCTGGTGGTGAGAGAAATATTAATGCCACACGAGTACATGGCCTTCTGGAGACTATAGGTGCAGTTCTGTTTGCCCTTGTTCTAGACAGGTTAATGGGGGCTGACGTGGAAAAGGCTGATGGAATGATGAGAAATGGGCACTCAGTTTTAAGAGACCAAATAACAGTTTCACTTGTTTAGTCTGACAAAAGGACAAGTGAGTGTGGGTATGACTGCTATGTGTAAGTGCTTCAAAGCATAAACATTAGACACAAAGAAGAACCATTAAGGGCAACATTGGTAAAAGAATAAATGGGAATAGCCAAATATACTAAAGAAGATACCCAGTCATTCAAAGAACTGAGTTTTTTAGCAGCTGTCCCATAGGAATACCAAGGCTTAAAGTGCTATACAGTAAATTTATGCCTGAAAGGGTTACATATGACATGGTTGCTATTGATTATACAACAGTGGACTTGCTGACCCAGCGGTTCCCCCATCTGTGTTCTGTCAATTAGTGATAGCAGGTGAATCCTTTATGATGCTCTTACCAAACACACCCCAAAGCCATCATTCTAATCACCAACTTACACTTTTTGGACTAGGGGGCAGTAGATTTGGGGGTAGTTGTTGAYAGGTCTTTTTCTCTGTTCCCCACCAAGAATTCCTCTATTTCCTTCACTTTTGGAAAACAGAAATCCATACTCCCAGCACAATCTCCTATCTTCTCTATTCTCCTTCCAGGACCAAAGTCTTCCTACTAACTTCTCATACTTTGCAGCTCTGCTTTGGCCCTTGGCTAGAAAATAAAAGGAGTATTGTGGACTGCTGCCTGTAGCACTCCGCTTCTTTGCTAAAAAGATGTGAGAAGCCATGCACAGATGTCACTGCACAAGCTGTGGAAAGTGGGTTTGGTGAGGATGGAAAAGTGGAGGCAGAGGCATAGTAGGGCTAGACAGCTTACTATGAAGTCACACAGAATTGTGCAGAGTTGGGTAAAATACAAGTATGGTTGATATCATGATAATACTGATGACTCATTATTTTGCATCCTATAGTATTACATATCTTTTTTTTTCATCTTTTGGCATCCCTGCTGTCACCTTTGATTGCTTTTAAAATAATCAGGAGGTAAGTTTGTAATTATCTCTCTACCTTTGCAGAATAATGTTTGGAACCTCTGGAGACAGAGACAAACACTTTTCTTTGCCTTCTTTTTTTTTTTTTTGCCTTTATTTCAAGTCGTCTTTCTTTATGCATGCTACAAATTACTTATAGTATTTCCTCATTGCAGATAGATTTTAAAAACAGTTAGTCGAAAGGCCTAACATAAAAAGGTAGATCTATGACGTAGTGATGCAAGATGGTAGTTGAAGATATGTGAGTCAGGAGTATAGGAGAGAGCAAAAAGCCACAGTATAAAAGCTATACGATAGTTGGGAAGTCCCAAAGGATGACTGGCAGCAATCTGCATATGCAGATTCCTTATTCTTACATTGTTGTAGCAATCAGATGTGTATTTTTTCCAAAATAATAAATTTAAGGGACCCTTTTTGATCGGCTCAAGCTTGTTTGCATCAGGTCTGTGAAATCTGTCAGGGGAAACCACTCTGGATAGAAAAAAGCCTTATCTTTGTCTTATGAAATTCCATACAGTTTCCATAGGGAAATAAGGCAAAAGGAGCCTCTGGGAATCAGCTAATCCCTTGTCCTGCCCCCAAGTCAGAATCTACACCGCCTACATCACTCTGGACAGATGCTTGTCTAACCTGTTCTTGAGAGACCTTCGGTGATGGAGATTCCCATCCTTGCTGGACAAACTATCCCAGAACATCTCTACTTTTACTGCTGTACTCTTCCTTAACATCTAACATAAATCTTCCTGGGAGAAATTTCAATCCATTATTTCTTGTACTGTGTGTAGGGGGAGCAGCTCTTCCCTGTATTTGCAGCAGCCTTTTGGATATCTGAAGACTGTTATTTTCTCTTTCTCTTTTGGGTCTTTACAGTTCTTGTCACACTTACTGTTCTCCCCTGAACCATCTTGATTTCTCCCACACATATTTTCTTGGGTGCACAGAGCCTCAAACTGCAAAGGACAGTCTGGTTGAGACATTAACAACTCATACCACAACAGAAGGATTACTTTGGAAGAGTTCCTCAGCAATACTGGCAAAATTTAATTTTGCAGCCTCAGGGAAATGTTGAGCTGGGACTGCCTGTGCCCTGGAGAGGACAAGGGATGGGGAAGAAGCAGAGACAAAATGTGGAGGAGAAAAAGAAGAATCTAGAGTGTCATCGTCACTGCTTATGCTGCCACCAAGGGGATGAGAGAAGTGGGGCAGCATTCAGTTACTGTTCTTCTGGGGTTTTTTTTGTCTGCTTATTTTGTGTCAGTGTAGTACTGTTAACTCACATTCAGTTTATGATCTATTATATCCCCAAATATTTTTTCGGGAAAAAAAACAAACCAACCTCTTCAGCCAGTTGTTCTCCATCTTCTATTTTTATATATTGATGTGGAACCTCGCACTATTTCTGATTGAATTACGTCCTGTTTTTTCAAACCACATCTCCGGCTTCTCAGGATTTTAATTCTAATCATCTCTCCTAGCATACCTGTAACCCCTCCAAACCATATGTTGCTAGGAAATTTAATAAGCATGTTCTCTAGTTCATTATCCATATTGTTAATGAGAATATTGAGTAATTCTGAACTCAGGAACAAGTGGTCATTTCTTTAGAAAAAGCAGAGCCTCAATCTTGGGATATTTTCTGTCTGTTTTTCAGTACGTTTTCTATGTCATATTCCATCAGTTCCAAAACTGTTGAGAATATTTTAAATTTCAGTGAACAGAGCGCTGCTGACTTAAGTGAAAATTGGATGAGAGAAACCATGCCTCTTTAAGGCAACCAGCACCTTCATGTACTTCTTTAATTACCTGCAGATCAAAAAATTGGTAACAGCTGCAAACACATCTCCCCCAAAACAACTTGGTTCATATCTTTTCTAACCTGACCATCTTAGTCTAAACATCTTAAAAGCTTGGATAATAGCACAGAAGTAAAAACAAAACACACAAACTTGTGGGAAAAAAGGTGGCCTCTCAGAGCCCCAAGAGGTAGGGAGAAAGAATGGGAGCCTTTCCTTGAAATAAAATGGGCTAGGAATATAGCATAAAGTGAGCTTGAAGTGAGCAGTGGAGGCATGAAAGGAAGCCCCAGAGCGTGTTCAGCCTCCAAGAACTAGTGAAGGAACACACGCATGATAGAATGAGTCCCATGCCACTGACATCTTCTAGACCAGAGATGGCTGGGAGCTGCCAGGATACTTGTAGCAGTTGGGGAAGACTTGGTTGAACCGGGCACTTTTTTAAAGAATGCAGACACTTATTCTCTACACTTCTATGAAAAAACATGTAGGGAAAATAAAAAAAGAATTTAAAATAAAATTATATGATTTTTTCTCCTAATTTGGGAGAAGACATTCTTGCACTGTAGCCTTCACTCTCTTGTGCAAATGGTTGCACACTGGTTTTCCTTGACAGTATCGTGGTGAGTGGAAGAACCACAGGAAATAGGTTTCATTCTTAGCTAGGTGATGTTGGGCAAGTCACTTCCACCCATTTGTACCTTATTTTCCATTTGCAAAACGAAAGAGCTACTGCTAGATTTCTTTTCTGAAGTACTTAGAGAACAACAATCAAAGTAAGAGCTGAGTTTTATTATTACATGATTTTTTTTTTTTTGGACTTTTACTCATTCAGTCTATGGCTACAGTGAGTCTGCCATTCCTTAATTTTCAAGTGGCTGACCTGGTAATTTCACGTTCCTTTGAGGAAATCTCTTTATATAATGCCTGTTAAGAACATCCAGATAGAATACAGTATGTATTGTATGGTATTAAATTGAAATTCAGTAGCRCTTCGTAATACATCCTCCTGCTCCAGAATGTAATAAAGAAGCCAGCTACTGATGGAGATGGGAGCAACTGTAGCTTATTACTTTATCTGTAACTGATTAGAAACATTAAAAAGCCTAAAACCTGCAACCCTATCGCACACCCTCCCGACTGTACAGTACTGACAGCGATGAAAACGGGCCGGGGGGCCGGGGGCCCCCGGCTGCCGCCTGCGCGGGTCCGCGGCGACGCGGGGCTGGCGCGGCGGGGGGTAACGCCAGCGCGGGGCTCGGCGCCGCTCGCCGCGTTCTCCGGCTGCCACCGGCGACTGAATTTGCTATCACGGGAGTCGCAAAACGTCTGCGAAGTGCCCGATTCTGCTTTGTCTTCCACCTCCAGCCCGGGAAGCCCAGCGTCAGCGGCGCCTCGCCGGGAACGTCTCCCGGCGGGGGTCGGCGAGCGGCGCCGAGCCCCCCGGCCCGGCCCGGCGCTGCCCGCGGCACCAAGCTCCGTCCCCGGCGGCGGCGCGGACAGGCGGAGCCGCCCCCCGGCCCGAGCAGCGCCGCCGCCTGCCCCCACCGCGACACTGGCTCGCCCCCCGAGCGCCGCAGCCCCGCGCCTCTCCCTGCACACCG
>JAYKAV010003142.1:389279-465471 GCA_035582835.1 Phoebastria nigripes
GGGCGCGCAGGGCCCGAGCCGCGGGGTGCTCCGCGGGCCGGGCGGGGCCGGGGGCCGGCATCGCTGCTCGCGGCTGTTTGCCTGGAGCCTTCTCCAGCGAGCCGCTGTGGGCTTGGGCATGCCGCGAGCTTCTCGTTGGTGCCATTTCGTGCAGTGAGGGTGGTTGCCCGGTTCCCCTTAAGGAATGGGAGTAGGAACACCTGCGCAGGCCTGTGTCGGTAACCCCACTGCAGGGAAAGGTGGTGCTTCTCTGGCAAGTGCAGGACCCAACAGTCAGTGCGGTCTCTAAAGAAGATGCATGTTGTCTTGCCGGGAGCAGGGGAAAGGGCTCACAAGATGGGAGCCAACATTTCTGTGTGCTTCTGGGATCTAAAAAAAAATTGCAGATGCAGGCCCAATGCCACCTTGCCAGGCATGCTGAGACATAGAATCATAGAATCATTTAGGTTGGAAAAGACCCTTAAGATTGAGTCCAGCCATTAACCTAACACTACCAAGTCCACCAGGCACATAGCAGTTTGGTTCCAGGTTACATGTGCATGTGCCTTTAGTTCAAGTCAGCTAGAACCTCAGGAATAGTTTAGGCACTGAATAAGGCCACACCACTTTGCTTGGCATATTCCTTCTGAGGGACTGAGAGGGTGAGGGGGAACTGATAACAATGCCCACCCTCCCGAAATTTCTGTGATTCCTATGGCTATTGCCACACAGTAGTGCGTGGACTGGGATCACCCTAAAAATCAGTGGAGTTTGTTGCCTTCATTCCCATGTGCAAAAGGCCGTATGATCTTCATGGCTTGCTCTTCACTGCTGACTAATGCTGTCTCTCTTCTGTGCTTGGTTGAGGGCAGAAATGTATTTATTTGTTTCAGATCTGATTCTCTTCTGTTTGCACTCTTGCCAGAAAATTCACAGCCCCTAGACAAGAATTTCAAGCAGAGGAATAGAATAAACCCCTCTCGTAACCTGGCAACAACATCTCGTCTATTGCTGTGTGAGGCAGACTGGGAAACATCAGCCGCTTGCAAGCCGCAGACACACAAGGAGCTGTCAGTAAGCAGATCGGTGCCCCAGGCCACCGCTGCCTGCTCTGCCATTATGGAGGAGCCAGCGCTGCTGCTCGCAGAATGGCTGCCGTGCTGCCAGCGTCTGGCGCTGCGCTAGCCGATGTCCGTCCAGGGCCGCTGCAGCAGCAAGCGGTTGTGGAGGGGGTGGTCTGCTGCTTTCTGCCCCCTTCCCCTGGGTGGCAGGTGGGCTCCATGTTCCCAGCAGTGTCCTGGGATGACACACGTTGTCGTGCAGGGCTTTGTGTGATAAGCAGCGAGCTGCTGATGTCTCACGGCAGCTGTGGTGTTAATAATTTGTCTGCGTCTGTCAATCACCTGGGGTCTCTAATGAATCCGTCACAGTGGTACCAAAGCATCCTGAGGGCGGTCACCCCGCAAGAGAGGCTGTGGGCGGCTGGGAGCGTGGAAGCAAGTCAGGCGTTGTGCTGTCGCCATGCTGCCCCCCGCCCCCTTCCTCCCGCTGTTCTCACACTCTTTCTTTCCCCTCGCTCTCACACACTCCCTCCCTGTTCCCAGCTTTCTGCCTCCTGCTGTTTCTCTCTCTTGTCCAAAGGGGTTAGTTCTCAGTCTCACACGCTGGAAATGCTGCCAGTGAATGTTTCTGTGTGCTGCCTGCCAGGTCCCTGGGGAAAAGGCCTGGAAATGCAGTGCAGGAGGAGCAGTGGGAGCAAGGGAAAACCATTGTTTCTCACTGCTCCCTTCTGCATTTTCTAATGGGAAAACGCTCTCTGTGAGGTACTGAGTTTTATGTCACTGCTGAAGTTGCCCCCTCCCCCTTCCCCCTTGCCCCAGAATTTACCATCCCCTGGTGCAGAGGAGGAGAGGTTGCAGCACTGCTACGAAAAAGCTGAGACGTGTTTTCAATTTGCCTCCTGCTTATCTCTGCTGTTTGGACAGAGAGGTTTAAAAAGCTGGATTTTCTGTCCCTGCAGAGTAAACACACAGAACCCGGCAGCACAAACTATTTCTGGCTTATCAGTGGAGGAATGCAGCAGCTGAGGCTTAGCGCGAGTGGGCCGTCAGGAAGGCCCTGAAGGGGCCCCCTCCCCACTCCGCGCTATTAGAAGTGTGAGAGCCCAGCAGGACTCAGAGGGGAGAGTTGGAGAAAAAGGCAGAAAAGGGAAAGAAAGAGGAAGAGAGAGAGTGAGAGAGGCTGAGCAGACCCTGATGGCTACAGACGAAGTTACAGGAGGGGCTCGCAAAGCTACGAAAAGCAAACTTTTTGAGTTTCTGGTCCATGGGGTGGTGAGTCGGGAAAGTTAGTGAGCTGGCTGGCTCTAAATAGAGGGATGAGTGGAAACTGGAGGCTCTGTGCTGGGCTGGATCGGCTCCTGCAGTGTGCTCCTGGGGCGCTGGTAACTGCCTTGCCAGGAGAGCACTGGGGTCTGTAAAGCCCCCAGAATATGCACTGAGTCATTGATAATATAGGCTTGTGTCTGGGGGGATGTGTGCTGTGATTTTTGCTTTGATTCTCCATGAATGGTGAATAGCGTGCTTTTGAGCCTGATCATGGTGCAGAAACTGCACTGGATCTGACCCAAATGGGCTTGTAGGACACTTTGTTCTGTAATCAAACTTGTGTTTTGAAAAACAATTCTGATGAAAGCCTGATGAAGCCTTGTGGTACTGCCTCTGGTTCTTGTCTCCAGTCTTGGCTCTTATGTATCCTCTGGCTACTTAACAGGTGACTTTCAGGGGCTTGAAGAGATTAGCTCTGCAGATCTGTAACAGTCTATGGGAACTCACCCATGAGAGAATTTCAGGGTGCCATGCTTAATTAAAGCAATCCTTCAGGTTTTTAAAATTAATTTTCCAGCTTTTGTTTAAGAATCAGGTCTTCGATCTCCATTTAAGGGGAAATGCTAACCCTGTTTTGCTGCCATTAGAAACTATGTTCTTTAAATGACTCTCTAGTGATTGAGAGCAGTCACCATTTATAACATTTGGATTTGTTGTATTGATACACATTTAACAAAAAATAAGACGGTTGAAGAGCCCCAAGGAATGCAGATATTGTTTGGATACTGATAGTCCCGAGTGTTTTCTCTCTTGAGGATTCTGGCACCTCCTGTGACACCTTTTTGAAGACATCAGGTGGGGGCTCTTGTGCAAAGATAGTAGAAATCTGTGGAGCTCATGGCAGGCTCCTAAGTTGTCTCCATAATTCAGGCTTACTCCAGATGTGTAGGATCTAGGATGTGTCCTGCAGATCCTGGATATGGTGGGACTTGCAGGGCTAAGGACTTTCAGGTGGGATTCTGTGTTTGTGAGAACCGTGAACAGGTGATGTGGTGCCAGTGTACAGGAGCAGTCTGTTGCGAGCTTGGCGGATGTGCAGGGGTGACTGAAGAGCAGGTCTGTGGGTCTGTAGCAGTGGTTTTGTTGTGGACGTGTGGGTTCATGAAGGTAGTCTGGCTCAGGATGGCTATAGCTGGGCAGAACCATAGGCAAGTTGGGAGGGGTGGGCATATGGGATGCTTTTGCCTTTTCCAAGGTTTCTGTTGGCATTTGCACACCAGTGGTCTTCCTTTAGTATCAAGAAGAGTGGCAAAAATAGTTATGTGAATTTGCTTCTTCTACATCTAGATGGACTTCATGTGAAAGCAGCACGCTAGCCTCTTAAGCATGGGAATTTTTAATTTATACCGGAATGAATATAGCAGAACTCATTTCCATTACTTATTTGGATGCTAGAAAAGTCTGCCTTTTCTGCCCTGGGAGTTTTGCCACTAGTGGCATCTTACTTGAACAGCTGCATTTGCCTGGAATATCTGCATTTGTTTGTCATCTTCCTGCTACTTGTTAGCGAGGCTGGGGCTTCTTGTCTGTTATTCTGTTGCCTGAACACCTCATGTATGACCCTGTTCTTTCCTCCATGATGATCTCCTTTAGTTCTGCTTTTGCTTCCTTGTTTATTCTTTCCTTTAGTTTCTTCCTCATCTCAGGTTCATTTTGATCAAAACACAGGTTGGGGTAGTCAGTCTTCATTACTTAAAAAAGATAAAAAAAGTTGTAACTTCATTTTATCTCTTCAGGTCCTGTATCGTACCAAATAAGAGAATGTGCCATCACAGCCATTACCTTGAGTTTACATATTGCTGGCTATTGAGTTTTATTACCATCCACAGTGTGTCAGCATCTGAATTAATTCCTTGAAAAATCAAGTTACATAGCAAACTTTACTGGAGTTCCTTGGAGTCAGATTCTGCTCTAATTTCAGGGAAAAATCTCCTCTTCAAATTACTTATTTTTTTTATTTTACCTATGATAACATTATTTGATTTGGTTATTGCAGGCTTCTTTTTTTTCTTCCCTACCCCAAAAATGGGGAGAGGTAAATAGGGGTAGAATGTTGTGAGAAAATTTTTTGCTATGTGAACACTTAAATGAACAGGATAATTTTGCAGTATTTCCGAAGGGCAGTTAGCTTTTGGATTCACTTGATCTTTCTGGAAACATATGTTCCTTTGCTAAGGTCACTTTGCCCTTTGCTCTTCTGCACTTGATCTTGCCTTTGTTCTTTTCCATATTGCCAGCTTAGATGATGTCTTCTTCCTTGTTTGTCCCAGTCAAATAGGATACCTCTGAAAGGTGAAATCTCTTAATGGTTAAAAATCTCAAGTGCGATACTTCATTCTCGTCCTGCTTGAGTTCTTGATAGTTTGTTACACCTCTGGTTAGCAGTTCTTCTTTTAAAAAGATTAGATTTCTTTCAGTTATTTATTTTTACAGTTCTTTTACTCTGGTTCTGTTTCATCAGGGTCTTGCACATTGCTTTTGTGGGAAGAGAGAATTTTTTTTCCCCCCAAAGGCTTCATCCTTTACTTTGTCCTTTTTTTTGTTCCTCTCAGCTCTATTTCTAGCACTTTTATGGATAAATATGGCTTTAATCACCATGTCTATGTTGATTTATCTCTTTATTGATGCATTTTCTACTGTCCAGTAGTACATTTCAGGCTGTCTTTAGGACATCTCTCTCTGGGTGTCCAGCTGTTGCCTTAAATTTTGTTGACCCAAACCAAGTTATTAATCTTCCTGCAGGCCATTCCTTTTCTCGGTTTCTTCTATCCTCTAGACCCTATCATAGGCCTCCCTGCTGGCTGGATCCCTTCAATGCATGTTACCTTTGTCTCCCCCCCCCCCCCCCCCCCTTTTTTTTTTTTTTTTCCTTTTCTTTTTCTTACTCAAACAGGTATCTTCCCATATAGCCTTGAGAAGGTCCATGGTGCAGATCTTGTCAAAGCTCTTGTCCAGACATCTGTCCTTTTGTGACTCAATTGCAGCAATCTTCTCTTTGGTGCCTTGTACTGTCGACCTTGCCTGTGTCATCTTCACACAAGAAGCTGCTGAGAGGTTTCGTTTTCTTGTCCTGTTGTTCTGACTTCTTTAATCTGCCTCTGTGTCCTTTTTCTGTTCCCACTTTATCTTCCTTCCAAAACCAATCTTCTTGCCTTTTATACACAAGATACACCTATAAAGGTCTATGTCCTTTTCTTAACTATCAAGTCATATCTGTATTTACAATATACTTGCTGTCAGTTCAAATCACCTTCTTTTTCCCATAGTGATCTTGTTCTTTGTCCTCTGTGCTGTGCTTAGGAAGCTCTTCCTGTTAATATAAGTCCTTATCCATATTTATTTTCTGCTAATATGTGTTTTTTCGTAGTTCCTGCTAATCTCTACAGTTTAATATTAGTTACACATCAAGACTGCTAATTTATACAAACCTATGTATCACTTAAGTGACTCCTTTGCTTATCCTCAGTCGTCTTTTTGTCTGGTTATCTACCTCTCAAATCCAGTCATAGAATTTTATGGTAAGTACCAAAATGGAATATGTTATATGAAATGGCATTTAGTACAGTGAAAGAAGAGTCTCAAAGCATGCCATCATGTAAACAAATATTTAATATAGTGATAAAAAACTCATTGCCAATGTTAAAACAGACAAAAAGACAGGTCTGGTGCCCCAAAGATGTGTATGGAGTGTCTAATAGATTTATCAGTGATCTGGAAAAGGGGATGAGCAATGAATTTCATAAACAAATTTTGCATCTCCTCATACATTGCTGGGTTTTAAATGAACCGTAACCATTCAGGAGGAAGGCTTGCATGTCACTGTGAGCTGCCTAGTACGTAGCAGCAGCTGCTGCTGCTAAGAAAGCAAGTAAACTGTCAGCCTGATTAAGAAATGGGGCAGAGAATAATGCAGAAGCAATTGCAAATCTGTGGCATATAGTTACAAGAATATTTTTCTGATTTTGGTCATCTGCATGAATAACAAGCAAAAAGAGGGATAACTCAGAGGGCAGTAGTAGTGGGAGACCTGTGAAGACTTCATCAGTAAGAGAATGGGATTTATTTATTTATTTATTTATAATATCTAAGGATGGAGACTGATTAGGAAAGTTGTAAAATCTCTGTCACTGGAGGCTCTTAGGCACTGGTTAAAGAAGTAAACATCTATCAAAGATGATGGAGATACTGRTGATACTTCTTTGAGACGAGGAAGGACTGGATGACCTCAAGGACTCATATTTCAGTGTATTATAAAAATTATATTTGTTTTATTAGAATGGGAAGAACTAAAGATATTCTCCCCAAATTGAATGGTGATCTGTTTTAAGTGGATAAAAGTGATTGTTTCTTCCAGCCAGTCATCAGTTTGTAGAGATCACTACTAGGAGTAGCAAGGTGAGGAGAATATTAGGTTTGAAAAAAGTAGAACTTCGCTAATGAAAAATATCCCAGTAGTTTTTATATTATCATGGATATAAATACTATCTTGTCAGAGCATAAATCAGCTAACACTAGGAAGGGTAGAAAAAAGCCTCATGAACTGTCGTTTTTGGACAATTTGTTCCACTTCCCTAACACAGGGCTGTCTGCATGGTTCTGTGCACTAGAACATTGCTAGGGAACAGGTCCTGGAATGGAGTCACTGGTTTGCTGCATACATGTTCCCTGTTTTGTTAAACAAGATGTTTGGGGTGAGTGTAGGGCAGCCTGGAGAAATCAAGGGACCTTACTGCAGTGAAGAAATTTGATTAGGAAGGTACTTGCAGAAGACTGGTAGAGTGAAAACATTGTACAGCATTCAACCGTGTAAGTAAGCTGCCAGTAGAAACTGAAGGTTTCTCCTTTCCTAGCCCCGGACTACTTGCAGGCTAACAAATACAGAAAAGTTCACACATAATTAAGAAGAGAAAATAGTATTAATTCTAGCTAGGGCTTTAATAGAGATCAATGTGATTTTATGCAATATGGGCTTGTTAAACAAATTTGAGTTGCTCACTGAGAAGATTTGGATTTGCTGATGAATATAGGTGCACAGATGTAATTGATCTGTGAGATGTTTGAATTGCTCTTCTGTTTGTTAAAAAATACATACTGTAGGAATATGAAACAGTGACACTGGATCATTTAGCCCAATGTCCCCAGTTGCAGGGAGCAGCGGAAGACTGCATGGAAGTACAGGAACAAGGCAAAAACCTAGTGATGCTTCATCCAAATACTCTGCGCTTTGTAGCTCTGGAGCTTTCTGACCCAAAGCTGCCCTCTGTGTAGTACCTCTATATGGATTTTACTTACGTAGGTTAGTCTGCTGAAGTCTTCCTGAACCCATATAAACTTTTAGCATTCACAGTGTTTTGTCTCAGGAATTTTTGCAGCTTATCTTACATAAAGAAGTACCTGATCCTGCCAACTGCTAGCTGTTGTCTAATTCTTGTAAGGGAAGAGACAGTGAGCTCTTGATCAGCCTCCTCTCTCTCCGTGCTCGTCGTGATGTTGCAGAATCTGTTGTTACGTCTCCCCTCCCAAAGCCATCCTTTTTACAGAGCCAAGAGGCGCATTCTGGTAGTTCTTCACACAAAATCCATTCCATACATTATATCACAGTAGTGGATATGATCAGATCTATTAAAACAAGCAAGCTGATGGAACTCAAAGATGGTATATAGGGTTTGTTACTTCCAATTCCAAAGACTTTTTTTTTTTTTTTTTTTTTTCTTGGTTGCATCCAAGTGCTTTGTTTGAGGTTTGGTGTCTGATTATTCTGAGCTGTGAATGGACGTGCATGAAATAGAAAGGGGGTCACTGAACTTTGTCTCAGTTCTTCATTCACAGTTCTGTAAATGTGATGTTTTCTAAGTTAAAAGATTTTTGGATTGTCGTGAACATTATTTAAAAATGGGTGGAACCTGGGATACTTGGACCCTGATTCTAGGATGTGAGAGCTTTTGGGAAATGAAAGAAGGTGAATATGGCAGACAAGCAAGAAGAATTGCAATACTGATGTTTCTGCTTACTAAATCTCTAAAAGATTCATAGACATTAAAAGAAAAAGGAACTCATATGAGGTAACATCTGTAGTTACAGGAGAGGAGAGAAGCTGTCTACAGCTTTTTTTCTTGTACTTCTAAGAGTCCATTTTGAAATGGCACATTCAGTTGGGAAACCATTTGTGCAGTCAGAAACCTGTAACCTGTTGCCATCAGACAATATCAGTCTAGTCTAAATTTCTTAACTGTTCCAGATACTTCTAGTGACCCATTCTTACCTCCAGGCAGCATCTGGCATCTCCTCTTGCTTGTGTTTATGCCCTATAGAAATCAGTAGCTACTGTAATGCCTTGACACTATATGTTGTCTAGCCAAGGTAGCTTCTATTTTTAGTTAAAAAAATATGCAGTTTGTATACTTGGTAATTGTTGTTGTTCTCAAAATCTGTTGGTTTCTCTGTTAACAAGAAGCCCGTGGCTGTTCACTGCATGCTGTCAGAGTCCTCCTGTATGGTGCCGAGATGGATGGAGTCTGTGTCTTTCAGAACAGGAAATTGCTGTAGGTGCAGCTCAATGCTATATTGCATTGTAGTGACTCCCCACTCTCTGTTCAGTCCCTTTCTAAGGCTCTTGTAGGTGTTTTTGCTTTTCTTTTCTTGACGCTTTCCTTTCCTTTTACCTATCAGTTCTCCAGGTTATTTTCCTCTATCTGGTATGTCCAGACAGGAACCCTCCTTTTTTCTGCTTCAGTATTTTGGCTAGTATGATGTTGATGTCCCTTGAGAAAAGACCCTGCAGTAGAAATACATAGAAAAGCACCAYTCCAATGTTGTCTCACTTCTGCCTTCAGACAGGAGAAGTTCACTTGAAGAATGCCAAAGAGGAAGAGGAAAGAGGCAGTTGTCTGATGTGACAGGAGGTTCAGGCAGGGAAGAAAGTAGAAAAGCCAGATGTGTGGCTTGGGAAACAGGGCAGTGGAAGGTAGTGGTAGGGTCTTGGCAGCAGTTGTTGGGGAGGTGGTATGCTTGCTGCACTGGCAGTGTGCTCAGCTTTGGAAGGGTGTAGCCAGGGCAGTGATGGACTGCATACAGGAATGCAAGCAATCGGCAGAATTCTTAGGGACCAGTATGCATGCAGGAAATATTGGTTGTGTGCCTTTCTCTGTGTGCCGTACTGTTTGGCCTTGCCTAGCTGCTCTGCTGGCAGCTCTACTCTACTCTTTGCTTCATCTTCTCAGAGCTATGAGAGTGGTCCCTTCAGCTGGGGACATACTGTGGTCTTCCTCATTTCCTATGGCCCACAGTGGTTTTGCCCTCTGTCCAGTAAAGTGTTTGAAGTAGTGCAGAGTAATACATGTATATGGAATCAATGGAGGAAAAAAGGGGATAGGTCTGTGGGTAAGAACAGAGTTGGGTCAGGCAGGGGGGCCTAGGGTAGACAATTTCCCAGGAAGGAGGATGTGTCAGTGCTGTTTTGCACTGCAGCCTTCACCATGGATACTTGTTCAGGGCAGATTCCATCCCTCTGAGGAAGAGGGGAGACACAGATCCTAACCCGTAGACAGGTGCACCTCCAAGATCTCTTTCAAAAGACGTAATGGCATTGTAATACTCTTTAGTATCAAGACTTCCTTTTTTATGTCAGTATTGTGAAAAATTCAATGTATTGTCTGACACTGTCTTGTCTTGCACATGTGTTTGAGAGCAAAATAAGGTTTTAGATAAGGTACTGCTTGTGTGTTCTCCCTTTATAAAAGTTCAGATAGAGAAAGCATTTCTGTATCTTGGGAGTCTGGTGGGCTTGCAGCAAGGAGATGGCAGTTGCATAGTGAGTAATATTTTACCTACGGGTGATATCTGAGATAGGAACATGAGAAGGGAGGGGAAGGAATGAGGCAGGACAAGGGGTGAGATTGAATATGCTTTTGCTAGAGCCGTCTCCTTTTTCTGAGTTTTGTCCTTTCTCTACATTTCTCTATTTTGATGCTTAACAAAGCTTCCTAACTGAAGGAAGTTCAAAAATGTCAGACTTAGATCGAGAGTAGATTTGGCTTGCTGACCTTGTTCTCCAGGCCTTAAGGTGCCCTTTACAGAAGCAGAAAAGTGGGCCTGCAGCCTGATCCTTGTGGCCAGACAGTCTCCAGGAGGGATGAACGTGAGATGGCTGTGCCCAGGATCTTGTCTCTTCTGAATGACTGTCAAATGTCCCCGGCTGATTGACAGGCAACAGCAGGCCCAACGGTCTGCTCTTTGCTGGAAGAAGGCCACAATGTGTAGACTGGCAGACAACAGAGAGATCTTAAATACAAGCTCAAGTGAGAAGCATTTTCTGGGCCATTTGTTTCTGCTGACTCTGCCTGGGTCAGAGGGTGGGGGCGAGTACGTGGGAACGGAGAGAGCTGCTCTGTTCCAGCAGTTTTCATAGCTCCGTGTTTATGGGAGAAGATGTTTCCAGCCCTGCACAAAGCCTCAGTTTTGCCTGCTGCTGCCTCCTGCTGCTTCTCTGCTCGGTGGCCATACCCACAATCGGTTTCCTACATGAATACTTGCTGAATTCACCTGCTTGGCTTCCTGTGCTGGTCTCTCTCCTACCTCAGCCTTCCTTCTTTGTCCGTACCAATTATAGCCATTGGTTCTTTGCTGATCATTCATCCCCCTTCATTCTTTCTCCAGTTTCCTTCATGCATACAAGTGCAAGGAATATCTAAGACTTGTGATGATCAGGGAGGGCACTGAGCTGGGGCTTTGGGGACTACAGTGGATTTGGGTGGTTAATTTGGAGATGCAGGTCCAAACTATATTTAGAATTATATATTATTATAATATATATTATAATTATGTATTTAGAAATTGTAAAAGGATGAGATAAAGATGAAATAAACTGTTTTTTAAATTTTTATTTTATTTTCTTTATTAACGGTACAAAAACCATTTTCTTCCCACTCCCCAATGGACAGTCTTGCACACCCTCTGGGGTGCATGCACCTCACTTTGGAGACCACTAGTGTACTTCTCCCAAGTACTTTCTCAGTCTTTAACTGTTGATAACTCAGAGAAGTTTCTGAGCCAAATACATTTTCCATGTCGTTAGCACCCCTTTGGAAAGGGGTTCCACAGGCTGACTACCCACTGTCTGGCGAACTACCCCTTTTTGGTTGTCTGTGAGCCTGACTCCTCCCAGCCTCCTCTGATGGCCATAGTTTATTATTCTGGAAGGGGCAGTGAACAGTCRATCCCCAACTGCCCTCTCCAGGCCACTCGTGATTTTGCAGAGCTCTAGCAAATGCCCCCTTAGATTACCTTGGATCATCTCTTTCCAGATGGAAAACCATAGTATTTTTTTTATGTGGATGCAGTTCTATATCTTAATCATTTCCATGCCATTCTTTGTACTTTTTTCAGATCTACTCTACCATTACTGAACTGCAGGAACCAGAACTGCACACAGCATTCAACATGTGGGCAAACCATGGACAGTGGCAGAGTGATGTTCTCTGTTTCCTTCCTTGTCATTTCTTTCGTTTAATGGCTTTTTTTGACCTCTAGTAAGCAGTGAACCGTTTTTTTTTTTTTTTTTTTTCTGGAAGAGTCTGTTTAAACTCCAAGATCTTGCTTCTGTTTGGCAACAGTCAGCTCAGAGGCCGTTGTTTTGTATGTGATGATTGGATTGTTTTTTCCCATGTAATTCACTTCAATATGTATTGAAATCCATTTTCATCTTCCTTTTAAGTGTTCATTCTGTCTCATAAAGTCCTTCTGCAGTTCTTTGAAGCTGGTCTTCATCCTTGCCAGCTTGGCTAACTTAGCATTACCAACAAACTTTTTCACTTCCTTGCTTTTTCTCTCTCTTTTTTTTTTTCTCTCTCCTTTTTTCCTTTTTTTTTTTTTTTTTTTTTTTTTTTTTTTTTTTTTTTTTTTTTTTTTTTTTTTTTTTTTTTTTTTTTCCCCCCCCCCCCCCCCCCCCCCGTTGCTTATGAATATGCAGAAAAGCGTGAGTCCCAGCAAAACTGTGCATGTGCCTTCCTTTTATTTTCAGAACCAATTACTTGTACCTCATTTCTATCCTTTAACCAATTATTTATCCATAATGGATGCCGCCTCTTGGTTTCCTTAAAAGACTTTGTAGAGGGACTTGACTCTCAAAAGACTTTTGTGTATGTTTATTCTTATTCACATACTGGTTCAAATGGCTATAGAGTGTATGTGAATTTGTCTGTATTTTCACATATGCGTAGACATATAATAAACATCTTGATAATTCTTAGAATGAAACTAAGCTCTTCTCTCTGTTTTAAATTGCATTTTGTGGGTGGTAATTATTTTACTGGTGTTTTTCCTTGACGGCTATAAACTTTTAGGATTTAGAATTGAGTTTACTGTGTGTCTTGTACAGCATTAAGCTTGTGATTTGACCCAGAGTGTCTCTCCAGAGCACACTGAAGTCAACATAAATGTCAGGACTTAAGAATGCCTACAGGGGCTGCTGACAAACTACCACATTCTTTTTTTTTTTTTTTTTTTTAATTTAGGGGCTTGATCAGAGATATGACCTTTTCTTAAAGGACTCTTGTTGCTTTGTGAGCTTACACTGCTCTCCAGTGTAGGTGAAGGAGAGGGCTCTTAATGGAAAATGTTTTATCATAGTGTTTTCATGGTTCACCTTTGCTTGTTACAGTCTCCCTGCTGATCAAAGCAGCCTGCTAGTCAGTGCAAAATCTGAAGCACTGTAGACGTGAGCTTGCTTGTAGCTTTGATTAGCATGTGAACTGCACCAATTTGGACTGCGTGTAGCTGCCATGGAGCTTTTTCTTCGGTCTGAAGGTAGAGCTTTCTGCTGTAAGCTGGCCTGGATATGTTACTGACCACTGAGTGCTTTCCCAAGCCTAGTATTTTTCATCCCTGTTTCCTGTCTACTGTATCACTGAATTCCTCTTTACGACGTCCAGGAAATACCAGTCCAGAGCTCATGTGCTCTGTGTTGCTGCTTAGTGCTTATCAGGATGGTCAAAATGGGTAACTTGCTGGAGCTAGTGCCTGATTATGTACAAATGTCTTTGCAGCTGAAGAAACAGGGACCAAACTGGCTCTTCTTTCTATTTCGCTTCTTCTCTAGCGACCTGGGATGCCATCAGGAGCTCGAATGCCCCATCAGGGGGCTCCCATGGGTCCCCCAGGCCCCCCATACGTTGGAAGCCCCTCAGTGCGACCTGGGATGCCCCAGACCGTGATGGAAACAACAAGAAAACGCACTGCACCACAGCAGGTCCAGCAACAGCAGGTGCAGCAGCAAGTGCAACAGCAGCAGCAAGCCACTCAGAACCGAACTAGGAGGTGAGTGTTCCGGAAAGAAAACATGGGAGGACAATTTGAGGAAGAAAAAACAGTATCTTTTTAGCAATAGGTAAGACCTTTGAGATCAAATGAGACAGAATAGAAGATTTATATATTGTCGGTTTCTTAAAGCAGGAAAAGCGTTGGTAAATTTTACTCTCTACTTTGTTTGTGAATGGTCTTGAACAAACTGACCTTTACTAATGTCTGGTTTTGCAGTTATAATGCTTTCACCTCACAGGTTTATTGGGCTATAAATCTGGCCATTATACTTAGCCTTTAAAGTTAATGAACAGTTCTCTTCTAATATAGTACAATTATTGTATTATTTGTTACCTGTTCTGTATAGTTTCTCTGATTTCTGACTGGCTAACAAAATGGTTTGTAAATGAGACAAGTGGAAAAATTTTTTGGTTGGTCACGTGAATACTGGTACTATGGTCACTCAGGAGAGCGGTCATAAAACTTGCAATTGTCACAGGCATTCCTACATATAAAGTAGAGAGATATGCATAGGGAATAATTTCATAGAATTAGAGGGATTTTTTTTAAAGGAACTTTCTTTTTAAAATATGCCCACTTTGTACAGTGCTGAATGCATTCTCTCTTAAATAACAGTTCACTGATTTCTTTTTGCAACTTATTAGACCTGCAGTCTTGCGTTCCAAGTGTGAGCCAGTTCCTGATAAATACGTAGGGTGCAGTCATCTAGGTGGTCTGCCTTTTGCAAAATCGTTATAGGTGTGTATATATAGATTCAGACAGTGTTCTGGTGGTGTCATCGTATCTAGTTGTGGGCAAAACATGACTCTCTAAGCTCAGTGCTTCAGGAGCCCTGCTCTGTCCAGGTTATATGCCTTGGATCAGCAAGCCAGACTTGGGAATGCTTATATCTGGGATGCATCTGGAAAGGACAGCAATCCTGAGAGTATTAATACATTATGACCGAATAAGATTGAATACAGAAGGAATGTGTGCGAGTGCAGCACGTGAGCACAAGAGATGCGTGTGCGTCATGGAGGCCTTGCCCAGCACTAGCCAAAATGCACATTCCACAGCACCTCCCAGGACGTACTCCAGGAAACTGCACAAAATAATGCCTAGCCTTCAAATATACAGGGTAGATATAACCTGAAAAATTGCCACTGCTGGATAATTAAGGTAAACTTTAGTCACTAACTAGTTTCCAGGGATCATTAAAGAAGAATATTTTCTAGAAGTTGATGGCCTAACTCACAGAAGGCAGCATTTCCCCCTCCCCAGTTCTTAACTTCAGTGATTCTAGTTTGGAACCCAGCAGTAACCTCTACTGTAGTGAGTCCAGCTCACACCAGTGCTTCCTAGGTACTCAGTAAAGTTTCTCTGTTTCTTCTGCCATGCCTTCCCTCCAGATAATGTGTTGAATGTTTTCCCCTCGTTCATTTCCACCTCCCTGTCGTTTCCTATTGAAATTTTTCTGGTTTTTCAGGCAAACTTTTCTGGCACCTTGGGTCCAATTCTGGGAGTAATGGAATCCTATGTTTTATGGCACAAACAGGCCAAGAAGGTGTAGTCGTCCTTTCTTGGCAGGTTTGGTGGAGACAAAAATCTCATTTCTGGAATAGACTCTTGGAGAACTGTTTGAGACCCAAGTTGTTGGGGGTTTTTGGTTTGTTTGTTACTTGCTTTTTAATTGCAAGCCTTTGGGGTTGTTGCAGGTGCATGCATATCCCATTTCCCTTTAGGAAGATGGAGCTTGCTCAGGCCTTACTTCCAGATTCTGTGAAGTGTTTCAGTGCAGATTTGATTTTGTGAGCTGTGGAAGGTGTTGGAGGTTCACACCATGTAACATTCCAGTCCCATTATTCCTATGCTTTTAAAAAGGGACATTGTTCACCTACGAAGTTGGGTGTGACTGTGTGGATGAATTTTCTGCCCCTGAGGAAGGATGTAGTTTGCACCTCCAGGCACAAAGAGTTCCTCAGGCTTGGCTTATGTGGGGATGGGGAAGAATCTAAGAATCTGGTATTTCAGGCTAGGCTTATTATTAGCAAATGTAGGAAGAGAGTATGCCACATCGATGTGTGTGGGAACAGCTTTTACGTGGACATGGCTGATGACAGACTTCCTGTACGAAAACAGTAAGGAGGGGCATCCTTGTGACATGGCAGAGCAGCAGCAGGCGGCTCACTTTCTCCCATTTGTCTGTCACAGATGGAGTGATTCACCTGCTGCTTAAGGTAAAGGCCTCACAAATTATAGAGGTGAAGAGTAAGGCCTGAATTCCCTCTTGGCCCTGTTAGAGAAAGCTAGGTGACAGGTTTGGTGGGCACAAATGGTTCTTAGAATCTGAAGAATTCAAAAGACAACGTATTTGGCAATCTTCCTGACAGTACCATTTCTTAGGCACATATACATTTGTGTGTATGTACACGAACACAAGTATGTTTTTAAAAGCATAGATATATAAATGTGCTTATATATGGGTATGGACACATTATGTATATACAGTGCAGGCACACATATATCTTCCCACATGTGCGTTCATAAAGATGAATAAATATGGAAACGTAAGCCCACTTACCTTTGTATATCACTCATGTAAATACGTTACAATAAAACAAGTGTATATACATAGGGAAGGGTGTGTATATATGTGTGTTTTCATACATCATATGAAATACACATATATGTGTGTTTTCATCAGCACTCAATTTCGGGCATGAATGAATGAATGCATGTCATCTGTTTGAACAAGTTCACATTCTGTTTACAGGCACTCAGCCACTTACATGTGCATATGCATAGGTATATCTATGCACACTTCCACACGTGCGCACTGTCCTCCTACATGCTTTTTATGTATCAATAGACAGCATGTGCACATGCACTTGCATACATTGCCACCCTGCACCACAGAAGATGCTGTGATCAAAGAACTTGCACACTTCTTTCCAAGATGCATAACAGACAGCCCTGATTTGTTCTTAGCTAACTACCTCCCCAGGCTGCTGAGAGAAGGGGTCCTAGGTCCTGGGCATGGGTGAGACCCTTTTGCTGATGCATGCACAGCTGTGCACCAGCATGTGGAGATGTCAGGATAATTTAGCAGGTGGCCTCGTTACTCCTAGATCTGTCACCATGGTAACGTGTTTTTTTCTTTAAAAAATGTACAGTGCCAAGAGGAGGAAGATGGCTGACAAAATTCTCCCTCAGAGGGTGAGTCGCTTTCATTTCCTATTCCCTTCACAATCAGTTCAGCATCTTAGTGTAATTAGAGGGATTTTAGAAAATACTTTCACTTTTTGTTTAAAAATCTAATTAAAAAGTAAGTAGGCAGTGGGTGAAAGTCTAGAGAGCAAGGCTGGGGCTGGGGCTGGGGGCTGGGAGTGTGGAGTGCAGCCCGGCCTGTGTCGTCCTCATGCACTGGGTTAGCCGAGCCAGCACTGCCACTTGCTGGATGGACAGTGGTGCTGGGCTGCGAAGTACACGACTTGGCGCTGGGGCCCTCTGGGTCTTAAGGATGTTTTTGATCAATTTTTGAGGCTGGCCAAAAGCTGGTTCAGAGCGCAGCTGTGCCTGTAGGAGATGGGCTCGTTCTCAGGTCTCTCTGGCCCAGTAGAGCTGCCAGGTTCTAATTTTTGCAGTTGTGTCCTAGTAGGACTGAAGTGAACCTGTGTAAACAACAGAGTTCAAGGGGTCTGCATTGTCCAGAGAGTTATTAATTCTCTTATCCCTGGAGATATGTCTAGCTTTAGTGTCTGCCTATGTGTGATCCTCAATGCTTAAATCTTCTACTTCCTTTTTAAACATTGGAATTTCTCTCTGCTCCCCTTCTCTTTCAGTGTTCCCAGACTTTTCCTTTCCTGTGCCCTCTTCAGTACAGTTCCCCCAAAACCGCCTTGGTCCCAAAAGGCAAGCTTCCTTAGTCTTCAAAACACACACCCTCGTCACATCCTAGTCCTGGTTTCTTTGGCTTCTGGTGCTTTTTCTGGGCTCAGAACCCCTTTGACAGGTGTGGAGATCTCCACATCCTTTTCAAGTCTACCTCTCCACTGCTAGTGTAAACCCAAACTTGCTGGCAGCCTCCAGATTCTCTTCTGTGACATTCCACAGATACCCAGTGCCAGCCACCTGAGGAGGTGAGCACACTTTGGTACTCCTGATGTCATATTACCACTTCTTTTCTTGTAATTCCTGCCACCCTCTGAAAGCACAGCCTCTCGTAGGTTAGCCATTAGTTCTCTCATGCTGCTGTCTTGAAAGGACTAAGCTACCATTAAATCCAGACCTTTGAACTACTTGCAGCCTCCATGGTGTTTGTGTTAAAGCCTCATTCCTGCTCTGCTTGGAGTCTGTACTTTCTTAGAATGAAAGCCACGTTTCTTGTGCTGTCAGTTCTGTCTGTCCCACACAAATTGTTTTCACAGACAATTGCACATCCTGTATGGTGAGGCTATTGCTTTAAATATATGGCCATTTCAAGGCTTTTTTTTTTTTTTTTTCCCTTCCCCGGTCTGGTGCCTTTATAAGATAAAAAGGCCTCAGAACAGAGGTAACCAAACTTTTTTGGCAGCAGCAGACTTGTGCCTCTGTTTATCAAATCCATGATAATTCTTTAATAGGTAGAGCCTTATTCAGCTGTGTCAAAAAGCTATACAGATACTAGCACCTTTCAGAACCATGCTGTCACAAAGTCTTCTTGCCTTTCAGTATCTTTGTTGCTGTCAGCCAATAATTTTAACTGATGGAGTGATAAGGCAACACAAATTGCTAGAGTTCTGTCTGCAATGGAGTTTTTTATCAGTGCAGCTGGAGTGCTGGTATCGATGACAGGACGTTGTGTCTGAATTAAGGTACTCCATTAGGCTGCAGTCAGTGTATCAGAACCTCCTTACACTCACCATTCATGGGATGGGAAAATGCTGTGTGCATTGGTGTCCTGACAAGTGGAAGATTTGCACCGGTGGCTGTGGAATGCACGCGAAACACAGGGTAAAACTTCCAACTTTCCGGAACTACTTCTGGAGTATTTTCCAGCCAATCAGCATCTGTTACCCACAGACTTTTTGCAGACTCTTGCTTGTGTTTTCTGGGAACTTTGAAGGGGAGAGGGGAGGATATTAAATACGTTTTACTCTTGAAAACCGTCTTATGTCATAGTGGAAAAGGAGGTGGGTTCTCAGTGTTACTTGCTGTGATAGCGAGTCAGGCAGTTGGCACAGATAACCTGCTGTTGGACTTCCAGGCTCTCTGAACAAGCCTGTGCTATAGTGCTGGAGCATATTGCTAGTTGGATAGGGTCGCTCAGCTGCTACAGTTCAGCTATTTGAGAAGGATTTAATTTTGCATGGATATAATCGTATGAGAAAGTTCAACCTAGCAAACTATTACATGTAGGAAGATAGGATTATGGAACTGCATGGGACCTCCTGGCACATCCAGTCTGGTTCCCTCTGTCATGGAAGCCACAACACAATTGCTGCCTCAAGACTAGTTAGGTTCCTTACTTCTGAGATACTTTAGATCCAGCAGCTTTTTTTTCTTTTTGCCAGGCTCAGCAAGGCAAGTGCTTTTAGTTTGCCAAGTAAGAGGGGCTCCCCACAATTCTAATCCCCACAGTCCTTCATTATATCTATTCCAGGTTAAATTCACCTCTTTCGAACCTCTTTAAATCTACCTCTCAGGAGACCAGAACTATACATAGTATTACAGATTACCAGTATCACCAGTGCTTGAATGCCATTAATGCATTTTTATCTCTACTGGAAATAGCTAGTGATGCAGATTGGGATCACATTTTATTTTTTATTGATACAAACATTGATACAGCATATAGTCATTCTGTGATTGACTAATGCTCACAAGTATTTCTACTTTCTGTTGTTTGCAACTGATGAATTCCCATATTAGAGCAGGAATTACGGGTATAGACTCTGAGGAACATGATCCTGTGCTTTGTAATGCTGTATTTCATCCCGTTTCTATTATACAGTTCTCAGCTTCCTTACATTCTCTGTACTATCCTCTGCCTTGTATTGACAGTGCCACCCCAATTTGTCATTATTAAGTTTTGTTAGCATACTTCTCCTTTTTGTGCTGGAGCTATTAATGAAAATATCTAAATAAAATCAGTTTCAAAAATGGTCCATGAGGTACTTCCTGCTTAATACTTTTTTTCTATGCCAGTTCTTTACCACATATTGTTCTTGCTCTAATCCCCATTTTTCAGTCTTAAGTACTGGTTCCCTTTCTGACTGTATGTCAAATGCTTTACTTAAATGCAAGTCGATTGGATCTACTCTGTATCTTTTGTCTAAAATGCAGTTTTAATGAAAAGAAAGACTTGGTTAAGCCCAGGCTGACATACTGTAACGTAACAAGGCTTTGCATTTTTTATAGTGTATTCGACATTAACTCCAGTTCTGTGCAGCAGGCTATAACCCACCCCATTTTCCTTACTTCTGGATCCTTCCCTTGTTCTCAGGTCACTGAAACCCTCATTCAATTTCAGAAAAGTTCATAGGCATCTTCATCCATAGGTGGAGACCTAGATCTCTGGAGCTGATGTGGCCTTTGTGACCCAAGTCTAGCAGTTGTGCCTCAATTTCGACCTCAGGCCACAAACTGCCTGTAGAGAAACATGACTGCACATCAGATTGCGCCTCTTCTTTCTCCAGGCCTTGTCTCCCCATTACTTTTGGTCAGTGTCTTATTTTCTCTTAGTTCTGAGTCACTACATTTTTTCCCAGGCACTGTGACTGTGATTCACTGTTCTGTTTCTTCAGCTTCCTTGCCTACCCATTCTGATGCAAGAATCTCAGCTGAAAATCATTCTGACTCCATAGCTGTGTGTGTCTCTGCTTTTCGCCATTTAACTTGCTGAGTGGAGTGGAACTCTGAAACAGCAAACTGCTTCTCCTTCAGTGGCACGCTTGTCTCTTAGTATTGGCTACTGTTCTTCTCACTGGGCCCCAAATTCCTGTGAGGACTTTTTGCCTAGCTGTGCTGATAGGTTTTTGTACAGCTGTCCTCTCCTTTTCATCCTCTCTACTTCATTCTCCTTTACACAAATATTCAGTCAACTCCTGCTGCTGTTGTTTGGTCACTGCATGGCTGTTGTTCACCTCTTTCTCCATCTGAGCCAACCAGAGGTGAGGAACACCTGGATCTGCTATTCACTTGTAAGAAAGAAATGGTTAGGGATGTGATAATCAGTGGCAGCCCTGGATTGGCTAGTAGCAACTGTGACATAATGAAGTTCAAGATCTTGAAGGGAATGAGGAAGGAGAGTAGCGAAGTACAGACCCTAGACTTCAGACAGTAGAATTTGGCTTATTCAGGGAACTAGTAGATGTGATCCCATGGGAAGCAGCTCTGAAGGGCAAAGTGGCTCAGGGAAGCTGGCAGGTCTTTAAGGACCCTCCATGCACAAGAGCAGTCTGTCTTGATATGCAGGAAAATGAGCAGATTTATGAGGAGCCCAGCTTAACTAAGCAGGGAACTCACAGTGGAGGTCCCAACATCAAAAGGCAGTGTACAAGAGGTGGAAGCAGGGACAGGCTACAAAGGAGGAATTTAGAAATGTTGCCTGGGCGTATAGGGAATGGTATCAGGAAAGTCAAAGCTCAGCTGGAGTTGAGATTTCCAAGGGACGTCAAGGGCAACAAGAAAAGCTTCTACTGTTACATTAGTAATAAAAGGCTGACCAAGGAAAATGTGTGCCCGATGCTGAGTGGGCTGGGTGATACAGTGACGACAGAGACAGAGAAGTCTGAAGTACTCAAAGCCTTCTTTGTCTCAGTCTGCACTAACAATGTCTCCCATACCTCTGTGATCAGTGAATACGTTCAAGAGGAACAGCCAGCAATGGACAGGGATTGAGCCAGGGATTACTTGAGAAAACTCAACCCATACAAGTCCATGGTACCCAACAGGCTGCATCTGAGGGTGCTGTGGGAACTGGCCAATGTCCTTGCAAGACCATTCTCTATCACCTTTGAAATGTTGTGGAAATCGGGGCAGGTTCCCGATGACTAGAAAAAGGCAATTGTTGCACCCATCTTTGCAAAAGGCCAAAAGAACAATCCAGGCAACTGCAGCCCATCGGCCTCACTTTGGTCCCTGGGGAAGTCACGGAGCAAGTGCTCTTGGAAACACATTTCTGGACACGTGAAGGAGAAGAAGGTAATAGGGAACAGTGAGCATGGATTTAGAATAATAGAATCATTAAGGTTGGAAAAGACCTCTAAGATCATCGAGTCCAACCATCAACCCAACACCACCATGCCCACTAAACCATGTCCCTAAGCACCTCATCTACACATCTTTTAAATACTTCCAGGGATGGGGACTCAACCACTTCCCTGGGCAGCCTGTTCCAATGTTTAACCACTCTTTCAGTAAAGAAATTTTTCCTAATGTCCAATCTAAACCTCCCCTGGCGCAACTTGAGGCCATTTCCTCTCATCCTATCGCTAGTTACTTGGGAGAAGAGACCAACCCCCACCTTGCTGCAACCTCCTTTCAGGTAGCTGTAGAGAGCGATAAGGTCTCCCCCCAGCCTCCTCCTCTCCAGACTAAACAGTCCCAGTTCCCTCAGCTGCTCCTCATAAGACTTGTTCACCAGACTCTTCATCAGCTTCGTTGCCCTTCTCTGGACGCGCTCCAGCACCTCAATGTCCTTCTTGTAGTGAGGGGCCCAAAACTGAACACAGTATTCGAGGTGGGGCCTCACCAGTGCCGAGTACAGGGGCACGATCACTGCCCTAGTCCTGGGGCCACACTATTTCTGATACATTTACCAAGGGTAGATCATGCCTGACCAACCTGATTACCTCCTCTGATAAAATGACTGGATCTGTGAGCAAGAGATAGCAGTGGATATAATTTACCTTGGCTTTAGCAAAGTTTTCAACACTGTCTCCCATAATAGTCTTGTATCCAAGTTGGGACATTTTGGTCTAGAGGGGTGGACAACCATCTGGTTGGATGATTTCGCTTAGAGGGTAGTGGCTAATAGGTTGCACTCTACCGGGAAGACGGTGACAAGCAGAGTACTGCAGGGATCTGTCCTGGCAGCTGTTCAGTTTAGCATCTTTATCAATGACCTGGAGAAGGCAGCGGAGTGCTCGCTTATAAAATTTGCAGATGACATCAAATCACAGGGCGGGAGGAACCAGTCGATATGCTTGTGGACAGGCTGCCATTTAGGGGGAGCTGGACAGGCCGGAGAAATGAGCCGAGAGGAACTTACGAAATTCAACAAGGTCAAATGCAAAGTTCTTCCTTGGGAAAGTGGGGGGCAGTAAGCTCTTGCTGGGGCTGCCTGGCTGGGGACCAGCACTGCTGGAAAGGCCCTGGAGGCCCTGGTGGACAGTGAGCTGAGCGTGAGCAAGAGGTGTGCCCTGGCAGCAAAGATGACTGACAGTGTCCTGGGCTGTATGAACAGGAGCACAGCCAAGAGATCGAGGGACTTGATTACCCTTCTTTGCTCAGTACTCGTTAGCTCACAGCTAGAGCACTGTGTCCAGTTTTGGGACCCCCAATTCAAGAAAGAGATTGGCAAACTGGACTAAGTTCAGCAGAGGGTCATCAGGTTGGTCAGAGGGCTGGATCAGCACGTGAGGAGAGACTGAGAGAACTGGCCTTGTTCAGCCTGGAGGAAGGATGGCTCTGAGGAGACCTAATAGCAGCTTGTCAGCTCCTAAGAGAGGATGGTCAAGAAGATAGAGCCAGGCTTTCCAGTGGAGCATGGCAGGAGAATGAGAGCCAGCGAGCATAAGTTGAAACAGGAGAGGARCTGGCTATATGTAAGGAGAAACTTTTTCACAACAGGACAGTCAACCATTGGAACCCAGAGAGGTTGTGGGATCTCCACCCTTGGAAKTTTTCAAACCCCAATATAACCTCATCGTTGATCCTGCTTTGAGCAGGAATTTGGACTAGAGACCTCTCAACACCCCTTCAAGCTGTGATCCAGCTGCTGTTCCGTAGAGCATCTCTAGCAGAAGTCTCCAGAAATGTTAATTTCATATGCCATCTGACTCCCTGCTCTAGAGTTGATGCTTTTCCATGCTGATTGACTTTGTGGTCACCTCTCCAGTTGTTTCTTTGGACTGTATGCCTCAGAGGTTTGGCTGGGTCATAGATGCTGCCYGGCCACTGAACATAAAGGAACTACTGAACTGCTTTTACTAGAACTTTGAGACTAACTCATCAGGACTCCTCATAATCCTAATTCATAGATGTGACCTATAGTCTTCTTTTATGTAATTAAACATTCAAATATAAACAGTGTAGAGCTTAGGTGCTTATATGTATTGCTTCTATCTGCCCACGTTAGTCTCTGCTCATAACATTACCGTGCGTGGCTGGTGAAAGACTTGCTTAACTGTTGCTTGTAGTGTTGCAGGATCTTTGCATTTTTGAATGGTATCTGCATGTGGCCATGAAATTCAGAATGGCACAGTCTTTAATTGCTTTAGCCATGTTACTGGGCTGTGTTATGGGCTCTGTGGTAGCCAGTCAGAAATCCTCTCTGAAACACTATCTCTTAGGGATCAAGACTCACAAGGTGGCACAGAGTTACAATTTCTAAGGAGTGTCAGCCCTTAGCTATCCTTCTTTGACCACCATAGAAGCCTCGACGGTAGAGACACTTTTGTCAATAAGCTATAGGCTAAAGTTTCTTAGCAGGGAAACTGTCCAGTAGCTGATAAATCAGACTTCAGTCATTGTCACTTGTAATATAAAAATGCTGGCTTCTCAATACTATTTTTGAAATGTCTAGGTTGCGTGCATCTGCTGTAGGTAGTAAAAAAATTGGCTCAGGATCAATTGAGTTTGTCAGACTTAGGGGAGCAAGATGTCTTGGCTTTTGATATCTCTCTCAAAGATGGAAATTATAGGATAGCCCAGTTCTAAGGAAGTTGCCAAATCTCTGTTTCTTAGTGTCTGATGATTATTTTTATTTTAAAGCAAATTGCTGAAACTGTTTTGTTTCTGCTGCTCACGTAGTGAAGAATTCAGCTCCAATTGTTATTTCCTACCTGAAATGGATCAAATTGTATTTTTTTTTTTCTGGGACCTTTAACGATTGCCAACTTTCACCTGGAAAGAAATACCAATCTGAAGAGCACATTCGTCTGTATCTGGGTTTTTTTTTTACTATCTTCAGTTTAAACTAAAATTAAGTTATGCAGGTGACAGCATGGTGGCTGTCTGCTACAGACAATCTGCCTGATCAAGAAGGAGACAAAGCCTTTCTTAGACATCTGGAGGAAGCCCCACGGTTGCAGGCCCTCATACTCATGGGGGAACTTTAACYACCCTGACGTCCGCTTTGAGGGCAGGAGCACCGGGCACAAGCACTACAGGAGATTCCTGGATTGGACTGATGACAATTTCTTGACACAGGTGATCAACAAGCCAACAAGAGGAGGTGCTTTGCTGGACCTGTTACTCACAAAGAAGGAAGACCTGGTTGGGGATGTGAAGGTTAAGGGCAGCCCTGGCTGCAGCAACCAGGAGATGGCAGAGTTGGCGGTCCTGAGAGAAGCAAGCGAGACCTGGACTTCAGGAGAGCAGGTTTTGGCTTGTTCAGGGATCTGCCCGGAAGGATCCTGTGGGACAGTGGGGATCCCTGGAGGACAAAGGGGCTCAGGGAAGCTGGCTGAACTTCAAGGACAACCTCTTCAAAGCAAAGGCGAATGATCAGACCAATGTGCACAAAGTTGAGCAGGCCTGGCAGGAGGCCAGCAGGGTTAAGCAGGGAATTCCTGACGGGCCTCAAATGCAAAGAGGGAGTGCACAGAGGTGTAAGCAGGGATGGCCTATGCAGTACGAACAGCACAACGGTGCCCGAGCATGCAAGCATGAAGTTAGGAAAGTCAAAGCTCAGCTGGAATTGAACCTAGCAATGGATGTGACGGGCAACAAGAAAGCCTTCTGCAAGTGGATCAGCAGCAGAAGGAAGACTAAGGAAARCCCGGGTCTGGGTCTGGGTCTGGTTCTGCCGCTCCTGTCAAAAGCCATGGAAAAGGCCGAGGCACTCAGTGTTGTCTTTGCCTCCATTTCTCCTGGTAAGTCCTGTCCTCAGGCCTCCCAGGTCCCTGAGCCTTTGTCAGAGTCAGGGGAGCACGGCTGTTCAGAGGGACCTTGACAGGCTGCAGAAAGAGGACGGCAGTTCAACGTTGTAAAGTTCAACAAAGGYGAATACAAAGTTCTGCTCCTGGGATAGAATGACGCCAGAATGCAGTGGTACAGGTGGGCATCAACTGGGTAGAAAGCAGTTTTGCAGGGGTGGACCTGGGCGTCCTCTTGGATGACAAGCGGAGAGTGAGTCTGTGAGGTAAGCCAGCAGTGTCAAAGGTCAACTGCAAAATGGGCTGTATTAGCATAAGTGCTGCCATCAAGTCAAGGGAAGAGGCTGTTCCTTGCTATGCCACGCGTGTGAAACTGCATCTGGACTTCTGGGCACAGGACCAGAAAGACGTGACATTCTGGAGTGAGGCCCGCAGAGGACCACCCGGATGTCTGGGGGCTGGAGCACATGCCTACCAAGAGAAGCTGCAAGAGCTGGGTTTGTCCGGCCTTGAGAAGAGAAGGGGAAAGGGAGATCCTATTGGTGAGTGCAACTGCCGTATGGGATGGTGAAGGAAAGAYGGAGCCAGCCTCCTCTTGGAGGTGCACAACAGTAGGATGAGAGGCAACAGAAACTCACTGCAACATGGGCAATTGACTCAGTATAAGGAACTTTTTTTTTTTTTAAACCACGATGGTACCAAAACATGGGAACGGGCTGCCAAAAGATGCTGTGGAATGTCTGTCCTTGGTTGGAGGTATTCAGAACCCGACTGGACAAGGTCCTGAGCAACCTGATGTAATTTGAACCTGTTTTGTGCAACAGTTGGTCTGCATGACTTCCAAAGGTCCTTCTGATCCAAATTATTTTGTGATTACTGAGGCTTAAACAGTTGTCTACCCAAATCATGGTTTTGCCACATATTCAGTGAATCCTTTGGGTGTTTGATGACTGTTCATCAACATAATCGTAGAAATTCAAGCGGATTGTTCCCAGGATGTGGGTGGCTTTGGTGTTTGTGTTCTGTTGGAAGCAACTGTGGTAGGTGCTTCTGATACGCCTTGACTAGCAAAGAAGTACTGAATGCCTCAACACTGAAGGCTTACGGAGATCGAGGAAGGCTGAGCTGCATATAGAATTTTTTGTAGCCAGCTGTACTCCTATCAGGGCTCCACTTGAAGAGACTCAAATTCTTTCAGAATTCAATATCCTACAATGTTAAGTTTATGGCAGAATGGGTTATACTCTGTCAGCAGGAAAGATTTTATACATACAGTTATGCTGGAGGTCATGAGGCTGACAGAGATATATTTCTTAGGTTTGCTGGTGTCCACACTTCATCTACGGATGCTAATGAAAACCCAAACAACCCCCTTTAGAAAACTGTCTATGCCAAAAATGCACTTCCGAGATCCTGTGTTTTCTGATGGCGGAAGTCGCAGAAATGATTACTAGAATTTTTTTTCAAAAGAGAGGAATCAAGAGCTGACCTGTTTCCAATAGGAGAATATTGGAGACCTATGTTTTGTAGTCTGTTTGTGTAGTGTTAAGAGCGTGGGAAATGGCTTTGTTCTTTGCAGAAATGGGAAATCTCACATCTGTTTCTCCTTATGTCTCTGATCTCAGATGTGTCAGTGGCAATGAGTGCAACTCAAGAAAACCTCTATCTCCAGCTTAAGCTCAGGTTTTCCATCACTGATGCTGATTTTTCTTCTGTCATTTCCTATCAGTATTCTGGCTGTTCTTTACGGTCTGCATACTTGTATATCAACTCCTAATAGTTGTATTGAGAGGTCTATTTAATTTTACTAGAGAGTGTCAATCCTTCTTATGGAAGACTTTGAAAAGAAAGAGCACATATTTGATCTTCTGGGAGAAGAAAAGAAGTACTAATTTATTTTTAGTGTCATACAACTGGACAATCTGAAGTCTGACCCTATCATGAGAACTTAGTTTTGTCATGAGAACTTCGTTTTGTTTTTGTTTAACTTCTACAAGACAGGCCTGAGGATTTACTTGTAAGTAAGAGCATATGTATTTAAAATCACTAGTGATGAAATATTCCCTGCAGTCATTGTCGAATTTTTTCAGCGTTTGGCTACACTCACTCCTAAGAATTTTCACTTTATTTCTAATCTGAACTTAAACAATTTCAAGTTCATTGTGTTGTCACTTTGATAGGTAGAGAAACTTTTTTTTCTTTTTGTGTAGATAGATACATACTCATAAGCGAAGCTAAATTAATTGGCTTCATGGAACCTTGTATTATAGAGGATGTTTTCCTGTCTGCTAATCATCTCAATAGCTTTTCTCAGAATTTTCTTGAGTTTGTCAGTAGATTTCTTCATTTGTGACTCTGGTGTTCTTTTAGTGATTATGCTATTGCCAAGCATGGCAGTAATTGTAAAATCCTTAGTCTTGCTCCATGTCTTCCTGCTCATGTATTTAAGAACTGCATTGGCCTGTTAGGCTACAGTGCTGTTCTAGGCTATTGTTTCCTCCCCTACCATTTCCTAAATCCTTTTAAGATTTCCCTGGGAAGCAGTGGGAGTCCCCATGCTGTAGCTATGTCCTACATTCTTTGCTTCTAGGTTTTTTGATTGTACAAATACCTTTAATAATTTGTATTGTTTTCTTTCTCCCAGTTCACCATGGTATGGATCCATATCCCTGTCCTCTTCTTTATTTCTGATTTCCCCATCCTGTGTCACTTGTAGATTCTGTTCCTTACATTCAGGTTAAATTGTAGAAGCCCCAGAACCATTCCTCCTCTTTACACCTTGCATCTTTGCCTGTTTGTTGCTGCTCATGCAGATGACTTCATTAAATTGTCCACAGTGAATTTCAGTCACTTTCATCAGTAGCCACGGTCTCATTAGTACCCACCAGTACAGATAAATTGCTTGCTTTATTGTGCATTCCATTGTGTTTGTTCAGTATTGCAACTCATCTGCCACCATGCAGCTCAGTCAGCAAACTCAGAGAAGGCCTTTTCTGAAGTGTCTTACAGTCTTTTCATGTCGTGATTAACTAAAAATTTTACATTTTTTAATGCATTTATGTGTCTTTTGTCCTCTTCTGGATAATTTTAATAAAAATGCCAAGTCAAAGTTTTTGAAAGATGTAAAGTTTCATATATCACTTGGCCATGATGAAAACTGAATCTTTGTCTTACTGCTTTTTTCAGCTTTCTTGGGCAACACATGGCCAGTATTTGCTTTTTATCTGTGTGTCACTCTGAATTCCTCAAAAAGTTCTTGTGGAGGATTGTATCCCTAAGGACCACTTGAAAGTCTAAAATACCTGTTTTCCTTTATTTTTTCCAGTATTTCTGACATCTTTAAGGAATGGATAGGACATAATTTTCTTGCAGAAGTGATACAGCTAGGTCTCTTGATATTTAGAAGAATAAATTTGGAATTCACATGATGCTTTTTAGTACTCTTCCAGCCACAGCAGTACTTAGCTTGGAATGGACACGTTAGATCAGTTTTGACATAATGTGTGTCTTTCTCTATAGCCTTGAAGACCGAAGCAGAGTGTTTCTTTGGTGTACTTGAGAGAGTTTAGTCTAGATTTAAATGTCCATGACTCTGTATTTCATAACTGGGAAATGTTCATGACATTCTGCTTAAAACATTGTAGGGAAATCAGAATAAATCTCTCTAAATCTTGCTTGTATCTTTTAGCTGCACATAACAGGCTTACCTGTCCTGGTTCCACGTTTCTTCTCTGCTTTAAATCAAATACGACTTAACTCTTTGGTTTTTGTCCCATAACTCTGTGACTATAAATGGATAAATATTTTCTCTCATGAAACTCTTTTTCCTTCACTAATATTTATTTGATAATGAGATAGCCAGAATAAAGATAACATTCTAAATAAATTTACAAATGCACCGTTCCCCAACACAATTGCATTATTAGGATGATGATGGTTATGATGGAGTTGGGGCTAAGTGAGGGATAGGACTAGGAGTTAATGTGATGTCAAAGTAAAAAGAGAGGGAAAAAGTTTTTGAATTAGAACATGATTTTTTGAGGGTTGGGAAGTGAAGACTGGAGTTTCCACCTCTGTGCTAAGGATTGCTGGATTAGATTAGTCTCTGCTGCAGGTGCAGAAAAGGAGGGGAGAATGCACTTCTGTTGTTTAAACAATCTTTTTCTTATGTTCTTCTCTCTCCTTGACAGCCGCCAAGTCCAGTTAGGGTTCACTCACAGCCCTTCCTTTTATTGGTGACAGGCAGACAGCAAAATATAAATTCAGAGTTGGGGAATCTGTCTTCCCCTCTGGAACGTTTTCCTGCTCTCTAGATGAGGAAGGATCTTTTTGTTCCCTGCCTGGCCTTCTCTTGATCTCTCTGTTAAGTTTTACGTTATTTGAGGAGATCCTTGTGCCTCTACCTGAGTGAAGACATCTGAGCACTTTAGTGCTTCATAGAGCCATGTGCAGCTTTGTAAAAATTAAATCTTGTTCAACAAGCCTGCCTTTTTCTGAGGAGACCGCAGGATTCTTTGGTAACAGAAATTGTGTTGATACTATTGGATTTCTTCAAGACATTTGATCTGTTATCAATGACATCTCAATTAAAAATCTTACAGTATAAGTAAGCTTATTGGTTACCTTAAATTAAGAAGTCCTTCACTGTCAATTTGGAGACATATCAGTGAGTGGGTCATTTCTAGTG
The DNA here is from genome assembly GCA_035582835.1 of Phoebastria nigripes. NCBI lineage: Eukaryota > Metazoa > Chordata > Aves > Procellariiformes > Diomedeidae > Phoebastria > Phoebastria nigripes. Next base: position 419,711 of record JAYKAV010003142.1, read on the forward strand.
GGACCAGAAAGATCAGTTCTTGGCCCAGTGCAGTGTAGCTTTTTTTTTCCAGTGTCATGCATAATATGTGAAATTTAATGGTAAAATTTATGGGTCAGATTAATGGAACAGTAAATAAACACAGGGAGAAGGACAGTTATTGCTACAAAGTATTATCTGAATTGCCCAATAAAGTGGTCATAACACAGCAAGATTAGTTTTTCTGCAAATAAGTGCAGTACATCTCTAACCCAGGAATCTGGCAGTACAAGAATCTGTCTTGGAAAGCAGAGATTCAGACATGCTTGAAGCAGGTGAAGTTGACAGAGCACAAGCAACAGTTCATTCTCAGTTCTGCCTCTCTCCTACTTTCTTATATAATATTTGTTAAGACCAGGAGGAGCTGGTACGTGTGCTGAATAGTATAGGCCAGACAACTTCAACCTATTACTTTTGTATTGAATTCAGCAGAGGCATCAGCATTACAGTACTCCTGTCTTCATCTCCTACTAGCAGTGTTCCTCAAGGTTTCTGTTTCACCAGAACAACCAGTCACCTCTTTCCTTAGTAATATTACTTCTGCTTCATAGATAGCGACCATCCTTTTCTCAAATCATCTAGTAGATAACTAAGTTATCGTACACTCAGAGCAGTTGTTTCCCGTATGTACTTGTTCTGAAGATTAACATTTCTATTTCACGCCATTGTTTAATGATAAGTGTTGCTTTCGGCTGCAAATACAGAAGCAGAAATGTAATGGGCATGTATCAGATCTAGCATTAACTCCCTGTGACAATTCAAATATGTTATCAAGTTTTAACTAGCTTGACTTTGTACCACCGGACCTTACAAGTGGCTTAAAGTCAGCGTACTTTCTACACCAGGTACTCTAACCATTTTGACAGAAACCTGCAGCTGATCTTGGTCAACGTATTGAGCGGAATCTGCTACTCTCAGATCTGAAATGGTAGCCTCAAATGTGAAGGAAGGCTGCCTCTTCCAGAATTGTTCTGCTCCAGCCATGCTATTGGCCAAGCAAAAGATTTCTCTGTCTCTCAACCTTACCTCTCCCATGGCCTTAGATACTTCGTCTGTTACAACACTACTGTTAACCTGTTTTGAATTGATGATTTCAAAAGGTGGATTATCCCTGACTTGTTTGTTTGTTCGGTAATGACAAATTAGCCATTCCTGGTGGCTAGTGCCAGGTCTGAAGTAAGGGAAGGACAAAGATGAACTGTAGATCTTAATTTCTTGTTTTCAGAGGTGTTAAGGTTAGTTAGCCAGTGTTCTGAAAGCGTGAGTGTCGTTACTGGGCTACATCTGGCTGTATAAAAAAAGTTTGTTTGAGTAGCCCAGCTTTATGGACATTCTCTGTTGCTGTATGGCTGCTCTGTTGTCATCTACTTTCAGTCAATGTCCTCCACAGTTTTTGATGTGGAGATATCTTTAAATATACTTAGAGGATATTAGATAGACTAGCATTTCTGTTGATTCCTTTGGAACCCTCCTGAGGAACTGTAAGCCTTGTTTGCATATGTGCTCATAATTTAAATATATTACTTGTACATTTTACTTGCAATACGTGTAGTACATATAACATGTATTCGCAGTTGCACGGAATAAAATAAAAATCAACTGCAATTTAGTCTCTACAACATATAGGCTGAAAGTGACCTCTTAGTCCACAAACACCCAAAGGATTCACTGAATATGTGGCAAAACCATGATTTGGGTAGACAACTGTTTAAGCCTCAGTAATCACAAAATAATTTGGATCAGAAGGACCTTTGGAAGTCATGCAGACCAACTGTTGCACAAAACAGGTTCAAATTACATCAGGTTGCTCAGGACCTTGTCCAGTCGGGTTCTGAATACCTCCAACCAAGGACAGACATTCCACAGCATCTTTTGGCAGCCCGTTCCCATGTTTTGGTACCATCGTGGTTTAAAAAAAAAAAAAGTTCCTTATACTGAGTCAATTGCCCATGTTGCAGTGAGTTTCTGTTGCCTCTCATCCTACTGTTGTGCACCTCCAAGAGGAGGCTGGCTCCRTCTTTCCTTCACCATCCCATACGGCAGTTGCACTCACCAATAGGATCTCCCTTTCCCCTTCTCTTCTCAAGGCCGGACAAACCCAGCTCTTGCAGCTTCTCTTGGTAGGCATGTGCTCCAGCCCCCAGACATCCGGGTGGTCCTCTGCGGGCCTCACTCCAGAATGTCACGTCTTTCTGGTCCTGTGCCCAGAAGTCCAGATGCAGTTTCACACGCGTGGCATAGCAAGGAACAGCCTCTTCCCTTGACTTGATGGCAGCACTTATGCTAATACAGCCCATTTTGCAGTTGACCTTTGACACTGCTGGCTTACCTCACAGACTCACTCTCCGCTTGTCATCCAAGAGGACGCCCAGGTCCACCCCTGCAAAACTGCTTTCTACCCAGTTGATGCCCACCTGTACCACTGCATTCTGGCGTCATTCTATCCCAGGAGCAGAACTTTGTATTCACCTTTGTTGAACTTTACAACGTTGAACTGCCGTCCTCTTTCTGCAGCCTGTCAAGGTCCCTCTGAACAGCCGTGCTCCCCTGACTCTGACAAAGGCTCAGGGACCTGGGAGGCCTGAGGACAGGACTTACCAGGAGAAATGGAGGCAAAGACAACACTGAGTGCCTCGGCCTTTTCCATGGCTTTTGACAGGAGCGGCAGAACCAGACCCAGACCCAGACCCGGGYTTTCCTTAGTCTTCCTTCTGCTGCTGATCCACTTGCAGAAGGCTTTCTTGTTGCCCGTCACATCCATTGCTAGGTTCAATTCCAGCTGAGCTTTGACTTTCCTAACTTCATGCTTGCATGCTCGGGCACCGTTGTGCTGTTCGTACTGCATAGGCCATCCCTGCTTACACCTCTGTGCACTCCCTCTTTGCATTTGAGGCCCGTCAGGAATTCCCTGCTTAACCCTGCTGGCCTCCTGCCAGGCCTGCTCAACTTTGTGCACATTGGTCTGATCATTCGCCTTTGCTTTGAAGAGGTTGTCCTTGAAGTTCAGCCAGCTTCCCTGAGCCCCTTTGTCCTCCAGGGATCCCCACTGTCCCACAGGATCCTTCCGGGCAGATCCCTGAACAAGCCAAAACCTGCTCTCCTGAAGTCCAGGTCTCGCTTGCTTCTCTCAGGACCGCCAACTCTGCCATCTCCTGGTTGCTGCAGCCAGGGCTGCCCTTAACCTTCACATCCCCAACCAGGTCTTCCTTCTTTGTGAGTAACAGGTCCAGCAAAGCACCTCCTCTTGTTGGCTTGTTGATCACCTGTGTCAAGAAATTGTCATCAGTCCAATCCAGGAATCTCCTGTAGTGCTTGTGCCCGGTGCTCCTGCCCTCAAAGCGGACGTCAGGGTRGTTAAAGTTCCCCCATGAGTATGAGGGCCTGCAACCGTGGGGCTTCCTCCAGATGTCTAAGAAAGGCTTTGTCTCCTTCTTGATCAGGTGTTTTGTAGGAGACGTCCCTCGCAGTATCATCTCTTCCAATGCAACTCTCAGCATTCGGATGAAGTGTGCGGCCTGTTGTCATTGCCTTCCAAACTGTCGCACTGTGTCAGTCATAGAAGCTATCCCATGATGTTTTTCATATCCCAGAGATTGTAGTGTTGCGGCTGTTCACTGATTTCTGATTCTGTCTATTGCACAAACCTTGCACTTTTTTTTACAGGCACGTGTAGGTGGGCCCCCACATTGTGCTGCTTTTACAAGGAAATTGTGAGAGCCTCTTCTATCATGCTGTTCCCTGCACGCTGTCCTCACAGCCCCCACTCTTATAATTTTTCCATTTGTCACCATCGATAAAAAAATCCGTGCAAATCAAGGATAAAAGTGCATAATTTAATAATAATCTGTTCTTATTAATTTTTAAAATTTTGAAACATTTGAATTTTCACAATAGGAAAAAAAAAACCTCTAGCCTCTAGAAAGACACTGTCTTACCAATGTTAATAATAATCTATTCCAGTTATCCATATAATTCTAAGATAAGGTTTAACATACATGCTTCAAAACCTCAGATGATGAGATGCTGCTGCTAGGTGCTTTTTGTGTTTTTTTTTTAAATGGATAAAGGCCAGAATGGAGAATTCAGGTCTTGAAATACTCTTTACACATTTATAGTTAGAACTTTTGTAGAAGAAAAGAGACTTGCAGAGAGCTATGAACTTTTCACTTAGGGCAAACCATGCAAGAAGAAGGAATTAGGCAGGCTGCACAGATCCTTATCACATAAACACCAAGATAACTGGGGTTAAGTTACCTATGAAGAAAACTGAAAAATGAATTATGTACTACTGGCTGGAGTGTAAGAGTACCTTTATCCTTTTGAGCTAAGATGTACCAGAAACAAAGAAAATTCTGCGTTGTGATGTGATACTGCTGGGGCTCCCCTTTAATTTTCCTCTCACTCTTGAGGGGAAATTGGGAAAGAGTATGAAATTGGAACATTATCATGCCTCCAAAAGATTATTCCAATAGTAGGGTGAGAAAGCGAAAGACTGTAAGAGCAGCCAAAACTGGCCTGAGTGGACTTTTGATCTAGCCCAGTATCCCGCCTTCACTGTGACCATAACGCATACCTAGAGAAGAGTACAAACACAGGCAAGTACAATTCTTCTCCCAAATACTCGCCCAACCTGCAGCCATTTGCAGTTCAAGGAATTATATGCAGTATTATCTTTGTTGGCTGATTTTAAACTGTTTATGCTTTCTTAACATCTTATAATGTTTAACATCCAGTTTGGTTATAGGAATGGAATAGGAAATACCTTTTCACTTTCATGTGGGAAGAGATGTAAAAGTGTGGAATAGAAATACTTATTGAAGATTATTGCTATTTCTACAAACTTACTAGAAATTTCATTAGATCCTGGGTCCAGTACCCTGCAAACCAGCTGGAAAGGTTGTATCACAGCTGTAGTACACGCTTTATCTTGAGAGCTGTGTAGGCCAGCTCCCTGCTTCATCATGTGCCTAGGAGTTCATGAACTGACTGTGCTGGAACTTGGAGTTAAAAGGCTGAAACTATGTTCTGGGTCCAGAATTTTTAATTGACTGCAGTACAGCATGATTCATTTCCTCTGTGTGGAAGGAACTGAGGAATCTTTTCTTCTGTGTGGGACAGGATAAAAGCATTGGGGTATTTTGTTGGGTCCAAAGATTTGTATTCATTGTGGGGAGGAAGTATTGCCTAGCTGTCTTTATTCTGCAAGCTGTCTGGCAACTCCTTGATGTTTCCAGGGCAATGCTTGCTCTTCATGCTTCGCTCTTAAAAATGTTCATGTTCTTTTATTATTCTGCTGATACTAAGACTTTGTGAAAGAATACAAGCAGTTAAAAATACAGTGGTTCAGCTAAAGCTGAACAGAGTTTTTGGCTCCATGGTTTCTGCTTCTCCAAAGTGTCAGTCCTGCTGTAAATAGAGCAGGTGTCCTAGCATCTCAAAACAAACAAACAAACAAGTAAGTTTGAAAGAGACATTTATTTGATAGTCTTGATCAGTCTAAATACAGAAGGGAGGAATTGTTCCTCTTCAGGCTGGAAAAGAAAAATATTAAGAAAGGGATGACAAAAAACTGTAAAATGTATGAGCAGTATGGAGAAGGTGCATAGGGAATGCCTGCCCACCGCTGCTCCAGCTATGCGAGAAGATGGCATCAAATGAAGCTAACAGATGTCAGGTTCAAAATGAGCAGGAGGAGGTACTTCTTCACACACTGCCTGTTGAGGTTCTGGGATGCCATGCCTCAGGCTGTTGTAGGTACTAAAGGGCAACAACTTTCAAATGCTGTCAGAGACACAATACTAGGATGGATGGACTGTTGGGATGACCTCGTGCAATAGTTCTTATGTCCTTGCAGAACACAGTGAACAGGTGTATGCCTGGTGTCTCTCACATAGGTGTTTGTGTCTTACACCAAATTAAAACTGTAGACTCCTGATACTAATGCAAAACAGGAACACCAACTAGCTTTTAATTCCTATAGAACAGAAGTATTCTAACAGTTAAATATTTTAGTTATATAGGTGAAAGCTAGAGTGAATATCATATAAATAGACAAGGCAGTCCAGTAGATTTATTATAATTACTTACAGTTCCTTTCTTTTATGGTTTGCCTGCATGAGTTATTCCCAATTAAGAACTGACTTTTTCATGTAAGGATATACTTGCCTATTTCTAAGCTTAGATCATTAGGTCTTCCTCCTAACCTACTTCATATCACCCCCTCTGTTAACTTCTCTGGAAAAGGGAAAATAAAAAGGGGGGTTCTTAATAGACCTCATCTAGTTTAGCTAATGTATTAAAATACCCATAAAAGTTGGTAAGATCGTAAGTTGACACCTCATAGCTTGTCATGTTGAAACTTTGATGTGAAGGTCAATTTCACCTCAGCCAAGATGTGTTGACAAAGSTTGACTTCCTCAATGGCAGGTTCTACTTACGATGGGTAACACTTGTTTTTAAAAAATCAGCATGAACACACACCCTTTATTTTTAGTCTAGAGAGACCCAGCACTTTTTTAGTTTAAACAGGACAAATTTACCCTGTACTTTGCATTGCCGAGAGCAGTGGCTCCTGGGCTGCTTGTAGGTAAGCCTCCCTTGAAAAAAAGCAGCCATGACTCAGGCCTTGTGGATCCAGCTGGGGTCTTCCAGAGTTCATTAGCTTTAGTTCTGTGCTCCAGCTTTTTAGTCATATGCTTGTACCATGCCACTGAGACCTGCCCCGCTAATTGGGAACTACTGTCTTAGGGATAACTCCTTCTGAGCACATCTGTCTAAGGGCTGGGAAGGTGTCAGTATTACTGCTCTGGAACACAGTAGATTCTTGCTTCCAGTGCTTGGATATTCCTTGCTTCCTTCTCAGATCCGGGAGCTGGTTCCTGAGTCCCAGGCCTACATGGATCTGTTGGCCTTTGAACGCAAACTAGACCAGACCATTATGCGGAAGCGTGTGGATATTCAGGAAGCGCTGAAGAGGCCAATGAAGGTATGTCATGAGAAATTTGTAGATTGAGTTAGGGGGAAAAAAATAATCCTTGTATTAAATGGTGGAATGATCTTTCCAGTAAAAGTTCTGTTAACAGAGATATTTTGAAACGGTCAGACAAAGCTCCTGAGAATAAGCAGCTAGGGAGCAGCATGCATGGAAAAGTGGTGGAGAAAATTCTGTGGATATTACCAGCTCTAGCTTCTGAAAGCCTTTAATAAGGGGAATAATAGCTTCTGGATAAATAAACACTGGTTTTGGAACTTTGTATTAGAAYGATTAAAAAGAAGAAGATAAGAGATTAGAGGGGTGTGCTGAAGAGATGTATTAAATTTCCTGTTAGAATTCAGTCAAAAGCTAAACTTGTGGAATAACAGAACATATAATGGGAAGAATTACTTACAGAAAAATTGTTAAAGATCCTGCAAAAATGTACACATTTACATAGTCTGTAAAAGGATGATTCATGTAAGAAAAGAACGGATGACTTTTTCTGCAATTTCTATTAGATCAAGTCCAGCACTTCACTGTTCATAATATCCTATTGAAATGTCTTTTCCTAAGTTTTCTGAGTCTATTCAACTGAATCATGGCAAAGTTTAGGTAGGAGGAAACTGTGGAAGTCGTCTAGTTCAACCTCCTGCTCAAAACAGGGTCATCAAGGCCTTGTTGAGTTTTGAAAATCTCTAAGGATGGAGGTTTCACAGCCTCTTCAGGCAATCTGTTCCAATGTTTGGCCACTGTCTTTGTGAAGAATTTCTTTTCGTGTCTTATTTAAGTTCTTGTGACTGTATTGAATGCTCATACTCATTCGTATAGTAAATCCTGTAGTATGAAGAGTTTTGTAGCTGTATGTCTACTGTGAAGTAAAGCTGTCATTCTTGTCTGTACCACAGTAATGAGTATCAGCCCAACTAAGATCAAGATTCCATTCTGTTTGTCACTGTACAGGTATCTGATAAGATGTGGAAGGCTTTYACCTCTGATGTTTTTCCAGTTGATATATATGAAACAGAAAAACAAAATGGAAAAAATTAAGTTCCATTAACATACTGATTTTATAGAGAGGATACCGAAGCGTGGATGGTTTAAATCACAAGTTTGTAGTCAAAAAGTGTTGTATATAGTAGATTGGACTCTCAGAAGGAATAATTTGTCTTAGCTTTTAATGTGGGTAGAACACCATTATTTTAAACCAGCTAGGAACTTGGCCATGTTTAAAAGTAATTGAAGACTTAGACTTGCATTCATAAATCTGGAGGAAGATGTTTATTCTGCGGCAAACTCTTTAACTAGGGAATTGACGAGTACCTGAGGTTCCAGCTCTAAGCAGTACAGTGGAGATATTCAGGGCCTGTAATGGGAAGAGTATAGGAAGCACAACACTCTACAGAAACTGTAGACAGAAAATTCTGTTTCTGTCTAGGTCTCAGCGAACACATTTTAAATATCAGTTACTCAGCTAGTTAACATCTAAAGAATGATCAAACATGTTTTTCAAGTTCATGTCTAGACTTAGCGTGTAGCAGCTGTGAAATTCAAGACCTGTCAAAATAGAGCTAAGCCTAGATAAATTTGGGTTGTTCTGATGTTAAGTATTTTCATTTTATTATAGTTGGAGCATTAGTAACAGCAATAATTAAGTTATCTATGCATTTCCATCTCTTATTAAAGCTCTTGTAATTTTGAAATATTTGCCTTAAAACAGTGGTTCCCAAACGGAGATTGTAATCCTGGGAAAAATTTAAATTTGTCTGAGGTATGTGATAATATGTAGGGAATATGCAGGACTGCTCAGAATTATCAGTTGTAATTGCAGTTATCGTATTGGTCACAGTGATTGAGCTGTAGCTAGAAACAGTCTTTGGGAACCACAGTTTTATGGTCTAGTGTTGCTCAGGCTGTTTTTTTCTGTCTGAAGACTAATTATTCTGGAGAAGTTTTAGGGGGAAATGTTTCAAACACTTTTGATTGAGGACAGTGCATAAAATATGCTGGGCCTATTGATCCTACTTGGATCTTCTGTGAACAGCTGCACTGTTGAAACAGATGACAGCTGTGGGATTGCTCAGAAAGCAAGGAGACCTTGGGGTTGTGAGGTTGGTTGAAGGGGGGGAAATGGCCTTCACCACCTGCCAGCTCACTTTACCACTGTCAGCAACCCCTCTCAGCTGCCAGCTTTTCCAGTCTAGATCCTGCCTTGTCTTTTTTCTGCCTGTTGGGTACTAGTGTGTTCTCTCCTCTTCTTCTGTCAGTCCTGCATTCTTGGACTACATCTATGATGAGAGTCTCAGAATTCCTCGTCTGCAGAGCAGCATTTGCTGCATGCCACTCCTCGCAAGAGTCCTTGCGCTGACTTTATGGAAGACCCACCCACTCACGCGCTCAGAATTCCAGAAAGGACTTTTTAGGAGGGAGTCAGGCAGACAGGGCTGTTTGACTGCAGTGTGGCTAGAGGTACAGATATAGCTAGCTCCATGGCCTGAAGGAAACAGAAACTGTATAGCTCAACTCCAGACGAGTAGATGTCATTAAAGAAGAATGCATTACTGAAAATCTGGACAGCTAGAGCCRTGGTGGACTTTGGGAGTGGGATTTATCTGGCTAAATATAGACATCTACATTGTATTTATTTATATGTAAGCTAGTCACTCTGGACTCCATTTGTAGTCGAGAGTCAGTGTAGGCAATGGAGTTCAGGGCACAGTTCTCATACAGAAGTAGATATTTGAAAGAACATAGATAAATCATGCCCTAAAAAGTGCCTATTTCTCTCCATTGTCTAAGCCTGAGGTAACTAGTCAGTTGTGGATGTAAACATAATTTTAAGACTGAAATGATTTTCATCCCAAGGCTTGAATCAGGGGTCACCTGGCTGAAAGATGGGCATCTAGTGACCCATCCCACAAGCAAGGCTCCTACTCCACGCCCTGGCATCACAGACAATAATTTGGTCTCACCCAGTCCAGGGACTGTCACTCTTTCACAGTGAACTGGTGTGGGACATCGAGTTTACCAGACCTGTGTGTAGCTGCAGTTCCTCAAACTAAATGATCTACTCCCAGGTTCTCCATTTTTAGGTTAAAAAAGAGCAGTAGCGTCTGAATACAGTCACAATGTCTCTCTCCCTGGTTTTGTAAATTGATATTCTTTCCCCACTGTCGTGGTTTAACCCCAGCCAGCAACTAAGCACCACACACCAACCATGTGTCATATGGTMTGGAATATCCCTTTGGTCAGCTGGGGTCAGCTGTCCCGGCTGTGTCCCCTCCCAGCTCCTTGTGCACCCCCAGCCTCCTCACTGGTGGGGTGGGGTGGGGAGCAGAAAAGGCCTTGACTCTGTGTAAGCGCTGCTCAGCAGTAACGGAAACATCCCTGTGTTATCAACACTGTTTTCAGCACAAACCCAAAACATAGCCCCATACCAGCTACTATGAAGAAAATTAACTCTATCCCAGCCAAACCCAGTGCAACCGCTTTCAGGTTTTAAGATGACTGAGGAATTGCTATCAGATTGTTGGCAGAAGGGAATTTGTATTTTTTCTGAAACACTAAGGTTTCTGCCTGGTCCTCTGCCCTCTCAGGCAAGACTGGGTTTTTTTGCTCAATATGCCTTGCATCTGCAGCATCGCATACCTGAGCTCTGCAGTTCTGTCGTTCTAAGAGACTCTCATCTTTTCTGTGTACTGAGTTCTAAACCTCGAGCATCCAAGGGATATTCTTAGGGGCAGAAGAACAAATAATTTGTGGAGATTTTTGTGTCGTACTCTGAACCCTGCTGTCATTGAGCTCCTGGAATCAAACCTGCACTCACTTCAATCAACAAACGCAGTAGGTATCATTTACCCCAACTTGAGCAAAGCATTTTATTCATTCTTCATGGGATGTTATGGAGAAAGAGGTGGGGATTACTAAAAATTTAAGGTAACTGAGAGCAGTGGCACTTCTATCACGTTTTAGCTGTTGTAGATTCCCCTCTGCACTTTGAGGTCAGCGCCACGTGGGCAGCGTTACTTCCTTTTCTGTGATTGTCATGTTGGTCTTGGTGCTGGTTGGGATTAATTGGAGGAATTTCTGCTATAAAATAGTTGCCAATTGATTTGAAACATCATTAAAGGTGAGGTTTATTATTTTGATAATAACAATCTTATACTTAATGTGATGTGACTGAGAGAAAACATCTTAGGATAGGTCAGTAACGAGAATTCCCTGTAGCAACAGAAAAGTTCTAGTGTTGCTGCGGAACACCCTAGTGACATGTCATCTGATTGTTAAAGCTGGAATACAGTGTCATCAATGCTCAAAATGAACAGTTCAAACTAGAATGATTGTGCGAAAAAAGAGCTTCTGGAACAACCTAGGGAAAGGAAGATTCACCTTGTGAATGTCACTCGGCTTTTATATGCAAACACAAAAAAAATTGGGAGGGACTGGGAGTGGCTGCCTTTTTGGTAGAGGGGAAGAAAAGTATCGACATTTAGGCTGAAGGACAATGCCGGCACAAGAACAAATGGGGAAAAGGTGACTGAATAAATGTTAGGCTTGAAATTAGAAAGAGGTTGTAATTGTCAGAGAAGCAAAATTCCTCCAAATCAAGGAGGGGAAACAAAGATTCCATTTTTGAAATTGTATCTTCATGGGTTCTGAAAAGCATTACGTGATACAGACCTGTGACCTGGACTTACTGTTGCTGCCAGCTCAGTGACCCTAGGGCCCATTGGTGTACTTCATCAAGCACTACAGTGGTTTTGATAAGATATTTTAAAGCTCTTCAGAGGAAATGTCCGCACAAGCCATTTAAAGTAGAAATATCTTGAAGGCAAAACAGAATTTATGGCAATTTCAATTTAAACAAAACAATTTATTGAGGAAATTTTATTAGGAATTTTCTCATATTTAATCATCAACTATAAAATTTGCAAAATAAAAAAAAGCCAAATAGCTTACAGTTTCCCTGGTGTGAGGAGATCAGTCCGGCAACAGATATATCCTCTGATTAGTATGCAGTTATACATTGGGAGAGTTGGGTCATGGCTTGTGGTTGTCTTACCGTCCTTGGCCTTAACATGTATGTTGATCTGCAGTCACCCAATCTTTGAGGGTCACCTCAGGGTCAGTGGGCTTTAGGTGAATCCACCTCCTTTTGGACACCCCTGAACTTGGCCCTAGGAGTTCCCAGGTTGTCTTCTCTAGACTGATCTGGGGGTTCTTACACACGTTATTAATGAGAGGACTGAGTTGCCAGTGGGACCACACCAACATGTGTTGCTGCATTACTGGTTGGCTTGTTGCCTGGATAGCTACTCACTGTCAGAGACTGTGCCCGCAGCCTTACCATACTACGCTGCTTTTAAGTAGTTAGGACTGAATCAAGCCACGGGGCAAAAAGTTCCTCAGCCTCAACACAAACAGGCAAAGTACGTTTGGGGCATTCTTGACCCATCACAAACTAGCTTAAGTATTTGATGAGAGCGTGGTTAAATCTTGCATAACCACCCTCCCTCTCCCACATGCAGTGGCAACAGGAATTATGAGGCTGGTGTGGATCAGTGTCCTTACTAATAGTGGCCAGTAACAGGATCACAGATTGGTTGAGGTTGGAAGGGACCTCTGGAGGTCATCTTGTCCAACCTCACTGCTGAGGCAGGGCCACCTAGAGTTGGTTGCCCAGCACCATGCCCAGATGGCTTTTGAACATCTCCAAGGTGGGAGACTCCACAACCTCTCTGGGTAATGCGTTCCAGTGCTAAATACTTCACAGGAAGGTGCCAGAAACCCTTCCAACTGTAGGTAACAGTTCCACGCAAATTCCAGTAATCAAAGATTGGTTTATATTAAGACACAGAAAGGTCTGACATCTTTTAAAATTCTCATATATTGAGATGACTGGATATTCCTGGGATCTGTACATAATATAGCCACTCCAACCCCCTTCCCTGTTTCGTTTGTTTGTTTGTTTGTTTGTTTTTAAAGAGCTTTTGGCTTTGGTCCAACAGCTGGTAGTTCAAAAATAGACCAATTGAGACTGATTAATGTGCATATTTATGGCCACTAGAGCAAGATATCAGAGATGTAATAGATTTTTCATTATGTCAAGTCTTTAAGTCAACACTGGGTGTCCTCTAAAAAGAGCTGCCCTGTTTGATGAATGATTAGAGCCTGTGCTGCACAGGAAATTGAACTGGACAATAAAGTCTCTTCTGGCTTAAAAACCTGCAAGTTTTAAATCTATGTTCTGTGACAATGAGTTCTTTGGGTTAACTATGGTTCATTATGCTTTCTATAGCATACATGACATACTTCCATTGATCAGGTTTGAATTTATGGTCTTGTGGCATAATTTTATGTGTTCTGCTTTTTGCATTGTGAAATAAGGAAAACACAAACACCTAGTCTCCTTCTTTAGATCAGCCTATATTTTAAATATGTCTTTCAGGTTCTTTAACGTGCTCTTTTCTTAGGTAAAAAATTCAGTCCTCCCAATCACTGTAGAGAAGGAATTTTTCAGTGCACCTAGCTATTCTTATCACCTCTCAGTATACACCTCCTGATTCTCTTCCTGAGAGAGTATAGTATACAACTGCCAAAAAAGCTGCTATAACTGATTTTATAGACTATTGTGCATACTATTCTCCATTTTATTCCTCTGTAGCATTTGTTCAACTTTTTTGGAGGTTTTTTTTTTTAATGGAATTTTTTATAGAACTGTCTACAGGTGTTTTTCATGTGTTGGTGCAATTTTGCAGTCAGTAAATATTGGGTAGTTCCTTTTAGTATTCATGATACTTGTATGTTCTACCCAGTCACTGGTTTTCCTGCTTTGGGTTGGCCATTTTTAAGTTCTTGTCCATCTTTTGTTGTTATGAGTTACCTAACTAATTTTGTTTCTTCTACAAATGTTGACACATCTGTTTGCTGCTACTCTGGGTGAGTGATACCTCTATATTCCAGTTCTGATATGGACACTCTCTGCTTCATTTGATTCTTTTATAATGGTCAGGCTTGAACACTTGTTATTAGTGGTCATTGTTCTTTTTGTCTCCTGATTTCTAGTCTCCATGCTACTTTATCTTCCACTGGTTTTTTTGCTTCCTAAAAAGTTTTTGTGAGACCGTGAAACAGGTACTCTATATGCAAAGACATAAACACAAATTTTAATCTTTCCTGTGCTTTCTGCATGAGGTTTTTATGCTGTGTTGAGGTACGGAGAAATTCATCCTTAAGATGTGCATAGAGAGCTCTTAACACAATACTATTCATAGGATCGGCAGCCAGATTTCCTTGATTCAGTCAGCAATGGACTATCTGCTGATAACTTAGTTAATTTGTTTGAAATCCCAAGCACAACTTCCCTGGAAGTGTCCTGGAGGTATTGTGTCCTGCCTGAGAGTGCACCGAAGGAAAATTCACTTTCAGCAGTCAATGGAGATTTGTCTTGAGAATATCACACAGATCTCGGTATCTTCAGATGCTTGGTTTCTGATTTGACTTTTAGGGATGTAATGCTAATGGAAACTGAAAAAAATGTGGCACTATAAACCAGAGGTAGTTTTCTGAAGGATTTGATGGATTTCCAGCATTTCACCCATTTACTTCAACTTAAAGCTGTATTGATTTGTGTGAAGATGACATTGAAGAACTTAGAAAAAGCTGTAGTTCTGCTGCTCCAGCATTCCTCTCAGCCTCCTGTTTAGATCTGTTTCATTCCACATGAGCTCTCCCACCATTTGTGCTGCTGTCGTAGCTGAGACCTTTGCAGTAGTTCTCTGACATGACCAATCTTCTGTCACATATGCTTCTTTTTTCCTTTTCTTTTTCTCAAGGAGAAATTGTAAGTGAAATACAGTGCTTTTTGGGGAAGGCTTTTCTTTTTAATATGACTGCTATTTCAAGTTCATTTTGCTGAAGACAGGTCAAAGATGCATGTTAAAGATGTCTATCTCACACTTAGAGAATAAGCAGATTAAGCATTTATTGATTTTTGGACAAGAGGTTATTTGATTCACAACATGGATCAAGTCTCCATGAAGTTCCCCCCTGTTGAGCTTTGTCTTTGTGGGTGGTAAAGTTTCAGTGTGTCTGAAGAGATGAAATGTGATGCTTTCTTCTTGCCCTAGAGCTGTAAGTTTTCTCTTTAGTTTTTGCTCCAAGCTACTGAGAATCCTACCAGTAAAAAACAAGGCCACAGGTTTTGGTTGCTTGCTTTTCTGTTCTCTGAGAAGCCACCATACAGCGAGGAGAATAGATTTTAGATCTGTGCTATAATGTGCATTGCTAAGAAATTTGCCTAATTTGTTGAAGGGTAATGGCTTCTTGCCCAAGTATATTGCACTGCTGTATTTAAGCTGCAAAGTAACTAAGTTGCACATAACTGATGTTGTATCATTTCCTGCCTGGATGAGATGGAGTTGCTCAACTGGAGATGGAAGAATACCTCACTCTCAGAGCCTTCTGGGTATGAACTTGACATTATTGTGGAACCCAGGAGTACTGATAAGTGAACTGAGTGCAGTGATTTTGGGTGTGTGTCTTCAGCCAAGGAGACTTCATGGTCTGTATAGTGGCTATAAAACCCCAGCCAGCACCATTTTGGTGTTCTTCTTCCTTGAGCTCAGTTTTGACTATCTATATCATTGCTGAGCTGACATCTTCCAAGACTGGACATCCTTATGATACCAGTATAGCTGTGAGTGCTCAAGTTGTTACCCACTGGGTAGATCCCTTCAGGAGGGATTCAGACTATACTCTTGGATCTCCACCAGGATCTTGCTTCATCAGGTGGGATGGTAGTGTCTCACAGCTGACAGGAGAAAAGTCATGGCAGAGGAGAAGGAGCCCACTGGTCCAAAGAAAATGTTCATTTGTAGAGCTATGGTTCTGATGTTTTGCTAGAGATTTCTAAATGTGTTTTCTTTAAATGCCACTGCTCAAAGTATGTATTACCACTGTTGGTGATAAGTGTTACGTAGGGCAAGTTCAAGTGCCATTGTCTAGTTCCCGGAACTGGAAGATAAGATAGTCAGCCTCCCAAAATGTCTTGAGCAGAGCTGTTCCTGGGTAGCTTTTATGAGGAGCCAGGGGTGCTGGCAACACTAGACGTGTAAGGAAGAGGTGGTAGTGGRAATTCTGGGAAGGGCAGAAAGGAGGGAAAAATGGAGCAGCAACTCATAAGGGAACAAACAGGAGGTGGACATGTTGGCAGCAGCTACAGAAAGGTAGTTGTGGAGGCTTGAATGTTTCTGGGTCAGTACAGTGCTGTACAGAGGAGGACATCTTTGGCTGTTGAAACAGTGTTCATGGCCAAATGCCTTTTTCACAATGTTTTTAGACTGCTTACCAGAACGTCTTTGGCAGATCTGCAGGTCAGGTCTAGAGTTACTGGTTATGATAATTGTGATGGCTGACACCTGTTTGCAGTTGGCTGTGTGGGTTCCTTTTAAAGGGCGGTGGATCCGCTGTAGAAAGGAAGGCTAGTGTTTGTCATGTCCTGGTAGAGCCCTCAGAGGAAGGGGGAGATTGTGCCAGCTGGAGTGCAGGGTAGGGCAGTCAGCGAGGCAAAAAGGATGAGAGACTGCCTTGTTGAGTAAGGAGCCGGAAGAAAAAGCAGAAATTTGGAGTCTCCTGAGAGAAGGCAATAGCACAAACACACTTGGATCTCAAGGAATAAAAAGAGAGGATTCTCTTGTGTCTCCCCAGAAATGAGTTTTCTGCAACCCAGGAAATCGCAGAGTTGCTGGAATAAGAGCAAGCCTGAAGAAATGAAACATTTTCAAGGTCATGTGAACAGAGAAAATTTGGTTTACAAAATCTTTTTTTTTTTTTTTTAATTTATTCCATTTTACCCAGCAAATGTGAGTTTTCCTTCCTTAATGTTCCCTTATTCTGCTTTGTGTTCTAATAAAGATTTTTATTAGCTTTAAAGCCCATTTGGTATTGGGGTCCTCTTGCAGCTGTGCAGTTGCCCTATTTGACTGATTTCCTGGATATTTGTTCTCAGTCAGAAGCAAGGATCTTTCTGTGGTTGCATTTGGGAGATAATCACTGCCTTAATAGTGTTGGAAATTTGCAGTACCTTTTGGGCCAAAATCTGAAGACAACCCCCAGGGTGCAGGTTACACATTTTGCTTGTTGGATAGAATGTCTTTGCTTAGCAGAGACGAAAGGCTCAGCATTCCACAGTACTTACAGGTTGTCAGTAGTGTCTGTAACATAYTGGAGTCAAAGGCTAAATGGTTTTCGATCTAAAATCAAGATACGTAGAAAATAGGACAAAAGATAACTTTAGAGATAGCCATTACTTAGGACTTTTATTCATAATTATTCTAAGTTCTTTCTGATGACGTTGTGGAAGAAGCGGGCTGATTTATAGGGGTTACGGTGAGGAAAGGATTGAATTTGAGAAAGAGAATTCGTTGTGTAGAAGAAAACACTGTAAACTGAAGAGAGAGATGTGGGAGAAACAAACAAATGATATGCAGACTCTGACTTTGGCAGAGCAGGGAAAGTATAGGGAAGCCAGCAGGAGACCAGTTCTGCAATGTAAGCTGCATCTGGCTCGTGCATGACTTGAAAGAAAAATGATAAGGGGTTAGCAAAGGGAAACAGTGGGAAGTATCAAGGAGAGGTATTTTGTATTTCACAGTGGAGTTAGACATTGTTACTAACTTGGTTTTAGGTGGACTGTACAAGGAAGCTAGAGCCTGAAAGCTAGGAGAAAGGAAGACATCTAAAATATTCAGATTTGAATAAGGATGTTATTGCAGAGGATGATCTTAGTGATGAAATGTCAGACTTCAGAGGAGACAGGCACAGTTCCTATCTGGATATGGGGAGACATGAGGAGAGGAGGAGTTTCCAGGGTAAAGCGGAGAATGGAGATAATGTCTTTGGAAATCAAAAGAAGAGGAAATGAACTTAGTGATATAAACCTGAAATATCAGTAGAGTATCCAGGAAGAACTATCAAGAAAAAAGCTGCTTGTGTATATAGATACAGTTTTGCAAATAATCCAGGTGGGGATAAAATTTAGGAACAGTGCATAAAATGTGCACGTTAATTTGAAGAGTTGTGAATTTAGAAATGTGAAGTCCTTCACAAGTCCTCCAGACCAAATAAAGATTCTGGGGCATTAAAAAAAAACATTTTATATAATGAAAGAGCACTTTAGCAACAGAAATCCTGTAGGAAAGGATGGAGAAAAAATATGGATTTCCAGGAATATTTTTCTACCTATCTGCCTGTTCTTATCTGTGTCAACCTGTCATTTTCTGGACTCCTGGCACTGTTGAAAATCCTGTTTCCTCTCAGTGCATACTATTGACACTCCATTTCCATCAAACCTTTCTGTCACTGTCTTCTCTAGATTTGGCAAAATGTAGTCATTTTCTTGTTCCTCTTCAGCCATACATCTCTGCCTCCCACATTACTCTATGCCATATTAGATATTTAGTTTCCTGACCTGATGTATATAACTTCCTTCTCTCCTATATGTGTGTGTGAGTGTGAGAGCTTTACAAGACTACTCCTTTCTTATGTTGTATGAAGGTTGTTTTGACTGCACTAACTTGACAACTGTGGCCTTTTGTCATTATATTATAAACAGATGTTTGAGATTAGAGTCCCAAAGACATTTCTGGCAATATCTTTTCTGGAATCCATGCATCAGAGTTAATGGCCAGGTTTTCCACATGGTGCACGGGAGAGAAGGGCACTGAGAAATAACATAGCCGTAAGCCAGTACAGTGATTGGGAAACCTTAGATAGCCTGTAAAAATGACAACAGGTAGGCATGATTGTATCTCTCACAGACTTGAGCACCTGGGTTAGGGATGAAGCACAGTGCCTTCCTCCACTCAGGTCTCACAGCAAGTTGGAGCTGCAACATGTTTGATTAGGGTGAAAGGCAGTTAAAGAGGAAGGTTAGGCAGCAGGGGTGGGTGTGTGTATTTGGGTGTCTGTCTGTAGGAAGACTATTACCAGGCTCTGCATGATGGTAGAATGAAGATGAGCAGAGGTGTGCCTGGCATGTAATTTGCAGCATTAGCTGTATTTGTGACTGCCATTTACAAATCTGAACTGATGCAACTATGAAAGACGTTCATGTAGCAAGAGGTTTGCAGCTGAGTCTTAGCAATCTAGCTAGGATCTAGACAGGAAGGGCATCATATCGTGCTTTTCTTACAATGATTTCTCAAATATCTAATCCAGAAGTACAGGATGTATAGCCTCATGGGCTTGGCCCTGCAACCTCCTGTCTTTCTCCACTTACAGTGGATCTTAGCATGTTTGTATAGCCAATAGTTTTTGAAAGGAAGTTTCAGATTCAGCTCTTCAGTGTATTTTCTTATACATAACCAAATCTTAAATTCTAGTATAACCTGGTGCAACTGTACTAAACATGCAGATTCTCTACTAAATGTGTAACTATCACCTTTCCTGTGGCTTCCTTGGGTCTTGGACTTAAACTGGATGTGTTCTTTTCTTTTCTCTATTTGTATAACAGCAAAAGCGGAAACTGAGACTTTACATCTCCAACACATTTAATCCTGCAAAATCTGACGCTGATGACTCTGATGGCAGCATTGCTTCATGGGAGCTGCGAGTGGAGGGGAAGCTCCTGGATGACGTATGACTTACCTGTGCTTCACTGGGGCTGGCAAGGATCTAGAGATTGTCCTGTCGGGGGGTGGACTTTACTGGGGACATCAACTCAGACAAGACATCTCTGAATGGCAGCATTGGCTTGTTGCTGCTGGGAAGGCACCATGTCCAGCCGGAGTGAGGGATAAGGCCATAATGGGAACGTTGGGGAGGGGCGGGGAGGGCAGCAGGAAATGGAGCAGGCTTAAGGACAGGACAGGTAGGAAGGGGTGGAGAGAACAGGGCTGAGATGATTCCCTTAAAAGATGTGGCAGGTCACGAGAGGTGTGATAAGTCAGGCCTACAGCAGGCATTGCATCTTGTGAAGAGTAGGATAACAAGGAGAAGCAAGTAGTTCATATTCCTAGGGAGGAGAAGAGGATGAATGGATGGTCAGAGCAACGATGGAAGAAAAGTTTTACCATTCTGAAGTCCTCAGAAACCTCAGTGATGGATTTAGCTTTCCTCAGGGAAGGATGGACTTTCCTAATAAAGGTGTCACCTATTTGAATAGACTTCACAAGCTAAGTATTTGATAGGATAAACAGATGGAGAACATGCATGTATGGAGAGGGCAAGGCTTTCAAGGCACGTCTGTCTGTCTGGAGATAACTGTACATGAATCAGAATCATAATCTTGCTGGAAGATGAAGTGGTGACAAAGTGCAACATCTGGAAATTGAAGTTAGGCAAATTCAGTTTAGAAATTAGAGCATATATTTTAACAAAGAAAGAGATTCTTTACTGGAATAAAATAGCTTCTCAATTACTGGCAAATTTTAAATCGAAGGAGGATGTATTTCTAAAAGATTTTCTGCATTAAATAAGAAGAAATTCATTAAAATCCTGTGGACTGTATTCTATGGAAAGTCAGATTATGTGATTATAGACCTCCCAGTTTTTAATTTAGACAGTATGAGCTGTGTAGTAAACAGTGAATACTGATAATTAAATGGTAGTAAACAGCAAATACTGATAATTAAATGGAAAGGCAAAATGTAAAAGGAAATACTTTTACTTAGTGTATGATTAATCTGTAAAATTTACTGTCATCTGATAAATTGGGCCAAGAAATTAGCATTCCTTAAAAAAACCAAGCTGTTAAAATAAAAGGTATACAGTGGCCTTAGAATCCTAGAATGGTTTGGGTTGGAAGGGACCTTCAAAGATCATCCAGTCCAACCCCCCTGCCATGGACAGGGACATCTTTCACTAGACCAGATTGCTCAAAGCCCCGTCCAACCTGACCTTTAACACTTCCAGGGGTGGGGCATCCACAGCTTCTCTGGGCAACCTGTGCCAGTGCCTCACCACCCTCAGAGTGAAGAACTACTTCTTTATGTCCAATCTAAACCTACCATCTTTCAGTTTAAAACCATTGCCCCTTGTCCTGTCACTACAGGTCTTGGTAAACAGTCTGTCCCCACCTTTCTTACAAGCCCCCTTTAACTGTTGAAAGGCCGCAGCAAGGTCTCCCTGGAGCCTTCTCTTCTCCAGGCTGAACAACCCCAACTCTCTCAGCCTGTCCTCACAGGAGAGGTGCTCCAGCCCTCGGATCATTTTTGTGGCCTTCTCTGGACCCGCTTTCACAGGTGCCATGTTCACATTACAAGCCAGTCCTTTCCAGTAACATTGAGAGAATCAGGGAAATCTTCCCTTAAGTGTACACTGTTCCACCACTGTTGAGATTTTTGCATCTTACCCTGCATTTGTCAGAGGGAAAACTCAATTAGATTGATCACACTTGTTGTCTATATGGGAATTAATGTTCAAGAGAAAAAGAAAGCCTGAGAAGGAAGCGTAGAACACAAGCTAATATACGCAGCCTTAAACATTTCTGTTTCTTCTGATTGTACAGCTCAGCAAACAGAAGCGGAAGTTTTCGTCTTTTTTTAAGAGTTTGGTTATTGAACTGGACAAAGATCTTTATGGACCTGACAACCATCTTGTGGAGGTAAGAAGGTTGTGCACCCTTTGCATACAAACCTGATACTAGCACAGATAAACAGCTATATGCCCGTTGTCTACCTTGTTTAAGTTACCTTGCATTCATTATCTCATTTAAGGTATTTTCAAAGTTTTCAAAATTCCATTCTTTTTAAGAATGTTTACTAACAGAATCTATATAGTCTAAAAACATAGATGTAGTAGTGATGTAGCGCACATCYTAGAACAGAATGTATGAAATGATGAAAAAATTGTGCGCATTTTTCCTAACAAGTAAAGCGTGCTAACAGCAGAACAGATTGTGCACTAGAGCTGAATTGTAAGGGCAGAGCAAGAAATTATTTGGAGGGGTTTGTTGTGGTTTTTTTTTTTTTTTAAATTGCAAGATCTTCAGAAGGCTTGTACTTATTCTTGCATGGCATACTGTGCAAGATGCACCTCAATGGACATCAGTGAAAAAAAGGCTGACCGTCTTACTTGTTTTTTCCTTTGGCAGTGGCACAGAACTCCCACAACCCAGGAAACGGATGGCTTCCAGGTGAAAAGACCCGGTGATGTCAGCGTGCGGTGCACATTACTCCTCATGTTGGACTACCAGGTCAGTGCACTGCTTTTGGCATGGAAAATACAGCCATTGGGACATAGTGCAACAGAGCAAATTCATCCTGTCACATACATCAAAAAACAATATACTTGGACTCAGAATGTCACATGGTCCATTGAGGTTAGAATGATACCAAACTGACAAATTATTTAAAATGTAAAGGGGATACATCAAGTAAGTTTCTATTATAGTCTAGCAAAATATTGTTCTTGGTGCTACGATAATTAGTATTTTTATTGCCCACCTGCAGAAAGAATATGCATTTCCACCTCAAGCTTCTTAGAGAATAGTCAGGTAAGTTGCACATGACTTATGTGTGTGGTCCTGTACAGAAATTCAAAGGAGTGGCTTTTGCTGGTGGTACCTGAACTAGCTGTGTAGCTGTGGCAGCCTTTTTTTGAGAGCAGACTACGCAGCTTTCCTGGTTTGTTAAGTTTTGGTTACATTGTCACCCTATCTGGGTGCCACCTACAATCTGGGATAAGACAACATTGCCCTGCAAGGGTTAGACTTGCCATTACTCTCAGGCCTTGTTAGGCGTTCCTGCTTCCTCTTTTTTGTCCGTATTAGCTCTATTGTATTAGTAGTATTTGTGGGCTGAACACAAACAAGTCAGGGAACTGATCCATTTGAAAGCTAACAAAACTTACTTCCAAATCAGTTCCCTGATCCCACTCACAGGAAACAAAAAAAACCAATAGGCAAAATTGGGTTATTCTTCCTTGGGATAGAATATAAAAGAGGTTCCTGGGCACAGTTTCAAACTGTTTTAAGCTGTTATAAGGCTAAGCTGCTCCAAAAACCCACTTTCATTTCAGTTGTGGGTGTGCACTGCCACAGTCTCCATTTTCTTGGCACAAATGATGGAGATTTGCAGTTGTGGAGCTCACTAATCTGACTGAAACCATCCCTGAAAGGAATGTTGCTGTCTTAAGGAAATTGATAGAAATGCACTGCTGAGAGGAGATGGGATCTCCCTTTTCAATGGCAGTTGAGTCTCAGATATATTTTGATTGCATAACTTTAAGAACTCATTCTGTGCCATTTTCTTTCCCCTCCATGCAAATAGCATCTATCCAGGATAAAGACACTCCATTTTATGTTAACAGAGAGAAAATTTTATTAATTTTAGAGAGTGTATGAGCTAACTGAAATGCTGATATAGCCAGTGAGAATCTTTTTTGTTAAGACAATATAATGATGTTTGTTATGCTCACCATTATTATAAATTTATGCTTTAAAATAGATGTTCTCTTATCCTTAAGTCTTGATTTGTTATAAAGCTAGCTTTGGGTGACCTAGCACCCAACAGAGTAATCCTTGCCTAATAATGTGGCAAATATTAAACTTGAGTATGGGTACACACTTGAAGAGGCACCAAATTCCAAGGTATTCAAGGAATGTGTATTCCTAGAGATGCAGAGCAGGGTAGTTGAATAGTTGTATCACAGAGGTCAGGAGAAGAATTATATTCCATTGACTAGTTGTGGTTGGGTGAATTTTCTGATATGCAGCAGAATGGTGGAAACATGCCTGAAAAACAGAGTTCCAAGGTACTTTGTTGATGTGAGGCAACTGAGCAGTCATTAGCAACAGTAGAAGCATCATCCTGACTTCATTCTCTCTATCTGTGGTTAACCTCCAGTAGTTCAGAGGAAGGACCATTCTTTTTCTTCTCCCACTCCCTAAAGTCAAATTATGCATCAATGTTGAAAAGGAAAATTCTTTCCTGAGTCTGCATGCAAGTTGTTATTATCTAAAGCATGTGATACAGATAGTCTGTGTGCATAGCACATGTAGAGTGTCCCTCTTTCTTTTCAAACCCGAGACAGTTCTTCCAGAGCACCGACAGTGGTACGCATCTGAGCAACTTGCATTTTTGCAATCTCTGCCATTGGATGGGGTGCTTCTCCTGAGGAACAGAGTCCCTCGAGAATTAAAGCTGAAACTTCATACCTGTGTATCTGTCTGGTTTTCTCTCTGTTGCCATCTCCATCTCCTTCTCTTTCTGTTACAGCCTCCACAGTTTAAACTGGACCCACGATTAGCCCGTTTGCTGGGGATACACACACAGACCCGATCAGCCATCATCCAGGCTCTCTGGCAGTACATCAAAACAAATAAGCTGCAAGACTCCCATGATAAGGAATACATTAACTGTGACAAGTACTTCCAGCAGGTAAATAAATCCTTTTTGGACAGTAGCTCTTTACAGGCAAACTATAATATCCATCTGCAAATTTTGGATGGATGAAAATTACTGATTTTTATCTTCCCTTAATGATTTGCAGTATCTTCAGTACTGAATGGCTTTCAACAGTCACTACAACTAATATAATAAGCACCCTCCCCGTGTGCCAGTGTTGTCAAAAAACCACATCTGGTGGTTCAGCACTCCCACATAAGTTGTGGCCTTTCCAGGAAGGAGGACTTTCTCTAATTGTTTCACTGTATTGATTTACTGGTTTTTTCCCCCTGATGTATCATTTTGTACTAAGAAACATGAAATAATCTGCTGATTCTGATTGCCAAATCATATGTAGACCTGTTTTCTTCCCTTCCCTTTCCCTGTTTGTGAAGGGCAGAAGACATGGAAGATATAATTAGAAAAGCTATTTTTTCCTAAGTCTGCTTCAGATTACAAAATACTCTCAATGATCTGCATGATGTTTTGAAAGTAGCACATTAAGACTTTTTGTCTTTCACAATGACCTCTAGAGTTAACCAAGAAGGCCACTTAAAGGCATCTCCACCTTTTCTGTAAATATGATTATATTTATTTTGTAAAGGTAATGTTATTTGAGCTATCGCTATCTTAATTGGCTTTGTTTTTCTGTAGCTTCAGGCTTACCTAATTTATTTTGAAAGTACCTGAAGGTACGGGTTGTGACATACTCCTGTTTAGGGAAAGTACTGGCAGTTATAATAAATGAATAATGTTTTAGTGAGCATTGAAAGTAAATGTTGCAATGAAAGTTGTGTCCTAGTTTTCTTTTTAAGCTTTTATTTTCTGTTACTAATTTGCCCTACAACGATTTAAAGTGACCAATGCTGAAATAAACTTAAAGGCAGCACTGGGTTTTTCCACATTTGAAAATACAAAATACAACAGAATAATTGTGAGATTCATGGGTATTTTTAGGAATATAGAACCAAAGTGATCTGGATTATATAGTCACTCTCTTGTTTGACTTTTTTTTTTGAGAATTACAGCATGCAGTCTTTTTCATATATAGTGAAAATTCCATCTTAAAACCACATAAGAATTTTTGGCAAAATTACAAAGCTGTTTGCTCTGTTGCTTARATGATTTGATTTCCATTCTCTATTTATCTATAGCCAATTTAGACTCAATTTTGTTTGTGCCAGCCCGAAGAGGAAATGGAAAAGGGGAGGTGAAAAAGATTTGAAAAATCATGAGCAGAATGGAACAGGTGAACAAGGAGTAATTATTGTTTATTTTGGTAAATAATTAGAGGCCATCAACTGAAACTGGCAGGTAGCAAATTAAAAACAAACAAGAGGAATTGAACATAGTTAAACTTCAGAACTCCTTGCAATAGGACATTACAAATGCTAAAAGTGTATATAGGTTCCAAAAGTGAAAAACTAATGGGAAAAAAAATCTTGGTCTGTTATAAATGCAAGGTAGTTGCAAAGCTGTGGAGATTGGGAGAGTTTTTTTGGGGAAGGACCAGTATATGTTTCTCCTGTTCTTACATTTTTCCTTGAGTATCCACTTTTGGCTGCTATCAAGGGCAGGATAGTGTGGTAGATGTGTAGTAGATCCTTTGTCTGATCCAGTACAGCAGTTCATAACTTACTTACGGTAAGCAGGAAGGCCTTCTCACTTTTATTTATTTTAATTTTCAGCTTAAGAACTTTGCTAGAATAAGAACTTGCTGAAGCCATCTTCTCTTTGTGTATCTCATCAGAGGCTTATTAGCTCATAGGTCTGCTTTGTGTTAGAACTCTGCAGGAATACCATCACACCTGATAATTGTCTTCTCATCCTCAGAAGATTAGTCAGATGAGAGAGTTGAGAAGTAGCGGATTCCTTTACTAGGAGACTGAACCTCACTCCCTGCAAGAGCTGGCTAATCTGGAATAGTTTCATAAGAATGCAGTGCTTGCACAGATTTAAATCATAAATGGGGTTGATTTGAGTGTTTCCATTTTCCTTAGGTCTCTGGCAAAATTGTCCTAAGTAGCTAATCTTGCTTTCAAAACTGATGTTAGTACTTAGGAAAATGAATCCGATTAAATCAAATGAAACATTTCATGATGAGTTTTTTTGATTTTCACCCTAATACTTTAAGATTGAGATATGGGGGTAAAGGAATTGGGTTAGGAATGCCTTCCAGTCTGATGATACTTCTGTAGACTATATAGTTTTAGACATGTAACTCCTGGAAAAAATCATGGTCATAGCTGGAAGTGCGCAGATCACTTTGGGGAGCAGTGCATAACACGTCAGTGTCTCTAGCATTCCCTTTTAGACCAGCTTTTCTAAATCCTGTGCTGGTGTGCTTGTGGTTATATCTAATGACACAATACAGTACAGACTAAAAAATTATCACTGAATGAGTTACTTCACACACTAGAATTACTATAGCCATATAGGCTTTCAGAGCCAGTGGTTATAAGTTTAGACCATTAACTCCAGTTAAGTAGGTGTGTGAGAAGCTTTAGGAAAATTCCATCTAGCCTTAGTTTCCAGTCTCCCACCCCTTCTCTCCCTATTGTGTGTCCTTGCTCCCTTTTCTTCTCAAAGCTCTCGTCTCTGGGGCATCCACGTTAGGAGTTTGACATGAGTGTTAAGCCAGTGGTGACAGCAGATTGGGTGGAGCTTGGTATGCAAAGATTTTGAGTGGGAATTCCACAGTCATCTCTATCAAGTGTCAGAATTCAGAACTGAAATAAAGAGTGAGTTGCAGACTCAGTAGATTTGGTTACTTCATTGCTCTTTAGAAACTAGCTGGCTGAATTCCTGGATGCAGGTAAGTCCAGCAAATTAGACAGATTTTAGAGTGGATGAAGAAGGATCCTTTTCTGCTTAGAAACACTGTTTACGTCAGCTGGGAGATTGGAAATCCACTGTGTTACAAGCAGAAGCAAGAAAAAAGGTCCAAAGGTATTTCAAAAGCCAGAGCTGGCTTCTAGCTATTTCTGCTACCAAATTCCCTCACTCCAGAAAATTATGGATTTCAGAAGATACTCTATCTGAGGAACCACAGCATCCTAGTGGAACAGTCTGACTTCGTATGGCCGTTCTACAACCTGATAGTCCATTCTTTTCAACCCTGCCTGCATCCTTTGTCTATAGAGCTGCAAAGCATGTTTCTGTTTATGGATACAATACTACAAGTAGTATCTCTCTTCTGTCAGGTGGAAATAGTTTCCCTAAGAGGCGTTTGCATTTGCATAGGCCTCAACGTTTTTACAAATTGCCTCCACATAAAGGCATGTTTTAAGGCAAATGTTAATAAATAGGTAGTTTTTAAGTCAGTTTAAATGGAATATCTTTAGAGAAAAGCCTATTCATCTGTTCAGAGCATTAAAAATCCCAGTAGGAAAAAAAGGCTGTAATAATTATATTTCTGAAAACTCCAGGTGTAAGGAGTGGTTCTAGATTCATGGCAACGCACTGCAATTACTCACAGAAAATTTCCAAAAACTACAGATTTTGATCCTTTTCAAAAGATTTTTTTTTTTTCTGAATTCAATACATATTTAGCTTCTTGACCATAGTAAAGAGAAGGTAACCATGAGATGTTGATTGGAAAGGAGTGGATCTGTTCCAAGAGGCTGTTTAGGTTTTAGTTAAAAATAAGTAAAACCATGTTGACTTTTTTTCCCCTTAATCTTAAAAAAAAAAAAAAAATTGCAAATGGTTTTAAAATCCAAAAATGTTTTCTTGTATTTTTCTTTAGCACAAAATATTGCAGGAAACATGCCTTAGAAAAAAAAGCAAACTGTTTATATATTTCCTCTGGTAAAAAAAAATTGTTTTCTTTACGATATGCTGCTGCAAACCCTTAGTGAGAGAGGAAGCGTTCACTTCTCTCCCATCATTGATACAGTTGATCCTGATGTCCCATTAAGGTGGCCTGTGCCCTTCAGCAGCTAAACCAAAAGTGGTACACCTGAAATTGTCGTCATCTGATGCATCTGTCAGCTAGCCCAGACTGTAAGTACAGCAGCAATTTGCAGAGACAGAAGTGACCAAAAATTTATTCTGTGCAAGGAGCCAGAATTAGAGCTTTCAAAATCACCTTACTTTTAAACTGTTGATTTCTTACTTTCTCATTTAATTGCAAGTTAGGTTTTGGACAAGGATAACGTGCCTTATTGTATTCCAGATCTTTGACTGTCCACGGCTAAAGTTTTCTGAAATTCCTCAGAGACTCACTAACCTGCTGCTGCCACCAGACCCTATAGTGATAAACCATATCATCAGGTAAGCAGGTCAGTCAGCTCAGCACTGTCATGTGCAAAACACTCACTATATAAAATACAGAAACAGCTACAGTAGCAGGGACCAGAATCCAGTTTTTATAACTTCCAGGTGAGTACCTTGGACTTTGTTGTGTGTTCATTCTCTGTGTCATTCTGGTCAATACAATTCTGAATTATTTTCAATAGAAGGGCACCAATTCTCTAGGAGTATGCAAAACTTCTTCTTATCATTTTTATCCCTACTAGAATACAGTTGAGAGAGTTGGTCAGGTTTCTTTCCTAAGGGGAGAGGAACGAGAATTTGAATCCACTTAGAGGGGAAAAAACGGAATTGAAGTAAGATATTGTACATCATGGGCAATCGTTCTAATCGCTGAGTTGTTATGTAAAATGTACAACAGTATTACAGTTTCAAGTACAGTGGCCAGTCCATGCATGCTTTGTTGGGATTGGGTCAGTTTATTCGAAGCTAGTTAGTCTTATTCTAAGAATGCAAACTAGTCAGAGATCTCAAGAGATTTACAATAAAGAATGCCTAGATTCAGAGAAGGCCATTGTGACCAAGATACTGAGCTTCTGGCATCCTTGTCAAAACAGGTGTATTTCTGGCATAGTAGATGAAATACAACTTTCAGCTACCTAGGGCAACTCCAGCACATTCCATATTTAAGTGACAGCTGTGGCGGGGGGGAGGGGCATAAAGAGGCTTTTGGGGATTGCAACCTTGCTGTTAAGATATTTCGGTCTTTCCCAAGTTCCTTTGTGGTCTTGGTCAAAACTCTGATTCATAGAATCATAGAATCATAGGATAGTTTGGGTTGGAAGGGACCTTTCAAGGCCATCCAGTCCAACCCCCCTGCCATGGGCAGGGACATCTTCAACTAGACCAGGTTGCTCAGAGCCCCGTCCAAYCTGACCTTGAATGTTTCCAGGGATGGGGCATCTACCACCTCTCTGGGCAACCTGTGCCAGTGTTTCACCACCCTCGTTGTAAAAAATGTCTTCCTCATATCTAGTCTAAATCTACCCTCTTTTAGTTTAAAGCCATTCCCCCTTGTCCTGTCACAACAGGCCCTGCTAAAAAGTTTGCCACCATCTTTCTTATAACCCCCTTTAAGTACTGATAGGCTGCAATAAGGTCTCCCCGAAGCCTTCTCTTCTCCAGGCTGAACAACCCCAACTCTCTCAGCCTTTCTTCATAGGAGAGGTGTTCCATCCCCCTGATCATTTTCGTGGCCTCCTCTGGACCCACTCCAACAGGTCCGTGTCTTTCTTGTGCTGAGGGCTCCAGAGCCGGAAGCAGTACTGCAGGTGGGGTCTCAGCAGAGCAGAGGGGCAGAATCCCCTCCCTCGACCTGCTGGCCACGCTGCTTTTGATGCAGCCCAGGGTACAGTTGGCCTTCTGGGCTGCGAGCGCACATTGCCAGCTCATGTCCAGCTTTTCATCCACCAGTACCCCCAAGTCCTTCTCGGCAGGGCTGCTCTCAATCCCTTCATCCCCCAGCCTGTATTGATACCGGGGTTTGCCCCGACCCAGGTGCAGGACCTTGCCCTTGGCCTTGTTGAACCTCAGGAGGTTCACACGGCCCCACTTCTCGAGCTTGTCCAGGTCCCTCTGGATGGCATCCCGTCCCTCAGGGTGTTTAAACATTATTGTTAATTGAGCGTATTGATTTGATTTCCTACAGAATGTTGACAACAAATATTTCTGAATATGCTTAAAATTGGATTCTTTATTTTAAATTTGTAATATATGTGATAAGAAGTTKAAATATTACATAGGTTATCAAAATAAAATTTGCTTTTCGATTAATTTGAATATATAAAACAGAGTTATCAAAAAGCAGCTTGACTACCATGCAGATTGATAGCTGTGTATATACTGTCATTGAAGACAACTCAGTGACCTGTTTGATGGGCCAAAAAAAAGCTGAGGTCCTCAGAGATATATAGTCGTTGTCTTGGAGAAAGATGATGAGGAACTGATGGTTATGTTTCCAGGGGCAGAGGGATGCCAAAGAGGTTCTGGAGGCAGTATGTTTTCTGTTAGATACAAGCTAAAGAGCAGGACCTCAGGTATAGTAGCATTCTCTGATACACTGTGTGCGCCACACAGCATCTGACAGCATTACACTGCACTGACATAATGCTGTGGAAAGTATTAATTTCCTGAGAATAGGGAATACTTTTGCAATAGAGTCTTTACAGTCTCAAGCTAAGCTAAAATAAATCTGGAAGTGTGGCACTGAATTTAGAGGAAGTAAGTAATTTTTAGACTCATAAAATCACAGAATAATGTACAGTAGAAGGGATCGCTGGTGGTCATCTAGAGCTCCCCGCTCCCAACTCAAAGCAGGTTCAAATTATATCAGGATGCTTAGGGGCCTAGTCCAGTTGAGCTTTAAACAGACTCACAGACCCTCTGCCCTGCCTCGCTGCATTCAATTTTTAGGAGTGCATGTAGTCAAACACTGAAACAATTTGCCAACTGCTTGTTGTGGTTTAACCCCAGCCGGCAACTAAGCCCCACACAGCCGCTCGCTCGCTCCCCTCCCCAGCGGAATGAGGGAAGAGAATCGGAAGGGTAAAAGTGAGAAAACTCGTGGGTTGAGATAAAAACAGTTTAATAATTGAAATATAATAATAATAATAATAATAACAAATAAAAATAAAAAGGAAAAGGAAAATAACAAAGAGAGAGAAATAAAACCCAAGAGAGACAAGTGATGCAAATGAAAACAATTGCTCACCACCAACCGACTGATGCCCAGCCAGTTTATTGCTGAGCATGACGTCATATGGTCTGGAATATCCCTTTGGTCAGCTGGGGTCAGCTGTCCCGGCTGTGTCCCCTCCCAGCTCCTTGTGCACCCCCAGCCTCCTCGCTGGTGGGGTGGGGTGGGGAGCAGAAAAGGCCTTGACKCTGTGTAAGCRCTGCTCAGCAGTAACGRAAACATCCCTGTGTTATCAACACTGTTTTCAGCACAAACCCAAAACATAGCCCCATACCAGCTACTATGAAGAAAATTAACTCTATCCCAGCCAAAACCAGCACACTGCTCCAGGGAATTTTTCATCACTAGTGATTTTAAATATATGTGCTCTTAATTCAGTTAAATCCTCAGGCCTGTCTTTTACAAGGTCAACTAGATCACAATTATTCATTCTAGTTTTAGAGTATGTGCACAGATACTAAAATATGAGGTATTCTAAACTCATTCTACAAATAATAGTATTTTAGAACCACTCTTCAGACACCAACCACCCCCCTTTTTGAAAAAGAAAACAAAAAATGCAATGGGGTTGAAGTGGAAATGAAATAGAGATGACTAGAAAGCCTCTAATCTTTGTAACTATTTTAAATATTGGGTAGACTCAAAGAGAATGCAGAATGCAATTAAAAAATATAGAGTGTATAATAGTTTCTGATCTCTGCAATACCAAATGCACAAAATCTAAAACTGGTAGAAGTCAAATCTTCTTACCTGAGCTTAAGCTGGAGCTGGAGCTTTTCTTGAGTTGCACTTGTTATTGCAGCTGACACACCTGAAATCAGAGGTATAAAGAGAAACATCTGTGGGATTTCCCATTTCTGCAAAGAAGCAAGCCATCTCCCACGCTATTAACATTACACAAGTAGACTACAAAGCACAGCTGTCCAGTATTCTCCTATTGCAAATAGGTTAGCTCTTGATTTCCCCCTTTTGACTACCATCATGATTTAAAAAAAAAAAAAGTTCCTTATACTGAGTCAATTGCCCATGTTGCAGTGAGTTTCTGTTGCCTCTCATCCTACTGTTGTGCACCTCCAAGAGGAGGCTGGCTCTGTCTCACATCCAGAATGGTAGCGTACAGTTCTGCTTACCCTATCTCAAAAAAGATGCAGTCAAGCAGAGACCATACCAGTATGGTATTTACCACTGGGGATTGCTTTGGAGGCCAGAGTTATAACAGGTCTCAGGCAGATGTTAGACTACGATGAAGACTATGTCCATTAGCAGCTATTAAAGTTGATGATCTGGACAAAACCTCCAGCTCAAAAGTCTCTGAATTCTGACTGATGAAAGATGAGAGGATATACTAGGATATACAAATATATAAAGATACCCTGTTCTTAAACTCTTCTCACAGCATCTGCAATAGGCTTTATCGAAGAGTGTATTCTGGGCTGGATGGATATTTATTCTGATTCATTATGGCAGTTCTCATGATCTTCTGTTATACTCTCCATAGCGTTGACCCCAACGATCAGAAGAAGACGGCTTGTTATGACATAGATGTAGAAGTTGAAGACCCATTAAAGGGACAGATGAGTAGTTTTCTTCTTTCAACAGCTAACCAACAGGAGATTACAGCATTGGACAACAAGGTACTAGCCCAGGAGTGAAGTATCACATGACATATATACTCATTGTGTACCTTCATGTGGGTTTGCTGTCACCCGTCAAAGACAGTAATGTTGTGAGACAGGGACTTCTCAATTGGATGTGCTTTCAAGGGATGAATCAGCCACATGCAATGGGAATACAGAGGGGTGAGTGGCATTCCYGCTTAGGATTTGATCCACGGCCTGACACAGTTGTCGAGGTGATAGAAGCAGAGTTTCACAGGTAGTATAATGAGTCCCCTGGCATTCAAGAATCATCTGAACTGTTTGACTATAACTTTTTATGGAGAGGTCATGGTATCTTGCTAAATTGCTATAAGGCAAAGCTAAGAGAATCTCATACTCCAGGTGTGTTTTGTGCATGCACGGTTGCAGAACAGCTCTCTGCAGTAGGTGCAAATATGGAAAATGCATGGCAGAAAAATCACTTGGAGCAGTTTGGCAGACTTGTTTTCAGTGTTATTGAAAGAGCACTTCAAATAATAGTATCTGCCTTACAGCCATGGTGAGCTCTGCAGGCTGTATTAAGGGTTCATGTCATGGGGACTGTCAGCCAGCTTTTGGCACATGTGTAAATGGCTGATTTGGCTTGGTAAGGGATAAACAAAAGTGGCTTCTCAGAGCAAGGGAAGAAGAAGAGGTGTGACAGCATCGACCAGAGGTGATTTATGTGACATACAGTCAGGCCCAGTTTCTGTTTGTTTACCTCTAATACCAACAAATATCTTAAACTCTGGTCTTCATGCAATTTTAAAAGGGTTTGGACACCAGCAATCCTATAGATTCTGGTAACTGTTGCAGCATCTTTTGTTTTATGGCTCTTGAGAAGGGTCCTTTTCAGCAGGGCAGCTGCTCAGCCAGTTGGTTCCCAGCCTATATAGGCTTGCATGCAGCATGCACAGGATTATTCTGTTTCCAGTCCAGCTCACCTTTTCCCATGTCTGTATCACCTGTTTTTGGAGCATTTGCTACAGTAGAGGGCAAGCTGTGATTAGTGAAGTTACTGAAGTCACTTTTGGGTAAACAGGCATTGACAGCTGCATTGTTATCATCTGTACCATTTATTGCTATGCTGCCACAGAGTCCTCTAGTGGAAACTCGGTGCATGCCAACAGATTTCTCTCCAGCATGGCTACAGCATTTTCCCAAATAAGGAATGATTTTGACAGCAGCTCTCTTCTGTTAACATACCATATAGTTGTGCCTACACTAGTGGCCTTGATGGTGTAGCCAGATCAGGGGAGGATTATTTTCTCCCATGTGCCTGGCCACATTAGCTGTTTTGGCAAAATAGATGTATACATGAAATTAAACAAGATAGGTTTACAATCTCAAACTAGAATTTTAGAGGAACAGGGTAGCAAAAGTTTGCTTTTCTGTCTGTGTATGTGCAAATGATTCATTAACTGTCCTCCCATTGATCATACTTGATTTYGTTATCCAGGATGATTATAGGACCTTGGCTTCTCTTTGGAGTCTTCATTCTTCCCTGCTGGTTAATGCTCATTTCTTTCATAATATTTCTGAAGATATGACTCATTTTCTATAAACCTTCCATACTCCTGATTTCTCATTGTTCACACTCCTCTTCTTTTTGCAGCCATTGTGACTTTAATAGGCTTTCTCATAAGAAAAAGTCTGGAAGTCATGGCTGTTATGTGAGTTCATTTAACATGGACTTGATTAGGCAATCACTAGAAATTTTAAGGATCACAGCAGGGTATTGAAGATATGATGATGATTAACCAGGGGAATAACTGCTTTCTTGCATCGGGCACTGTTTAAAGACATTTATATAGCACCTTTCCTGAAAAATCCCAGACTTGACAGAAAGACTGATCACACACAGGAAATTACTATATTGTCCAGTGACATGACTTAGCTCTTCAGTATTGTATATAGCATGCCATCCAGCTGTTCAACGCAGGAAGCGAAGAAGAATCCTGTACATACTTGTATTGCAGAAGTACAAGTGAAACCAAAATGTAATTGCAGGATTGCGGTTAACTCCGTCTTTGAAGGGGAAAAGCCATGGGAACCTGCACAAGTCTGCAGTGTAGAATTGTCACCTTTGTACATTACAAGAAGTACAAAGATGATAATGGGGCTGACCTCAGGGTCACTGGAACATGGGAGGAATTAAGTAACATCTGCTTTGTTTTTTTCTGTCAGATTCATGAGACAATCGAATCCATAAATCAGTTAAAAATACAACGTGATTTCATGCTGAGTTTCTCCAAAGATCCCAAAGGATACATCCAAGATCTTCTCCGGTCCCAAAGTAGGGATCTTAAGGTGAGCTAAGGTTTGAAGAAGAATGAATAGTGGAACCAGAATGTAAGAATTTTATCTAAATGTATATAGAGTGTATAGCTAAAACATCCAGGATAGAAAATTGGTGGAAGACAGACAATGAGTTGAATACTGCAATCCGAGAGCAGACAGTATGCAGGAAAGACAGTTTAGGCTGTATTCCACTTCCAGTGGAACAGCGGTGCTTAATGGGGGCGGTAGGTGAATTTGTGGTCAGACAGTAAGATCGAAGTGCAGGGCTGTGTTGGTGTACTCCGTAAAATTAAAGCTATATAAAGCTCAGCAGGAGCATCCTATAGTACAATAACACAATTTGGGTGTTTTGTTAGTTCATAATTTAATCTTATTTAAGAAATAGGCAGATTAAATATTGGCTGCCTTTGAGCTTAGCTTTGAGATACCCAAGAAGTGGAACGTAAAGAAGTTCAGTTGTTTGCCAGCAAAAATGAATAATTTGTTCCTCATAAAGTTTCACACTTTGTGTCTTTAACTCGGACGCCTCAAAACCAGTTGTATTAATGAATCCATGAAATTATTTAATAAAATCATTGTGTCTTTCAAATATAAATGTCTAGTTTGTAGTCAGTAGTCTTCCGAAAATCTACTGTTAAGATTATGATTATTATTATTTATATTGTATTCAAAAGGGGACAGGCATCTGAAAGAATGTTTAAATAAAGCAGCCTTTAGCTTGAAGAGCTTACAAACTAAGGTGTTGTGGAGCTTCTCTACCTGCATACATAGAACAGTTGTTCAGTGTTCTCCCTGACTGACAACCAGTCCCATAAGGGCCTTTTCTATAATGTTCTGTGCTGCTGGCATCAGAATTGTGATTGCACAATACTACTTTGCAAAAGATGCTAGTAATTTTATATTTACCCTTGATTCTGTGATGCTGGAGACTTAGTCATCAGAATTTTATTTTTTTATAGAATCATAGAGTCATAGAATGGTTTGGGTTGGAAGGGACCTTCAAAGATCATCCAGTCCAACTCTGTGCCATGGGCAGGGACACCTTCCACTAGACCAGGTTGCTCAAAGCCCCGTCCAACCTGACCTTTAACACTTCCAGGGATGGGGCATCCACAACTTCTCTGGACAACCCATTCTAGCATCTCACCACCCTAATTATAAAAAAACCTCTTCCTTATATCTAATCTGAACCTACCCTCTTTCAGTTTAAAACCATTGCCCCTTGTCCTGTCACTACAGGTCTTGGTAAACAGTCTTTCTCCATCTTTCTTATAAGCCCCCTTTAAGTATTGAAAGGCTGCAATAAGGTCTCCCCAGAGCCTTCTCTTCTCCACGCTGAACAACCCCAACTCTCTCATCTTTTCTTTGTAGGAGAGGTATTCCAGCCCTCTGACCATTTTCATGGCCTCCTCTGGACCCGCTCCAACAGGTCCATGTCTTTCTTGTGCTGAGGGCTCCAGAGCTGGACGCAGAACTGCAGGTGGGGTCTCACCAGAGCAGAGTAGAGGGGCACAATCCCCTCCTTCGCCCTGCTGGCCACGCTGCTTTTGATGCAGTCCAGGATACGATTGGCTTTCTGGGCTGCAAGCGCACATTGCCGACTCATATCTAATTTTTTGTCCACCAGTATCCCCAAATCCTTCTCTGCAGGGCTGCTCTCAATCCATTTATCCTTCTGTCTGTATTGATACTGAGGATTGCCCTGACACAGGTGATGACATCAGTTGCTCTTCCCTTATCCACCAATGCAGTCACTCCATCATAGAAGGCCACTAGGTTAGTCACACATGATTTGCCTTTGGTGAAGCCATCTTGGCTGTCTCTAATCACCTCTCTGCCTTCCATATGTTCCGACATGTCATCCAGGAGGATCTGTTTCATGATCTTACTGGACACAGAGGTGAGGCTGATTGGTCGGTAGTTCCCAGGGTCCTCCTTTTTACCCTTTTTAAAAATGGGTGTGATGTTTCCCTTTTTCCAGTCACTGGGGACTTCCCCTGACTGCTGTGACTTTTCAAATATGTTGGAGAGTGGCTTAGTGACTACATCAGCCAGTTCTCTCAGGACCCTGGCATGCATTTGGTCAGGTCCCGTGGACTTGTGTATATTCAGCTTCCTCAGATGGTCTCAAACCTGATCTTCTCCTACGATGGAAGGGACTTCTTTCCCCCTTGAGGTTCAGGAGCTTGAGAGATGTGGGAAGAGAGATTACCATTGAAAACTGAGGTAAAAAAAATTGTTGATTAACTTAGCCTTCTCCATATTGGTTGTCACCAGTTCTCCTGTCTTATTTATTGGGGGGGCGTACATTTTCTTTAATCTTCCTTTTCTAGCCAATGTACCTGTAAAAGCCCTTCTTATTGTTCTTTGCATGCCTTGCCAAATTCAGCTCCAGCTGTGCCTTAGCTTTCCTGAGCCTATCCTTACACATCCGGGCAGCGTCCCTATATTCTTCCCAAGATACATGTCCCTGGTTCCACTGCCTGTGCATTTCCTTCTTACACTTTAGTTTGACCAGGAGGTCCTTACTGAGCCATGCCGGTCTCCTGCCTTCCTTGCCCAGTTTCTTACACATGGGAATTCAGAGCTCTTTCACTCTAAGAAAAATGTTCTTAAAGAGCTGCCAGCTCTGTTCAGCTCCTTTGTCCCTAAGGGCAGTTTTCCAGGTGGTCCCATCCACTAGTTCCTTAAACAACTTGCCAGTTTTTCGAATCTTGCTTTCTTGGCAGTTGCGTGGAGACTGAAAAATCAGCTCAGGACTTTAGCCATTCTGGAATTAGGGTTTTCTGTTCCTCGCATTTCAATAGAGTTATTTTTCCTTAATGCTTTCCCCATCAAAACTTTCCTTGAAATCAAGGTAAGATATACTTTGAGATAAGGGCAACACTCGTATAGAGTTGTGCTTCAATCTGATGTGAGTCTCTTAACAATTTCAAGCTGTTACCCTGTGTATGGGTAACTACTGAGGTTCTTTGGATACATAGGCTAATAAAATATACAGTGCCAGGGAACTTTTCCTGGGCACTGGAACTAAACTGTCCATGCTGTTAAATTGTTAGAGATCGTGGCACTTAGCCTGGGCAACTACTGGTGTCCAGAATTATTCCTTGGCACAGTTGAGGAGCAGGGGTTAGGAGCTGTTCACAGTTCACAGTTTGTATGCGACCATCTTGTTTTGGTAGTAAGCACACATGCCATTCATCGTCCATTTGCCTTGGGCTTAGAGAACAGTCCTGAACATTTCTAATGTAGTAATGTAGATAAATTTTGACTCTAGGTAAATCTGAATGTTTCTCTACGTGGTAGAAGAGCTATAGTGAAAAATGTTTTTATTTTTGTCACAGGTGATGACTGATGTAGTTGGAAACCCAGAGGAAGAACGCAGAGCTGAATTTTATCACGAGCCATGGTCTCAAGAGGCTGTGAGCAGATATTTCTACTGCAAGGTATGAAGGAATTATCCACACTTCTGGCTTATAATTAATCTTCCTGCCACTGAACAATTGAATCTGCTGAACTGTACAGTTTCTCTTTTTCTTTCAGATCCAGCAGCGCCGGCAGGAACTGGAACAATCTCTGGGAGTGCGCAACACATAAGTACTGCTCACAAGATCCCATTGGCATCATGACCACCAAACCAGTGGACTTTTCAGTGTTACTTAGCTCACTGTTACACATGGACCTGCTACCTGACTGGATGAGAATGTACCATCAACACACCAGTCAGAACACCAGCTTTAGAGTGACCCTTGAAAATCTTGCCCATGGGGGGTGTCTCAAACCATTCCAGGCCAGAGACAGCGCCGTACAAGTGTCAGTGTTAAAGAAGATTAAAGGTTCATTCATCAACGTGCATCATTAAGTTTTAGTGGAAAGTTCAGACACTACACAGCAAATCCTAATGGGCTATGCACAGAATCATGGCTGGCATGGATGGGGGAGGTTGCGATGGGTGTTACAGGAGACTACAGATTTAGAGAAATAAATGCAGTCCTCATCCTGTGTTACATAAGAATCTCAAATAGTAAATTCTCTGGAATTGGACAAGATAGTCTTTATTATAGCTGTGGAATGCTTTATATTCCTGAATAGAGTTTTTATTCCAGCTGGAGCAGTGCAAGAAGCCATCTCACCATGTGAAAGAACAAACTAGGAGGATTTTCATTCCTGGAATGAAGAGCCCCTCTGGAAGAAAGAAGTATAGTCAGGACATCTCTTCTGCAAACTCTAATACTTCCTCTTTCCCTTGCCCCTGCAGTGAAAGGTAGACTGAATTACATATCACTAGATGGGTATGATCAATGTGCTGTACTGAGAGGAAGAGAATTATCCCCAGAATAAGAGCTTCTTAGGCATCCTTAATATCAGTGGTGTTAGCAAAGCTGAGGTTGAAGCAAGAAATGAGGCATTCTGAGAAAATGAAAATAACTTAGTGGTGCTTTGCTGATACCTGCCTTGAACACAGCAGATATTAACAGTAAGCGTATATGTAAAATACGAGATTTCTTAAATGTTTCTCTGTGTGCCAGTAGGGATCAGCACTGAAAAGAACTTCCCTAATTGTTAAGTTGGTGCAGAATCCAAGCTTAACTTCATATAACGTGGCAGTTTTCTCTTTACTTCAAGATGTTAACAGAGTCCCTGGATTGGTCTCACATTTTGATCATAGGTGAACTGCCTCTTACTATGAATTATTTAGTTCCCCCATACATGATATGTACTGGTTATATAGGATGCTGTTGAGTTATAAAGCACTATCAGCCTTAAATAGCACAGAGAATGTGGAAAACCATCTTCTTTGTAAATGTACGACAAATTCAGACTATGGGAATTTATACCATATTTACTTGGAAGCAGTGACATCTTCATTAAATCCTTCCCCCGCCTCATTTTTTGTAGTGCATAGACTAGTTTGTAATTAATGGCCCAACATGATTTCTACTCCAAAAAGCAGCTGCCAAAGTATAACTCTTTGTCCAGATGATGTGGCACTCAAAATCCTCTTCTAGTTACTCCTTTTCATCTCCTTTCTTTCACTTTTTTGGAAAGAGAATCAAATTCAGATGTGGTACGGAAGGGAGGCAGCTCTTCTGAATAATGCATTTTGCTGTAGTATTGTCCTTTTCTCTTCTGCTATCTTTGCCAATTTCTTTCTTAGTTGAACTTAAAAGTTTCTTCTGTCCAGTCACAGAAGAGATAGTCTTCTCTTCCACCCCTTTATTTAATACCTCTGCTTTCACATTAATAGTGCCATAGCTTTTATTCTGACCATTGTGTTCAGAGATGTCTTGGAAAATTTACATTTGATTGCAGTACCATCATGCAAAACCATTGGTGTAAGAAAAAGCATAGCTGTACGTCTTTGCTTGAGGCCTTTTACTGGGAATGGCTTCGTTTGGAATGGCTTCGTTTGGAACTTTTTTGTGTTAAAACCTCTTTTTACAGTAGAACGTGAAATCCTGCAGTCTTAAACTGAGTATAGTGAGGGGCTGTGAGGCTGCCAGTGAATGACTTGAAATCTTACTTACTTTAGGACTCCACTAATTGGACTACAAGCAAGCATTATGAGGGAAAACAGTGGGGGTCATCTGCTGCTGTGCTTCCATATTTATTACGCTGCTGTGTCAGTTGTGTGCATGCTGTCCAGTGTATAAAACTCTTTTCTGTATGTGGTAAACAGAGCAGC
The DNA here is from genome assembly GCA_035582835.1 of Phoebastria nigripes. Classification (NCBI taxonomy): domain Eukaryota; kingdom Metazoa; phylum Chordata; class Aves; order Procellariiformes; family Diomedeidae; genus Phoebastria; species Phoebastria nigripes. The sequence goes on from JAYKAV010003142.1 coordinate 460,722, forward strand.
TACATTCAGGGGATGCATTCAGTCTCCAGGAATAAGAAATGCAGAGGAAGATATGCAAGGATGTGAGAAGGGCATGGGACTGGGATAGGTGCCTGCAGGATGTCTGCCAGGGAATTCTGTTTTTTGAGAACTTTCCCATTGAAGTGGCAAATATTTGTACAGAGAAATTTCAGTCATGTGCCACAGCTGGCAACATAATGGAGTCCAGCCTGCTTTTAGAATCTCTCTGTAGAATTGATTGGATGGATCTGTTTCCAAGTCTCTTTCAGAGCAAATTAACAAAACTCATGTGGTGTTGCTGCCCAGTGTTCACAAGAGCGTCACTGGAAGATGAATCTGTGTTAAGCACCAATGCTATACTGAAGTGTGTGTGTGTGTGCGCGYGCGCGTGTGCACATGCATGAGTCAGCCACTGTAGATGGCACTGAAGATGGCAATCCAAAATCTAAATTCTTATATCCCACTGTCCATATTCCTACTGTACATAAAAAGACTGGTCACCAACAGTGAGTCTTAGGAATAGCTGTCAGATGTCTTTCCTTTGGTTAAACTGGGGTTTGAGATTCTGATGCTTTCTTCCCGTGTTCAGAAGCAGTTCAGGCCTTTTACTGAAGAGACACAGAGAGAAATTTTGTCCTCTGTTCCAAGAGTGCAGCCAGGAGCTTGCTTGTTTGCAAAAAAAGAGAAATTATATTTGAAGAGAAATAATGGAGCAATGACTGGGAGGAAATTACCGGACCAAATGCTGCTTGGGCATACGAAAATGAAAGGCAGTGGTACTGAACAGGCATGTAATTGTGGCAGACTGTGAATGATAAATTCATTTTAAGTTCAGGATGGTTGTCTTTCTGTGTGTATAAAAGATAACAAGAAGATGTTTTGGGGTCTTCAGTTGCTGCCACAGTACAATACAAATCTGTGCATACTGAAAAAAAAACATTCTGTGTATAGAAGTAGTTAATGTATAGATGATAATATAGATTGTTAGAAAATATAGCATCAAACTAGGAAAGGGTTAAAACAGAATTCTGGAGTACCAATAGAAGGAAAATATGTCTTGGAGCTAAAGTGTTGACATGGCAGGTTTGAAACACTCTTTTTAGTCTTTTGAGCTGTTGGCCACGAGTCAGGATTCAGACCAAGCGTTTCTTAGAAATTAAAGGGAAAACAAATGTTTGATTATGGAATAGAGAGAAGAATACAGCAGTGGAAAATGAAATAAAAAGATGGAGCGGAGCGCCACTGAAGTGCCAGTAAGACATAGCACAGGATAATGTGCAGAGTACTGTCGGAAATGGCACAGTCCATGTGAGTCAGTGTATTTTGTGTGCATGTGTGTATGTGTACATGTAGAGAGCATGTGGGAGAGAGCCAGTCTCAACTTGTATGTAGCCTGGGAAATGGGTGTGCAGGTCAGAACCAAATGTTCTGCAAATAACTTTGAGACACATTGCCAAAACATTTTCCACTGTTATCAACAGGGATTCAGTTGTTTGACTTAGCAGGGTTGGTGGTTGTAGTGCAGACATTGTTTCAGCTGGCAGGTTTTTTACACGACATTGTTTAGAATTTATCCTGTGGAAGCTGAGTGAAAATATTAGTGTGTATATCAATATTGGTGCATATCCTAGGGCTCCTAATTTTGCCAAAATGCTAGTCAGGTATTGGGTTTATTTTGGCCTGGTTTTGTGTTAAGAACCCTTTTATAGCAGTGCAAATAGATGAGGGGGAAAAAGAAAGCTCTTTTTTCCTGAAGAAAGAGGTCTCCTTTCTGTAACTGCTCTGTTGTTCAGTAGGATGTATCTGTTCTGCCAGATCCTGTATGATAAACACCTTTTCCAATCTCACTGAAGAAAGGAACTCCATTAAAAAATACAACTGTGGGTTTGTGAGAGTGAGCAAATGGGGGAGGGGAGTGGGGGGGCAGAGAGAGAGAGACTCCCTCTACTCTGTAGCCACCATATCTTCATTGTATGATGCCAAGTGATTCGTAGAAAAGCTTTTAACAATAAATACTTTGTTTCTTTGTATCTCTTGCACTAACCTTATGTGTTTTAACAAAGACAGGTACAATTGGTTTCTTTCTGCTCCTGATAATGTTCTCGAGTTTTTGGACTTCTGTTCACTTGTGTGCACAGGCGCGCGCACACACACACAGGGCCATACATATACAGGTTTTAATGGGACTTGACAAAGGTGAGAACTATTGCTCTTTAGATCTTTCTTATGTGAATTTGTTTCTTCACTGGCCATTTCCATACTGAGTAAGTGAGAAATCCTTACCATTGGAGAGGTCTGGCTCCTCTCCAGGTCAGGTGCTTGGTCATTTGGAGTACATTTATCATTATCACTGTTATTAGTTATAGTCAACAAAAAAGTTGCAGTTGGGGCTAGAGCTTGGATGCTGAGAGGTGTTGTAGGACTTATACAGCCGCCTAGACCATGGTAGGAATTGTGTGGATGCTACCTCAAACAGGGCTCCTTCCTAGGTTCCACTTTAATAAAAGAATCAGAGTTCCTTCTTCTACTATGTTTAATATGCCATAGTAGCTACAGCTCAAGCTGGGTGCCTCTGAAGAGGGACCCCACCTGTTGATTGTTACTGGATTTTATAGTCTCTATAGGTCACTTGATTTCTTAATGGCATTTATGCTCATCCAATCCTGTTCACGGAGTCTGGGGTCTTCTCTTCTTCTGATTTTCTCATGCAGCCTCCAGGCACCCTTTTTGTCTGTGTCTTGAGACATTTCCTTATCTTTTGTTACAGAATATCCTGTAGTTGAAGTTTTACTTATACTTCCTTATCTACCAGTTACATTTCCATAGATAAAAACAAAGGTTAAAGTACAATTCATGTGGCCTAAGGCTTCATTTACTTTAGTCACTAGTGCTACGCTCTGGCAGAAATTAGTCTCTCGCTACAGAGGAGCCTGGGGTAAGCTGTGCAAACAGCTAGCAGCCTTCCAACAGAGGTACTATACAGCCAATAATATTAGAAACCTTTGTCAGGATGAGCAAGCTGCAATTCACCAGTGCAGTGAAGAGGGTTTTGTTTCTGGGTTAAGGTTTCTTAGCCCAACAGACTGTCAAGAGAGAATGATGTAAAGAAGTGGAGTGGGTGAAGAGTAGAAAGAGAGAAGAGTGAAAGAGGAAAGGAAGACCTAGAATTACTTCAGCAACTCAGTGAAAGGGGAAGCAGAAGTAGTAACCGTTATCTGAGAAGAAAGCAAACAGACTTGAAAAAAATTCCTAAATGGCTATATAGATATTCCACCTAGCGTGGGGACAATTCTGTTTGGAAAGCTGTCTAGGAAATCTTGGCAGCTGAGATTAACAAAAATTAATTTTGCCTTTGAAAAAAAATGAGTCTCTGCACACTTCCTAAAGGAGAAGGAAAAGCAAGTAGCAATAACAGCAATCATCTTGTAGTAACAACAGTCCCATACATTTTATCCCTTTCCTTTTGGAGCAGCAACAGGCAGGCTGTTTTTCCAGGATTTTGAGAGGACAAATGCAGATTTTTTTTTTTTAGTTTCCTGTTGCTTCTTGTTCCTCTCTTGTTCTGTCTGCTCCCCATCCCTATCCCATTCCCCATCACTATTTTGCTCACTCTTGTTTTTTTCTTTTTTTCTTTTTAAAAAGTTCCCTGTCCCTTTTCTTTCACTCCCTCATTCCTCTGTCTTGTGCTATGTCCCATTTTTGAGGCCATGGAAGTGACATCAGGAGTGATAAGTTGTCAGAAACAGGTCCTCCAGCCAATCACTGTTTTTACCGTCTCGATCTCTTTGTCCCAATCTGTATCTCTCTCTGTATTACTCAATCCCTCTCCCCTGTTCTCTGTCCTACTTTTTCTCTCTCTTTATGTCCCATTCCCTGTCCCCATCTTTATCTTTCCTTCTCCCTCTCCTTTTTCTCTGTCTGTCCTTTTGTCCTGCTCCCTGACCCTATTTCTTCCTCCATCTCACTGTCCTTTTCCCTGTACCTGTCTCTGCTCTTCAGTCCTTCTCCCTCGTCTTACTTTTCTCTTTATAACCCTCTGTCCTGCTCCCCATCCCTCTCTTTCTCCATCCCTCTCTGCTGCTCCCCGCATCTCTCTGTCCTTGTCTCCCTTTGTCTCTCTATCCCTCTGTCCTTCTTGTGTCTCTACCACTCTGTCCTGCTCTTTTTCTCATTCTGTCCCAGTGTCCTGCTCCCTGACCCACTTTCCCTGTTGCTCTCCTTCTATCTGTCCTTCTCCCCCCTCCAGTTTCTCTCATGCTCCCTCTTCCTTTTATATTCTCTGTTGCTCTGTCTTGCTCCCTGCCCCTATTCTTTAATCCCTCTCTGTTGTGCTGCCCATCTGAGGTTTCTTCTTCATCCTGCTCCCTGTCCTTATTTTCCTTTCACTATCCTGCTCCCACTCCCTCTTTCTGCCTCTTCCTCTCTCTCTGCTGCCTCTTGCTCCATCTCTGTCCTGCTACCTTTTTTTTTCCCCTCTCGCTGTGCCTGTCATTTTCTTGTCCCTGTATTTTCTGTCTTTCTCTCACTATCCCGTTCGCTGCCCCATGCTTTCTCGCTACACCCCCGATGTCCAGCCGGCTGCCRCWTTTCTCCTCTCTTCTGGTGTCCTGCACCCTGCTCCTCCTTTTTGGCAGCCTCTGCCCAGCAGCCCGTCGCTCCAGGAGCCGACCGACTGTCTGTTCCCTGCTGGACCAACGAGCGCGGCTCCGGGAACGACTGCCAAAGTGTCCCAGGGGTAGGGGGAGCTTTG
>JAYKAV010003154.1:2893-92823 GCA_035582835.1 Phoebastria nigripes
TGGTATGGAATACCCCATTGGCCAGCTGGGTCAACCGCCCCGGCTATGCTCCCCCCGCCAGCTTCCCATGCACCTGGCAGGGCATGGGAGGCCAAAAAGTCCCCGGTGCAAGCACCACCCAGCACCACCCAAAACACCAATGGGCCATCAACGTTCCTATTCTACCAAACCCAAAACGCAGCACACACCCCCAGCTACTGGGAAGAAAGTTAACTCTGTCCCAGCCGGAACCAGGACAAATGTGTAAGCGTATGTGTAATGACTGAATTGTCAGCAAAGCATTCTCAATAATAAGGATACTTTATATTTCTCTCTGAAAGATTATGATTCCTATATTTCACAGATATTTTGGACAATTTGGAATTAAAAAAACCTCAACTGTGCTGTCCTCTTCCATATAGCATTAGTGTTTTGTCTATGGGGTTATAAAATTGCATATGATTATCCCTGGTTTCTGTACACTTTCCTGCTGGGCTGTACTACCTCCTAGATGCATTCAATTTTTACTTAACTGTTGTCGGGTTACAGACTGCAGCCTCTGTTTCCTCCAGTAGTTCAGTATTGCAGATGTTCTTCCTTTTCACGCTTTTTGTTCAAGTCTTCAATTCACTACTGTTTTCATCAGCTGTGTAGTTTGTTAGCCTATTCTGTGTCTTATCTTTAATGTCCAAAGGCATTGTTTAACTTTTAGTACAGTTCCTGGGTTGTTACAATGCTACTGTTTGTGTTTTCCAGGCTGGAGAGTTTCGTATCTGTGGCTTAAATCATGTAATGACTTATACATGCCTTTTATACAGTGGAAATTCTTGCAATTTCAGTGGGAACAGTCACAAGGTATTAATTTTATGGAGGGACAAAATGTTGCTAAAAGTTTACCAATAAACAGCATTTTTGATAATGAGACAATATATTTCTGGAGAGCTGTATCTTCAAATACTAGAGGTACTTCTATCCTACTGTGTTTTTTTTTCTTTATCTGCAGTTGTATATTTTTAATCCAATACATGAGTACTCCTCTGAGTGGCTATTGTTTTTGAAACACTGCAATGGGTCTCTGATGAGATAGATGGGTAGCAAGCCTAACCAGATGGAGAAGACCATAGTTGTGCCACTGACTTCAGGAGCTCCAGGATCGAGCCCCTGAACTTTACTGACTCAATGAAATGCTGCTGCATACCCCTGCCCTTTGCTTCTCATCAACTGCACATTCTCCAAAGCACTTACCGTCTTGTACTGTGAACCATGTCAGCACCCAGGGTGTGGGTAAGTGGCCAATGTAATTGTTGCCAAGAAAACTGGAAGTCCCATCCTTTCTCCTTACTCCTTTGTACCCCTGCACCAATATCTAGCCATATGGTTCCAACCCTTCCCTTGTGTCAGCTTTTGCAGTAAGACAATTCATCTTACTAGTCTGGCAGGAAGCTAGTCAGGTTTTCTTCTGCTGTATTTTTCTGCCAGATTAGTAAAATGCATTGGCTTGCCAAATGATCTGATGACAGCTTACTTTCCATACTGACAACTGTCTGAGAAAAGAGCTCTGCAGACAAATAGTACACCATCTCTGAAGCAAGCTTCCCCACAGCCCGACTTCTCCCCAAGAGCCCATGAGCTCAATTTTGGGGAACAACATGCTGGATGTAAGTAGAGGCCAAACACTGGTCTGCAAGATCCTTGGTTTGAGAGTGCTGTTTTCCCAGTGGAATTTCCCTTGTGGAGTGAAATCACTTGCTTAGGGCAGTTGGACAATCAGAAAAAGAGGTCTCATTCATCTTGATTTGAAGGTCAGCCCCAAGGGACACCTGTTGTGTCTTCCTTTAGTGCAGTTCTGTCCTGCTTAAAGCCAAGGACTGTAGTTGCTACAACACCATTAATTTAGGGAATATCTTTGGAGGGTCTTTACAAAAGAGGCTTTTTGCAGTGTTGCCTGTCTTTCCTGGAATCTGTTGTAGTGGAAAGCAACTTAGGCCTGACTCTAGGTGGGCCTAATTTTAGAGTAGAGGTTGCTTGGAGGAAGAGACTGTCCTGTCTACTGCTACTGAATGATTTCAAGGTGACTAAGGACACTGAGGATATAGTTTGGGGGCTGGCAGTGAATGCCTGTTCTTCAGCAGTGACAAGAATAAGGAGAGAAATGTATTTGCTCCAGAAAAAAACCCAAACACAATGGGATTAATTATTGTTGTTATTGTTTTTTTTAAGGCAATAATATATTTCATTTTATATTTGTCTTCTAATAGACACTCCCAGAGAACTGGGATTCTCCTTTATGAACTCAATTTTCTGTCCCTAACATGTATACATGCGGTCCTATCCCTTATTCCCTCCAGAGTAAAGAGCTCTGTTTCTGCATGCTGCTGTGATCTATTCATACTGATCCAGTGGAGGGTCCTGCTGGGTATGGGGCATCTGTGTCCTTAGACACATGCACGAGGAAGAATGGAGAAGGCACACTGTGTAGGACCATGCTCTTCAAGCAGTCTTTAGGCAAGCTAAATTTGCTAGTGGGAGACGACTGAGCCTGTAGGGTGTCTCCTTGCTGCCTGCCTCTGTGTTGGCACATGAACAAATATGCCTTACAAATAAGGAGCCCAGACCATGGCCTAAGTTTCCTTCTTTTGTTGAGAAGTGCTGGCAGTTACTGATACGAGTCAGACAGGGAATTTTGTGTAGGTCATGGGCATGCCAGGTTGCTGGCACACAGATGGTGGCATAGGGATGGGACCAGCCTAGGAAAATCTTGCTGGGTGAGGACTAGTGGATAAGTACTGTCCCTCAGGGTGTACCAACCTAGGTATGCTCTGTCCGTGGTGGTCTGAAGGCACTCCAAGAGCCTGAAGTGGAAATAGTCTGCTCCATTGCGGTGCCATAACTGAGACCCTTTTCAGGAATAAATCTACCCTGGAAATGGCCAAAGAGAATGAAAAGTACATTCCCAAAGCAGAAATTTTCTGGCTTTGAAGGAAAGTGTTTCTTAGAAACTTTTATACGAGACATCTTGTAACACTCCACAGACAATGTGGACTGACTGAGTGATGGCTGCCCAGTGGAGAAGTTTCAGGCAATCAAATTCCAGAGTTTCAGAATATTTCACCTGGCTGGTCACCAAACCGACAGCCCAAGTTTGATTCCTGGGAAATAAGTCTTTTAACACAAACACTTATTTTGCCTTTTGTGAGACCAAGAATCATAGAATCATAGAATAGTTTGGGTTGGAAGGGACCTTTAAAGGTCATCTAGTCCAACCCCCCTGCAATGAGCAGGGACATCTTCAACTAGATCAGGTTGCTCAGAGCCCCGTCCAACCTGACCTTGAATGTTTCCAGGGATGAGGCATCTACCACCTCTCTGGGCAACCTGTTCCCGTGTTTCACCACCCTCAGCGTAAAAAATGTCCTCCTTCTATCTAGTCTAAATCTACCCTCTTTTAGTTTAAAACCATTCCCCCTTGTCCTGTCGCAACAGGCCCTGCTAAAAAGTTTCTCCCCATCTTTCTTATAAGCCCCCTTTAAGTACTGATAGGCTGCAATAAGGTCTCCCCGAAGCCTTCTCTTCTCCAGGCTGAACAACCCCAACTCTCTCAGCCTTTCTTCACAGGAAGATCCATCCCCTTGGTCATTTTTGTGGCCCTCCTCTGGACCTGCTCCAACAGGTCCATGTCTTTCTTGTGCTGGGGGCCCCAGGGCTGGACGCAGTACTCCAGGTGGGGTCTCACCAGAGCAGAGTAGAGGGGCAGAATTACCTCCCTCGGCCTGCTGGCCACGCTTCTTTTGATGCAACCCAGGATACGGTTGGCCTTCTGGGCTGCCAGTGCACATTGCTGTCTCATGTCCACCAGTACCCCCAAGTCCTTCTCGGCAGTGCCGCTGTCAATCCTTTCATCCCCCAGCCTGTATTGATACTGGGGGTTGCCCCAGCCCAGGTGCAGGCCCTTGCACTTGGCCTTGTTGAACCTCATGAGGTTCACACAGGCCCACTTCTCCAGCTTGTCCAGGTCCCTCTGCATGGCATCCCGTCCCTCAGGCGTGTTGACCGCACCACTCAGCTTGGTGTCATCTGCAAACTTGCTGAGGGTGCACTCTATCCCACTGTCTATGTCATTGATGAAGATATTAAACAGTACCGGTCCCAGTACAGACCCCTGCGGGACGCCACTCATCACCGACCTCCATCTGGACATTGAGCCGTTGACCACTACCCTCTGGATGTGACCATCCAAGCAATTCCTCACCCACTGGACAGTCCACCCATCAAATCCATACCTCTCCAGTTTAGAGAGAAGGATGTTGTGGGGGACCGTGTCAAAGGCCTTACAGAGGTCCAGAGAGACGACATCTGTAGCCCTTCCCATGCCCACTGATGTAGTCACTCCATCCTAGAAGGCCACTAGGTTGGTCAGGCAGGACTTGCCCTTGGTGAAGCCATGCTGGCTGTCCTGAATCACCTCCCTTCACCTCCCTGTCCTCCATGTGCCTTAGCATAGCTTCCAGGAGGATCTGTTCCATGATCTTCCCAGGCACAGAGGTGAGGCTGACAGGTCGGTAGATCCCAGGGTCCTCCTTTCTACCCTTTTTAAAAATGGGTGCAATGTTTCCCTTTTTCCAGTCACCAGGGACTTCACCTGACTGCCTGGCTTTTCAAATATCATGGAGAGTGGCTTGGCAACTACATCAGCCAATTCCCTGAGGACTTTGGGATGCATCTCGTCAGGTCCCATGGACTTACTTATGTTCAGGTTCCTCCGGTGGTCATGAACCTGATCTTACAGTGGGAGAGGCTTTGCTCCCACAGTCCCCATCTTGCGGTCCATCCACTTGAGAGGTGTGGGAAGAGAGATTGCCAGTGAAGACTGAGGCAAAAAAGTTGTTGAGTACCTCAGCCTTCTCATCTGTTGTTACCAGTTTGCCAGTCTTGCTCATCGCGGGGGTATGCTTTCTTTGACCTTCCTTTTCTGGCTGACGTACCTGTAGAAGCCCTTCTTATTATTCTTTGCATCCCTTGCCAAGTTCAGCTCCAGCTGCGCCTTGGCCTTCCTGACCCCATCCTTACACACCCAGGCAGCGTCCCTATACTCTTCCCAGGATACCTGTCCCTGCTTCCACTGCCTGTGCATTTCCTTCTTGCCCTTTAGTTTGACCAGCAGGTCTCAACTCATCCATGCCAGTCTCTTGTCTTCCTTTCCTGATTTCTTACAMATGGGGATMGAGAGCTTTTGCGCTCTCTGGAAAGCATCCTTAAAGATCTTCCAGCTCTGTTCTGCTCCCTTGCCCCTGAGGGCAGTTTCCCAGGGGGTCCTACTGCTGAAGTCCTTGAAGAGCTGGAAGTTTACTTTCCTACAATTCAGGGTCCTGACTTTACTCTTCACCTGACCCATATCCCACAGGACTGCGAACTCCACCAGTGCATGATCACTGCAGCCCAGGCTGCCTCCAATCTTGTTGTCACCGATTAGCTCACTTGTGTTGGTGACCAACAGGTCCAGTATCACATCTCCTCTGGTAGGTCTGTCTGTTACCTGGCTTAAGAAGTTATCCTCAATGCGTTCCGAGTCTCCTGGATTGCCTACAGCTCGCCGTGCTACTTTTCCAGCAGATGTCAGGGTAGTTGAACTCCCCCAGCAGGATGAGAGCCTGCGACTGCAATGCCTCCTGTAGCTGGAGTGAGAAGGCTTCGTCAGTAGGCTCCCCTTGATCGGGCGGCCTGTAGTAGACACCAACCACAAGGTTTCCTTTCTTGCCTCGGTCTCTAATTCTTACCCATAAGCTTTCAACCTGCTCGTGGCTGTTCTTCAGAGACAGCTCTTCACACTCTATCCATTTCTTGATGTAGAAGGCAACACCTCTGCCCCTCCTTCCTCGCCTGTCCCTTCTGAACAGCCTGTAGCCATCGATAGCCGTACTCCAGTCATGGGATTCGTTGCACCAAGTTTCAATAATGGCAACTAGGTCGTAGCTTTCTAGCAGCACGGTGGCTTCCAACTCCTCCTGTTTGTTGCCCATGCCACGTGCATTGGTGTAGAGGCACATCAGCTGGGCTGTCAGCCGTGTCACCTTCTTAGAGGAACACCCCTTAATTCCTTTGAGGTATTTCAATGGTGTTTCCCTGTTGGCACCTATTACCTCAGGAGCCCCTGGCTCATCTCTGTAAGACTTCAAGTGTGCTGCAGTGTAGCCAGCATGTCTCAGAGCAACAGGCTGAGGGACCTCGCTAGCAACCCGTCCCTCTAACCTTGTGTAATCCCACAGCTTGTCACGGGCAAGCCTGATGTTATCCCCCTCCCCCATCAAGCCTAGTTTCCTAAATGCTGAAAGAGCCTTTCCTAAACGCTGAAAGTAGTATTCTGGTTTCTTAGTCTTTGTGGAATCAACCTCCTTTAGAATAAAACTAATAGAGATTTCATTTGAAGATGTTGTCATGAGTACCTTGAAACTTCAGATGAACACCTTGCCTCATGTCTTAGTTGTAATCCAAAAAGATCACCATTTCACATCAGAGGTTGCCGTTTTTCTAATTTTAGGTGACATCAGCTTTTGGAACAGAACTAATTTATCCAGAAAAAATTGATTTATTGTTTTACAGCAATACAGCCTTTATATTTTCTTTTGTTAATTTATCAGCAAAGCTCCCATTGTTTTTTTACTGATGATAAATTACACTTTTTTATGGAGTGCCGAGTCATAGTAATTTCCTTGTTCCAATTTCATTAACTTCCTGGTAGCATTGTCTGGAGCAACCAGATGCTGATGTGTAATCCAACTGTTTCCCTAGTATGTGGGAAGCAGTAAACTTTTTGTTTATCACATAAACAGTTCTGGCTATATATCTTTGGCTGTTTCTTTCCCATGGCCAGATTAAGATTGGCATAAACTGTATTCTCATTGGCACCATGTAGTGCCTAGAAACAGGGACAAAAACATCCTAGACCTATGCCATTAGTCTGGTTCACAGAAGTTGAGTGGCTTTGGTTTGTTTTTAAATCTGTCTGGGTTATGATATTTTTGCATATAATCTATACATGAACAGTCTCTGAGAAGCTGGAACCTTACAGTTGATCATAAAATTAAATATATTTTTCTAGAACCTTACCTAAAATCTTCTGCAAAAGGGGAATATTAACTTTTAAAACCGATGGAAAAATATTAAACAAGATATAGCAGAGAGACATTTTCTTAATTCTCACAAATATATAGCAATTGCCAAATCAAAAATAACAAGTTAATCATTTTAAGTGAGTGCTGTAAGAAATAGTCAGGCATTTTGCATCTATTGCAAATATTCACTGTTAAAAATTGATTTTGCTAAGCATCAACCTGTATTTGGGTAAATGTATGGATTTTATATCAAATTATTAAGAACTATTTCAGATTAGTTTGAACTTTTGTTTTTGAACATCTCTTTGAAAAAACTTTCAGAAGGGTTTTGGGGCTAGTCTTGAAAGCGTTTGAAGTCTTGAATTACTGTTTTTATTGGTGTAGTCAGTAATATCAGGGCCATAATCAATCACCTATGCATCATATTCGTAAGTTGCTTGAACATTTTGGGATGAAATATCTTTGTTTTCCTTAAGATTAGTTCAAAATACATCAACATCTGACATTCTGTCCAAGTTATTCTGTCAAAGCTGGATATTTTTAGCAACAGCAAATATGAGTAACTATGAGCAGCTATTGCAATAAGATGTGTTTTCATTTTCTAAGTGTTGAAATGGTTACTTGAAAAGAGAGGGGAAAAAAGCAATGCATTGTTCCTGGTTTGGAATTTCTTTGCCTTATGTACTTTGAGACAGGTTTTATGAAAGACCCTGCTGATAGAAGTTTGACAGTGCCACTTTCATCAAGGTATCCTTACTTGAGCATTCTCAACCTGACTTACAATTTGAAATATTTATTTTTCAGTTTTCAGACTTGCTAATGATGTTTTTTGGAAGTTAGAGCCAAACAATTTGAATTTAAACTCCTGAATTATATTTGCAGGACTGGTGTTACCTTATTCTGTGATTGTGGAGCGCCCCTTTGCTTTATTTTAACTGGCTCAGAAACAGGCACCCTAATCTTTGCTTGCATGACCAGATTGAGACTGGCATTCAGGCTGATTTTTACAGTGTGTGGCACATTTATAGTGTTTCTTTTAGATGCAGCAAGATGGTGAGGTTGGCTGCAACTATATATAACTATGTATGCAGTATAACCACTTGCAGGTCTAGATTCAGTACTGAGACATATATAAATTAGGCACTGAAATTCTTCCATTTTGGGTGCCCAGATATGTGCTGGGCTAGTATTGGACACCTAGTATTCCTATACAATGTGCAGGGAGATCCAAGTGCCTTAGAAAGATAACTATGCTTATGCAGTAAGGTTTCCATCACTGGCAACTATGAAACGGGAGCAGGAGGGAAGAGGAAGAATCGTCACCTGCATGAAAGGCCACCTTGGAAGAACATAAGCGGACTTTGGAGCTTGGGAGTTCTTCTCAACTTAGCTAGACATAGCCTCTGAGAGCCTGCATGGCTTTGCAGAGGGCTTCCAGAGCTAGCAATTAGACAATAGTGAGTACAGTGATATATTTAAAAACCTTTCTCCTCTATTACCTGCTTCTGCGCTGTAGGTAGGCACCTCCATCAACTCCGGATCCAGAGTTCAGAAGCCACTGATAAGAGGTGTTGTCCATATATGAATACTGGAAACAGCAGAAAAGAATTTACACCATATTTTCTTAGGTTTGTAGGTTTTTAATGACTTTTTATATTGTAGCCAATACTATAGGAGCCATGCTTCACGGCTCTTTTTCTGATACTCTGAAAGTCAGGATTTTTGCTGCAAAATAGGCTGAAAAGCTTGAGAATGCTGTTTCCTGCCCAGATAAGTTTAACTATCCTGACGGTTAGGTGGCAGCTCACTTTGAAATTGCTATTTTGCACACAGGCCTTTGCATTGGCCTATATTTTGCTTTAGATGCCTGCATCCTCACTCGGACCTCGCTCTTAGTTTTGTCTACAAAGTGCAGTAAATTGGCCTACAGAAATACTGGAACTGGTTTCTCGGAAAGATAAGCTAGTCTGGCTGGAATATCTCCATAACACAAGTATACTAACTCTGCTGATTTAGATAGTTTATTTAGTTAGCTGTCTTTAGATGGAACTGAGCCATGAAGTGTAGAAGTATTCTGCTGTATCCAGAAATTTTGAGATTGGAAGCAACTGCAGTTCTACTAGGGCAACTAGAGCAATGCCAAAATCGCTATCATTATGTAAGTTCAAAATTTACTGCTTGCAAAGTTATTAGTTTGGTTTGTAGACATGTCTGCCAGAATGGGCATAGCCAGTGGAAGTTTTTACTATTGTTTCTTTTTGTTCCAACAATGAAAAAGAACCAAAGACATTGGATTTAATGTTTTAATAATGCTTTGGGTTGAATTTTTCATTTAAAACATTTATTTATGGTTAAAAAATGCTTCTGTGTCTCATAAAAGTAGTAGTCTTGAACACCAGTTACGTGAACTGATGTTTTTATTCAGCTCCAACTGTTTTTATCAACATTATTTATACACTTACTTAGTCACTTATTTATAGACTTATTTGCAGTGCATTTGGTGAAAAATGTAAGGTATTTCTTAAAAGTAACAGCAATAAGGATGAAAATATTTCAATTCTGATAGTGAACATTTTACTGGAAGAAAAATGCACACGACTTGTATTAACAAAAATAATTACTACATTAAATGCAGATCTTTTAATTTTACTACTAGAAGGTAAAATTAGGAGACTTACATACTGTAATTTCTAATCTGTTGATATTTTTCCACAGATTTGTTTTAAAATTGACTGAATTGGACCTTGTTCTTCTAATCAGATTAGCATTGCAGGTATTTTTAAAATTTCTAATGGCAGGGGGAGTTGGTATCTTCTAATCTAATTTTAAATTTTTTAATAATACAATTGTATTATGAAAATAATGACTGAAAATAATAAATAATTGCTGTATTAAAATATTCATACAGCTACTGCTTAACAGTCCAGTCCTGTAGGAATTTATTTAAAAATGCATAGTCTTCATTTAAAGGTGCCCCACAAAATGGATCTGATTAAAGCCAATGGAACTGCAAATCTGAGTGTTTCAGAAATGTTTGTATCCTGCCTATAGGCAAATTGTCACACTGACTGTAAGAAATTATGGTTTTGACAAAAGAAACCAGTTCAATGTACGCAGTAAATGAGACATCTCTTCGTTATCTTTTCTGCTAAATGCCTAAGTAGGGCTTAATTCAGGCATGTTAATTTGAAAATGTTTATGTAATCTCTTTTTTTCTCAATATTATAATACTTTTGTACACACTGAGTTGTATGCCTCTGTCTCGTCTGATGTGGTGGTGACATTTAGCATCTCTTCCAATGCTTGTAGTGAGCACGGAGGGAAATAAGGTGGTCGGAGCCTGGTCTTTGTGAGGGAACAAAGAGTGTGGGGGAGCTGGAAGGGAAGGTGGAAACAGTACCAGACTGAGTGCTTAAGTCTGCTGAAAGTTTTGAATGCACACAATATAAAGGCAATTTTTTTTTTTTTTTTTTGCTTCTGTTGGCTGGTCATACCATAATAGAATAAAAAAAATGAAGTCCACTGGAGCCACCTTGCATTTTCCTGTCGGTTGCCTTTTTTTTTTAAAAAAAACAACCCA
This sequence comes from Phoebastria nigripes, assembly GCA_035582835.1. Lineage (NCBI taxonomy): Eukaryota > Metazoa > Chordata > Aves > Procellariiformes > Diomedeidae > Phoebastria > Phoebastria nigripes. The sequence continues at coordinate 13,562 of JAYKAV010003154.1, forward strand.
CATTTGCTACATAGAAAGCTGTTTTGCAAACAAAAGGGGATCAGATTAGAAGGTCATAATAGAACTGAGGAAAGGAACTCAGAAAATGCCCCTCGCTGAAGAGCGGTATTGTTAATTGCCTCTCCCACTATAAAATTCTGGTGTCTGAGGAAAGCTGGAAGAGCTACAAGTAGTGTTTTAATCTGTCTTCAGGCAGTGGGTGCCAGCAAGGATAGAAGACAGCCAGCAGTATGTTTTTTGTTTTTAGACTTTCTTTTCTGACACCAGCTGGCACTGAAGCACTTGATGTGTTTAACAGGCAGGAAGGATAGCTATGAAATGGTTTAAAATAAGTTTGAGGAGTACTGAAATCTGTGTAAAAACTAAACATATGAAAGATGTTTCTATATTTGATAGGAACTGTAGATGAAAAGCTGAGCATTTGTGACTGTTTAGAGGTTGAACATCCTCAATTTTGCGAGGCTGAATCCCTGGTGATAGGCCAGATTTAACTGCAATCTGGAACAAAAATCTCTAGAAAATGTGCTGTTGAGATATCCAGAATTAACCCTTGGCAAAGCAAGCACAGTTATGTTCCTCATTGGTTTGGGGACATGGTTATGACTTACAGCTGTGCTTTGCTTGGTTTTTGTTAATCCTTGTTCTCTGCCATAATACAAATATGAAGTTTATTAATTACATTTATGGGTAAGATTTATCTTTGCTTTGTTTTGATGTCTTCAAATGCTGTGGAGGGTCTGTGCGAATTCACACATAGAGAAGGACTGTTTTGTTTAACAGTTTTTGGGGACTTTAATGCTTTGCTGTTACTCTGCACTGTCTAGCCTTTCCATTTTGGAAAATGAGTATGAGAAGGTAGTTCTATAAATCTAAATAAAAATTGTCTCAAGTGGATAGTCCATCTTGGACGTATTCTAGTCTGGCTTTTAGATTTCATTCTGTGTCTCTGACACAGTTACCTGCAAATTTTGACCCTTGCACATATGCTAGATCTCTCAGCTGCTGATACGAGGGAAAAGTCAATTTTTCCTTTGAGTGATTTTCATATGTACATTTGACTGCAAGCATGCAGGAGACTTGTAAGAGTGAGCTTGGAGATATTTTATTTGGCAGTAGCATACAGCATGCATACATATAAACTGAGGTTTACATTTGTGCCAAAATAAGACATGCCCATAGTTCATATCAGAGGTAGTTCCAGATTTCCAGCCAAACCAACAGATTCACATCATATTTTTCTGAAAATCTCATCATCAAGTGTAGAACTGTCTCTCCACTTTCTGGACAAAAAACTGTTGTTTTTTTTTTTTTAAATACAAACACAATACGTTTTTATGCAGTCTGTCGCCATAATGAAGAGAATCACATGTAAAACTTGTCAGATATAGATGTGAAATGTGTAGAGATTTGATGGTGGGCTGGACTGAGAAAGCAGTCCAACAGATTTTGAGCAACATTGGCAGCTTAACTGAAAAGATTAATGTTTAACTGATTTTTTGTTTTGCGGTAGCTGGAAGCATTATATGCAACATGCTAATTTGTGTAGGCAGTATGTATGAAAGAACATCAGCAGGTGTACAGGTAAGTAACTTTGTACTGTATATGGAGGGAAAGTTATTTGGTAGTGATGAGTAGTTCTGTATTGTCAACTCATCAGCAGGAGATGTGAAGTCATCCCACCTCTTACGTTTCTCACAAAATTCAAAATAAGCATTCACAAACTAAGGAACAGCTGAACAATTTTACAATTATGTAGAATAAACTATTAAAAAAGTTAATAAGGGCAATTAAGATAATCAGTCATCAGAATTTACAAGCATTATTTTTCAAAAGGAAAAAACAATGGGATATAGTAGTAACAAATGCATTTTTAAAGTGCTTATGTTGATACTTGATTGTTTTTTCTGATTCTTCTTCTAAGTCTGACCTGATTTAAGTTGCAGAAAAGACATTCAGACAAAATGCATATTTAAAGAATGAATTATTCACCCCCATTACTTTCAGCTATTAAGTAATAGTAATATTTGGAACAAATAAGGGACTGCCATAAGCTATGCCTACAGAGCTGTAGATATCACTGATTTTACGGGCTGGTAAAAACCTGGCTAAGAATATTCCTCACCCTTTGGACTATTGACTGCTGAATATGAGTGATCTGAAAATTATCTGATAAATAATGGAGATTTTTTTTTGTAGGCATCTTTAACTAATGTAGGTTTTGAAGGCTTCTGTTTTTTTCATATGAAGCATTGAGTGTTTTTCTGATGTTACTGCAGAATGGCTTGTGATGTGTGAGAAAGGGGAAGACCTGATGTTTCAACCTCTCTGCTTTAACGTCTATTGCATGTTTATTTGCAGAGTTTTATGAGACTGCAGTCATCTTAGTCCCCTTTGGCGGTGTCACTATGGTGTCCTGTAAAAATCTATAACTTGTTTAGGAAGAAGAATGTTGAAAAGAGAGTATGTTTCAAGGGAGTTGAAACAATACGTTCATTAATGGAGGGAAAGCAAGAGAATATGCTGGGCACAAAAACATGAAAATAGGAAACTTGGCAAATGGTATAAGGCCTCCATATGAAGTTTTAAGTAATGGCATTTGGCACTATAGTTTTCAGAACTTCAGACGAAACACTTACAAAAAGAGAGAATTATCACTTTTTGACAAGGAGGGGAATTTGGACTTTGAATTAACAGTGAACTAAAGGAAGATAATAGGTGTGAATTGAAACTAATTGGTGTTTCAGATCATTAAGCTGCTTGAAAATAACATGTGTGGTGAGAACTGTAGAAGTTAAGTCTCTCTTAAATGCCTAATTAAGCACAGTTCTGTCCTGCACGGGAGAGAAAAAATGTTATGTCACTTGCTGCTTTGTACTCAACTGACTGATTTAAGTGGACAGTGAGTCAAAAGATTTAGCTTCTGTGTGGTAAAGTTCTCCTTCAGATTAGGCTGATCTACTGGTCCAAGAAGGGGTCATGCCCTGACACATACAGCTATAGGTATAAAGATGGGCACAGGTATAATCAAAGTTGTTCAGAAAACATTGTGTAAATCAGAACCAGCAGGTGGTTGGCACAACTGATGAGCATTTTCAAGTGCGTGATTAATGTGGGTGCAGAAGTCCTGTAGCTGGGTGTCTAAATCGGCTCGCACTGTGTGGCCTGATTTAAGCACACACATATGTGAGTTAGGATATGACAAAGATATTAAAAATATCTTTTTCACTGGAGAAATATCCATTAAAAAGCATGGAAGAACCTCCCTTCTACTCCCTTGAAAAAGGGCTGACAGTTGTTAAACTTACGTAAAATAAATTGGACAATTTGACGTGTAAGATCCTTTGCTTTCCAACAAACTATTGGGTTCACTGGCCGCAATCCAACAGAGAAAACAAAATGTGCAGAATAAACACCGTCAATAGCAGGTGGAGGTAATGCCTTATTATACACAAATGCTGTTTTGTGTTGTGTAACCTGGGGACAATTTAGCAGACAATTTTGTACTTAGAAAAATCATGGTTTATGCAGAAAAGGAGAACCACGGATAATGAATTGTCTACATCTGAAAATACCACACTAGATCTGAAACACATGTCCTACCACATTGTCTTATGATTTCAAAAGCAGAGGAAGGAAGAGAGATTATTAAATTTAATTTCACTCCCTCATATCACTTTAAAACAGATGTTTAAAACCAAAAACTTATCCTTTCTTTCCAGTTTATACTTAAATATTTTAGTACCAATGTTTTGTCACTCAAGACCAAACATACAAACAGTGGCCCTTATTCATCATTCAACTAAGAAAGAAGTATTGTAATTTTGTGCGTGCAAACCTCAGTTTAACTGTAAAAATAATAAAATAAAATAAAATAAAATAAAATAATAAAATAATAAAATAAAATGCAAACAAAACACAACTCTGCTTTGAGAAGCATGGGTTGTATGTGTGTATGTGTATGTGCACAGGTGTGGCTGGTTGGCTCCAGGGCAAGCTGATCCCTGAGGCTTCCCTTCCCCAATAGTTTTTTACCCTCAATTCCACCCAATCTAGTGCTAATATTTTCAYGGGAATATGGGTTAGCGGAGGTGTCAATTGTACATTTAAGAAGCCAGGAGTCATCTGATGTATTTTTTCAAGACCAAAGCATACAGAGTTATTTGCGCAGTTTAGGTGGTTGTGAGCAAAAGGGAAACTTACTAAAGTTTTCAGACTGCTGACATTTTGTGCAAATGAGTCAGTTGTCTTCACATTCCTACAAAACTGGAAAGGCAAAATCATGTGAATACTCAGGTAGGAGTATGGAGTCCAACAGACTTGACTGGAGTACTAGAGCCTCCATCACCGCATCACCAATAGATTACTGCAGTTCTGTGTTTCCAACTTTGAGATGTAAAGGAAGAGGAAACAACTGGTTTCCCATGCAACATGTTTTGCTGATTTCATCCAATTTCATAATTATCAGCAATAGCACTTTTTCTTCCAAGTGATTTACAAATACTGACTAATTTGTTCTCACAATTGTCACAACAATCTGGATTTTAGTCTCTCAGACTAAAAAATATCACTGAAGACAAGGAAACAGAGTCAGTCAAATATTAATCAAAGGGTTCATTTCCTCTGTGAAGTCAGCCTCAAAACGGCATTAGATCTCATCTGGGCAGTCCTTATTTCCAGTGCAGGTCTAGTCACTAGTCACTTGTTCACTTGCTCATTTTCTGTGAAGCTGGTTTCTCTGGAACCTTATTGCCAGAGGAGAGGAAATTAAAAGAAAGAAAGAAAAAAGAAAAAGAAAAAAGAAGCTTTCCACTGTTAATGTAGCTGGTTTTGTAAGTTTACTTCAGCTTCGTTCCCATCCTTTTCAGTTAATATTTTGCTGTGCATATATTCAGGTGGAAATGTTTATAGAAATGATCTTTTCTTAATGTTGTGGTTTAATCCCAGCCAGCAACTAAGCACCACACAGCCACTCGCTCACTCCCCCCTGGTGGGATGGGGGAGAGAATCACAAGGGTAAAAGCGAGAAAACTCGTGGGTTGAGATAAAGACAGTTTAATAGGGAAAGCAAAAGCCGCGCATGCAAGCAAAGCAAAACAAGGAATTCACTCACCACTYCCCATCGGCAGGCAGGTGTTCAGCCATCTCCAGGAAAGCAGGGCTCCGTCACGCGTAATGGTTACTTGGGAAGGCAAAACGCCATCACTCCAAACGTCCCCCCCTTCCTTCTTCTTCCCCCAGCTTTATATGCTGAGCATGACGTCATATGGTATGGAATATCCCTTTGGTCAGTTGGGGTCAGCTGTCCCGGCTGTGTCCCCTCCCAGCTTCTTGTGCACCCCCAGCCTGCTCGCTGGTGGGGTGGTGTGGGAAGCAGCAAAGGCCTTGACTCTGTGTAAGCACTGCTCAGCAATAGCTAAAACATCCCTGTATTATCCACCCTGCTTCCAGCACAAATCCAAAACATAGCCCCATACTAGCTACTATGAAGAAAATTAACTCTATTCCAGCCCAAACCAGCACATTTAAAATTTATGGTTATCTTCTCAAGGGTGGCATGTCTAAGTGTTTTCCAGAGCTTTCCATTCAGACAAGTGCAAAATAGCTGCTCTTTTGTTTTCTGTGGCATCATAGAAAAGAAAGATGAAGGGAATGAATGAGATGACGGAGCCATGCTCAGCCCAAGCCCTTAATGCTCATCAGAAGATCTGGCAAAGGTGTCCAAGGTTATGTTCTCCTTCACAGCCAGAGAGTTCTGGGCTGTACTTCTCTGGGGCAGAGGTTTTCCCCACTACCCTCTGCTGCAAGGGCATGACTGTACCGTCACCCACTCCAGTTATGGCTGGCTGTCACAATTGAGCCTGCTGACTGGAGCGGGACTGCTCATGGAGAAGACACTCTTTGTGAGCATGGCTGATAACAGTGGGCATGAAATGTGGTAGTGTTCCTCAAAAAACTTACCCCTTAGTACCAGATCAGCCTAATCCTCTTTGGTCGGTAAAGTCTCGTGGAAATGTAACACGACGTACGATGATGATGATATTGAAAGTCTCAGAGCAGTTTTTGCTCTGAGTGCGGTTCTGAAACCCCATGGAGAAGTATTTTTTTTCCTGCCCTGCACGTGGTATGAATTAACTCCACGAGTAGAGTTTCAAACAAAAATAAGCATTTAAAAGTTATTTTCTTGGCAAAGATTTTCCAAAATGTAACACTGCCTGTGCATATAGCCACGTGAATGTGATGGGATGTTTAGCAATCCCATTTCCATTTTGCTTTAATGCTCATTTAATAATCACAAGAGCTTTACTTTTTAAACATTAGCTTAAATTCAAATATTAAATATTAGTGAGATTTTAATCTGAAAAAAGTTAAGAGCAGTTCTACTTTAATTTTACTCCAACCTTGTGTTCACCTTGCAACTATCACATAGGGATGCCTGAAATATTATTAGTAGCTATAATTTGTGACAAGCTTATCTCTGAAGAACATTACATGAAGTCCAAAAATGTGACTTCCTATTGTCCACAGGACAAAGAGTTATACCCATTCACTGGGGCAAGAGATGGGGATGGCTATTAAATAGCAATGTTTCAAGGTTTTTTAAAGCTACTGTAAAAGATTCAAAGCAGCTAAAATTTTTAATGTTTATAGAATTTGTTCAGGACTTTAAAATGGAAGGTGCAATTCAATGGCATGCTAATACAAATTAGCAGTTTTCAGCCCTTCTTCCTGAAAAATGAGATATTCTTTAATAATTGACTGAATTCTCCAGCTCGCCACCTCTGAGACATTGTAGGTTATTGTCAAAAGATGACCGGAATACAGAGCCACTAAATATTTCATCTTAATGATAATGTATGCTGCAAAAGGTTTGAACTTTATATCGAGCTTTGAATTGAATTTTGATAAAAGACATACTGGATTCTCTCTCTCTCTTTTTTTTTTTTTTTTTTCCCCCCCACATTAACTTTGTGCCAGGAGCAGGGGTCAAAGCTAGCATTTAAATTCAGACTTTTCTCTATTTATTGCTAGTAAAATGTGAATATCAAGGGATTTATTTATTTTTATTGTAGTTTTCAAAAGTTGTCTGGATCAAGTTCAACAAATTAGGTGTGTTTTAAAGAGGTGGATGGGATAAGTGTTAAAAGTGTTGCGAGTCAGTTAAGTGAAGTACGTCCCTATTCCACTGAAGTCAAAGGTAATTTTACCATCCCTAACACTTTGAAAGTTTTGTGCTGTACTCAGCCGTGCACCCAGCTGTGTCCTACCCAGCTACGTGCATTTATTAGTCAGAGAATCAGCATTAAACACTGGTGACATAAGAGCCAAATGTCTATCATAGTCATATGGGCTGTAGTTCAAGACAGTTCAAAATGTATTTCCTAATTTTCATGATTGACTACAACACAAAACCAGGTATTTCCTGCATGTCTAGAGTTGTTTCTTCTTTTCTTTATTTTTTAAAGGAATTTCAGAAAAAGGTTGTTCAAGCTTAGCATAGACAAGTCTCACCAAGTTCTCTTTCAAGAGCGTTTTACAGTCATAGGCCCATTGTCCAAAGTTGCCTCTGTATATGAAGCAGCAATTAATTTATGTGCATTTAAAAAAAAAAAAAAAGTGAAGGTAATCTTTAGGGCTATCAGGTATTTTTCCTGATATATATTGCTTTTTTCCGCTTTCTACTAATTGTATGCTTTTTACTGTTGAATTTAAGTCTTACAAATACACAAAATGCTATGCATGCTTTAATACTTTTTTCAGTTTATAAACCTTTTTAAAAAAGGTCCTAATTAGTCTTGCAACATAGCAATAATAACTTACTGCTCACATAGTTCTCTCTTTTGGAAGAATTTCCAGGAAAATAACCATGATGTCTACTGTTTCTAAATATGAGTATTTGCTCTTAAACATTATTTTAGGGAATTAGGCCCTGCATTCCCCCCAAATAAGATGGTTAATTATGAGTGTTCTAAAAAATAACTATCTTCAGGCACTTACCCACTGACTGATTTATAACTTAGCAGAATCGAAAAATTATACTGTTTTGTTGTTATACCATTGCAAGGTCTAAGTATCAATAATGTTTTTTTCCTCCTTGAACTGGCTGTTTGAGATCTTGTCTTAAAACTGGTCGTGTTCGAACCAGAGAAGTGAATTCAGAGTTTGAAAAAAATGGCAATCCAACCATTTGTATGCTCCGTGTAGTACTCGCATCTTTTCAGAAACCAAAAGATGCTTTACTGCTGCTTCCTTCAGTTACCCACATTGGTTTTGCACCAGCGAAATAGGATGAGAGGGTTCTAGGGCTTTTCGTGCCTTAACTACAGAAATGTGGACCATGATGCAGTCACTTACACTCAAGCATCAATGAGAGGAAAATGCATTCAACAACTCATAGGCTTGAGCCTTGTGAAACAAATAAAAATTGGGCTTTAATCCCACCCTCATTAAAGCTGATGTCGAAGTTTTTGCTGTCTGGAGTGGTACAGGATGGCGCAGGAAGAGGAAGCTTGGGACTGAAGGGTGATGCCAAGGTCTGTGAGGGGTAAACAGGAAGTCTCAATCGTGGAAAGAGAGGAGAAATGGAAAAAAAAAACCTCAGAGAGCACAAAATGTTGTTTGCTTTGCAATACTTAACTGAATGACGCTTGGAAGCTACAAATTTACTTGATCAAGGCAGAAAAAAAAGAAGGGAGAGGATTTCAAAACACGTAAGCTGCAGCAGATCAGTGGATGTGCAGCTGCTGCAATTAAGCTCTTTAAAGGGCATGTGTTAAGTTGCAAAAGTTTGAAGTCAGAAATGTTTATTTTGCACAGTTATTCATTGTGCTGGGTGATGAACACATATAGCACTATGCAAACAAATACATTTTCTCAGCTGGTCCCAAACATCGACATGAGTGCTGCGGGTGGTGAATTCCTTCATTGCCTGGGGTCTGTGGGAATAGGGAGTGAGGGTCCTGCCTGTGCTCTGAGCAGTGGAAATGGAATATTTCTTGGTGTCACCAGCACAGTGACAGACTGAGTTCTTCTCCACGTGCCTTAAGAGAAGACATTTCTTACCTCGCCTTTCTGTCTGTGCTATATGCCATAACAAATTGCAGACCAAAGTATGGTGCTGTAATAACATTTATCATAGTATATTAGTTGGGTATACACATATTACATTCAAATTACCTTAATAACTTTAATCAAGTCTGTAATTAATGTAAAACATTAAAGAATGCATTTGAAGCATTACTGTATGGTTTTTGTTCAACTGTAAGCAGTAGAAAGGAGATTGAGGAGGAAGGCAGCATCAAGGTTAAATTCAAAGCTTGTTCACTAAGTGAACAACTCCTGATCTTCCAAATATTCTTCAGATGTTTCATTATAACCGTTGACAGTAGTCCCATTGCTTTTCTCGGGGTCATTTGTGCATTTGAAAGTACAGCAATGAAGCATAAAGTATCAGGATGAAAAACAGGAGAGGAAAAAATAGCGACCCCTTCTTTCAGCCCTCTGGCAAATACATATTTGCTGTTGGATATACTAAGCACAGCATGAAAAGTCTCTCATGAGAACTTTGTGCGAGGAAATGCACCGTGTCTGTCACTAAAAGAAAAAAAGAAACATGTCATCGCTCCAAGTGGTATTGATTAAAACAATAAGGATTTCCTGGTGCCAACAGTTGAAACAACTGTGTGAAAAGTAGTGAAGAGGTATTACCATATTGTTGCAGCTTTCTCAGGAAAATTCCAAATAAACCAAAGGATTCCTGTCAATATTTGTATAAGGAAACATGCTGCTGCCTGATTCGGAGGCACTTCACACTCATGCGCGCACACACACGCCCCCCTGCATGCAAAATTCTTGAGAAACTTTATTACAACCACACAAAAAAAAGGACACACTCAGAGTTTGGTGCACTCTTTCTCATGCTAATATTTACAACATCGATCTCTTATTGTCGGTATTTGATCTACATTTCTCCCAGCTCCGGTCAATGGAAGGCACAGCTGCTGAAACCCCACATTGTGGAGGCAGCGTGCCTTTGTGTTCTGCAGCTGGGGAGTTCTCATGTCCACAATAGCAAGTCTGAGCACACTAAATTAGGAAAGATTATTGTTTCATTTATTGACTACACAAGTTTAAAACAGCAAGTATATCATTTGTTTCATGTTTTATTTGTTAGGGTCATTTTCACCAAAAGCTGGGCACATGGACACAAACATAGGGCAGCTGTACTTCCAGCCACCCCAGTAGGAAGAAAATTACAAACATTATTGAAATGAAATTGGATGGTTGGTTGCTTTCACGAGGCACAGCCTCCCACCTGCCTTCCCCCAGCCATCCATTTGTGAAGACTTGCTGCAGGTTTTTTCGTCTTTTTGCATCCAAGTTCCTTCCCGATAAAGTATTTATCCTACTGTACAATTCGTTTTAAGTGAAGCTGGTTTTATGGTGGAAGGGAAGACATGCGAGTTCAATTTTTGAGCTCAGTTCTCCAAATGTTTCTTTCATGGAATGGTCTATAGAAAAAGGAAGGCAGCAATTTTAGCTGGAAGCAAATATCACTTTGGAGTAACAAAAAAAGGGAGGGGAGAAAAGGGAGAAAAAAATCTATTTAACACTTTAGGATATAATGGTATTCAAATAATATATTTTTCTGCCATTTATTCAGTTGTGAAGAAACTCTGTGAATAATAATAGCTGCTGTCAAAGATATTTATATTTAAGAGGGTCTTTATGTAAAATAATTTTTTTTTATCAGGAGTGATTTTTCTCCAGGAGAAGTCTGCCATCTCCTAGCAACCGATATGGCTATCTTTTTTAACAGACGCTGCAATAACAATGGGTGCCTAACCTTTATATGGAAGCATTTGCACATGTACAATCAGAACGCTTATGAATTCAAACCGAGTTGTTAAAGTGCTCCAAGGGAGACACTGGTTACCACTTTATCTACTATGCATCTCATCTACCCAAGATTTTATAATGGCAGCCATTTTAGCTGTAGCTGAGTACCTCCCAACAAGCTCCAAAACTAAATCTGCAAATCACCCACACCTTAACTTCCCTCTCTCTTCTCTCACAGGAAAAGAGGGGACTCATTTTGCTGTTCAGGTTTTATTTCCTTCTCTCTCTTTCTGATTGTGTCGCTCCACTTGCAGAGCAGTAGCATCACTTAAGCTTGCTAGGTAAAGAATTCTTTAGATTTATAAGTGTAAACAAGAGAACACAAAGACCCGTATCTGCAAATGGATAATTACTTTCAAAGGTACATGACTGTAAACTAAGTACCTCTGACTAGGGGCAGGCTTTTCCACTTTCTCCACTTGGCTGGTTTTGGATTGTGCGAATTCAGAAGATTTGGACAAGGGGAAAATCTGGCTAACTATAGCATGCCCATGCTCGCTTCAGTGATTCACATCTGCATGCCTGAAGTTTGGTCTGGATCATGAACACCACATAACGCCAGGAATGAGCTCTGTGAAAAAAACAAAGAGTAGCCATGCAAAAAAGCGTGTGTGGTATCCCAGAAAACATGAGATCTAGCTTCCATGAGCTCAGAGCTTTCCAGGATGTCTCAGCTACTGCCCAAAGGCTGTTCTGTAACATGTTTTGGTAGGGGGACCTCCAAATTTCTGCTGCTTTGTGGAAATAGAAACAACTGTTGGCTTGGAAAGAGGGAACTGAATGAATCTTTGGGATGTGTACCTGATAAATGGCCTCTGTTCCTGCTCCTAGGGCTGTTAATATCTTCCTAATATCTTGAAGCATTCTTGAACAAAATGCAGGAACAGTGTTGGCAGCAAGCACGTTGCTGGTGATAGCAGCAAATGAAAAAAAGCTGTGTCATTCCCATCATCAGCATGACTAAACCGATAATTTCTTATCTATATACCACAATGAGTAAACCAGATCCAAATCAGAAAGAAAATGAGGAACAATTACAAGTAAATAAAATAAAACTTTCCTTTGAAAGCTCCTTTATTAATTAAGCATAGCTAAACATTGAACTCCAACACCCCCACCCCCAAACCTGTAGCTCAGTCCCCTATTTAGCAAATTCATAGGAAGCTGTGACAAATCCCCAGATGTGATGACAATCAGACCCTTCATTAAGGTTCTGCATTCTTCTCTGATCCCAGTTTATCCTCCTCCATTCTGCTATCAATTCCATTCAAAAGTGATGCTTTATCTTCATAGCCTGAAAATAAGTACATTTTTTTTTTCATTTGTGGTTGACCCAAAATTTGGTTGAAAACAAAACCGTCTTATATATGCATTTTTTGGTCAAAATGTTTGAAAGATGGGGAAGAAAATGGAAATCATCCACTGTGGAAGGCATTTTGCTTTCTTGTATTACTAACAACATTTTGGTTTTCCATCTCAAAACTGAAATTTTTACAGTCAATCTGCTTTGTATTCCCTTTGCCTTTTCTCTAATTTTCAGCCAACTGCAAATTCTTTTTGCATACATTTGGATATTCTTTGTTTAGTGGTTGAGCATTTTTCAGATCCTTTTTTCAAAGCAACCTTCTAGATCCTTCCTTTAAGTCAGAATATAGAGCTTCTGTTTCTCAGTTTTGATATCTATTTGCAAGTGTTTCCAAGTTGATTTAGTGTGGTCTCTGCTTTTGCCACATTTAATGTTTTCCATTATTGATGCTCTCTCCTTCATTTCCACTGATAAATAAGACTATTGTGTTTGTTTATCTACAACTTTGGAATCATAATTTAGACATTTCCCTATAACTTTATGTGTGTATATATATAGCTTTCATCATACATAGATAGCTTTCATCAGAGAGGCTGGGTGCTAGGTCAGTGGAGTGCCTTGAGGATGTATCAATACACACAGGTTTTGGATCCAGCAGTTGTTACTTTTAAAGTACATTTTAACTTTAGATGTTTTTACATAAATCCTTGATGGAAAATATGTGTCCCAGAGGAAAAAAAAAAACCCGAAAACTGCAAAATCTTGATGTCAGGGAAGTAAATAGTAGCCAGTGTTCTTTGAGAAGCCGATGCGTGTCATTTGAGTGCTTAACCACAAATCTTTAATTTAGTCCTACTAAGAGAATTCATTAATATTAGATGAATTTCATTCACTATATGAGTTATAGAATAATAAAACTAGTGAATAATTTGCAGTGGATAATTTACTTTAAAAGTACATTTGACAAATTTAGCCTCTTTTTCTGTTTGTGGAATACCAACCAGTGCTGAGAGGCCTCTGTTTGGTAAGGACGTGAGATAAGAAAGGATGTTCTGGGTAATGGGGAGCAGCTACGACCTCCTGGGTAACAGCTCTCTGCTGTTGCTGGCAGCCACGTCGTATAATTCCTTTTAGAAACTTACCCAGTTTGATCTTAAAAGTAGTTAAATTGCTATCTTACTTCTCTGGCAATTAGAAACCTTCTTCTAATTTTCCAGTCTAATCTTACCCAAGACTATTTTTTTTTTTATCATTCTTGGATGAACTTTGGGTTTTCAGCTTTACTAGCTCTTTATCTTCTCTAGTGTATACTCGTTTCTCAGCATCTGGTTTGCTAAATTAAGCAAGCTTCACCTAAATCTTCTTTCTATTCCCTGGACCATCCTAGGAACTCTTTTTTCCCATCTATTCAGATTTCTAACTTTTATTATCATTTGACTTAATTCAGCTGTTTTTTCTAACTTCAGAGACCAATCATGAACAACTGGTAAGTATATAATAATCAACATTCAGTGTTGATTGGTCTCAAGTATTGTTTTTATTCATAATCTTTCTCAAGCCTTTCTTTTTATTGTAGCTTACCTAAAATCTATAGATTTTACAGTATTCAGTGGGCCGAATCCAGCTCGTAATAAAAGGATAGAAAATGTCCCATTGTTTTCTCTTTTGAAGGTATAATACTTGCAGAATTACCAGACGAGTAAAATTAGGTAATTTTAGAACCATTTAAAGATTTTTTTCTGGGTCATACATGTCTTGCCTAGGGTTATTACTCTAGAAATCATCCTGTTTTATTATGAATTTATGATAGGTGATGATTCAAAACATATACAGTCTACCTTTCTATGTCTAGCCTGTCCTATGTCTATTAAACCTTCGTTTCAATCCTTTTGCATGTTCTTCCTGTTACCTGCTATAAAATTGCTAGGCGGCAATGGCTAGATGAATTATTCCTGACTGATTTCAATAGTATTTCGGTTTTGCTTATAAAATTAACTTCTTTGCTCTGTTACTTGCATGTCTAGCTACTCTATAATTAGCTGTTTCCTCTTCAGACATCCCGAGTGTCTCTACTTGATTTCAAGTTGAGTGAGTGCAGCACCTTGCCATAAATGAGGAAAGAGCTGCAAAGAGGAAATGTGATTTCTAGTGGTGATTTTGTCATCAGTAGATCACAGACCAAGGCATGGCTTGCATTTGGCATATAGGGCCGTAGGGCAGGAGAAGGCTGAGGTGCTGAGCTGCAAACATATGAAGCAAGGAGAGAAAATGAGGCAGAAAGCAGCTGTGCGTGGTTCTCTTGCTGTGCAACACTTCTTGGATCTCTGATTTGTTACTGATGTTCTCCTTGCTCTTTCCCTAGCTGTTTGCTATAGTTGCTTGCTGAACCAAGTTCGATTTTATGTACTTTATCAAAAAGACACAGGTGAGAAGATAATTAGCTCAGTTTTTCCTGTGTAATCCCACAAACAAAGTATCACATATTACCAGCGATCAAGCAAGCCTTTGGTGAAGGGAAGATGCAATTTTAAGAAAACTATTGTGCCAGTAAATGCCGAAGGTCAGATTCTGCGGGTGAGGAAATTGTTCCTTTCTCCCAGCTGAAAGCAGAGGGAGAGCTGATCCTCCTTTCCTGGCTTGGGAGAGAAACATTGCTGCACCGGAGCGTGCCTTCGTCGCTGGCCGGTGTACTGAGAGCTCCCCCTCCTGTTTCACTCTACGTTTAAGCGCTTGCAGATCTCGCACCTCAAAATCACAAATAGCTGATGTCTTCCCTTTTTTCTGCAGAATGATATACCAGCGCAGAGAACACTTTTCAGTGCCAGTTAAGTACATTTCCACAAGCTTAAGCTGTAAGCCTAACCTAAGAGGGTGGGGAGGAGGGGATGCTGCCCCAGACTTTCAGGTACTATTCCACATGCAACCACAGTTTTCTCATGTTTGACTTTGGGCTTATGGGATTAATCATCCTTTTTCTGTTTTCTAACTGTAAGATGAGGACCATAAAATTTGCTCCTGTAGGAATTTCACAAAAAATCTGGCAATTTTATTTTTAAAATTTCCCATGAATTTTTGGATTAAAAAAAAAAAAATTCTTGGACAACCAGATTTAAGGAATTTCACCAGCTCAAAGAGGAGCACCATGGAGCCCCATGGAAAAGTAATTGGAGAATATGGAGGAGGAGCAAGCTGTGACTATGAGGGAAAAGGATAGCAAAAGGGGTTGGATCCATGCTATTGGAAGTTTTCAGTTGTTACCACGTCCTCAGTATAGAAACTGAATGACATCTTCTTAGATCCAGGTGATGATATAGAATGACACATATTTTGTGGAAAACTACTCGAACAAAAGAAACAAATTAAATGTATCCACAGCCACCTAAGACAGAGAGGTGGTCTTCGCTGAAGACTTTATTTAAAGAATGAGAATAATATTTTTCATGAGACTTGATATTGATATCATACAGGCTCCTAATTCAGAACATGGAGAACCACAGATGGTGGTGTACATCCTTTGTAATGACTTGATTTTACTGGATACCTCACAGCTAATGAACAACGTCAAGGACCCCCAAAGGTTGCTAAAGGAGAAGAATTCCTAGCAATCATACCAGTAATTTTTCATTTCCTTCAAGCAAAAAAGCATAGAGGACAGAAGATTCTGGAAATAACCTGCTGGTAAAGTGAAGTGATGAAAGAAACAGACGCGTGCTTTTGTGGAACATTGTTCACTTTTGTGTGAGAAATGAAGGTTGCGCAGTTTGAATGTCAATAGAAGGAAAATCAGGATTAAATATCTGCAGACATATGTAACACTCACTTGTGGTAAGACAACATAAGAATTTACAAAAATTCAAAGTGCTTCATCCAATGGGGAAGAATATTACATCTCTTTGTGACAGGCAGAAAGATCAGAAAATGAAAAAAATAGTGGCTACAGAGGTACCACTGATTATGACAGCTTTATACAGACAGAATAAAGCTCCAGCCACTAGTTAATGTAACATTTAGATGTCCTTTAAAGCTAAAAGTTAGGTTCTTATAAAAAAAAATTCTCTACCATTTGATATGACATTTCACCACTTCTCCTTTCTTGCCTTTTGTATTTTACTTTCTTGTGTCCCTTTACCTTTTCCTTTTCCTTTTATTCACAAAGCTCCCTCTTCTGCCTGTTTTTCACTGCTTTCCTACTCCTCTACATCGTCCCTCCAGGTTTGTCTTCTAAATCAAATACTTCTATTCTGTTTTCTCACAGTAAACACATTTATAGAAAGAAAATGGAACTGAGACAGGAGGGAGGAGGCTACAGTCACAAAATCTATCTGTAAGGTATTGAAGAAAGTGCATAAGAACAAATTGCCAAGAAATATAACTAGGGTTAATGATGTTTTGGATTGTCTGATGTTTTATTTTTCAAGCATCCTTGCAATCCTTTTTTCCCTGATGAAGTTCTTCTGGAAAACTACTCAATTAGTTCCTCATTGTGAGAGAGAAGACAACCTTTTTTTGCATGATTTTTTTCTCAGTGAACTTATGTGGAAGACAAGGAAATCTTGAAAAAGAATATCGTTACTTATGTTTGAGGATTTTAGACATACGTATCCATTTTAAAGAAACTTGCATGAACAAGAGTACATCCCACCTGAGGGATGGCCTTCCCTAGTCATTTGCTTATATGGATTCATGTAGAGCAAGGAAGAAGTCAAGATTTTTGTTTCATTTCTTTCTTTTTTTTTTCTTTTTTTTTTTTTTAGTTTCGAAATAGGCTCTGCTTTTCCTCTTTACCCCTGCTGTACCGTCTTTCATAGCCTTCCAAGAGATCAAGGCAACCTTTGGAAAGTTGTGGGAACGGGTGGATTGCAAAACAAAGTTTTGGTGACATGAGAACTCAGCAAATCGTAGTCTGAGAGCTGAGATCGGGTGCCTGCGAACAAGCACCGATGTCTGGAAGGAAGCAGGGCCTCAGGAAGGATACGGTGAGGCTGGGGCTTGCAAAGCACATTGTGTTTAGAACTGCAATTGAGACGTTTCATTTGCTTTAAGATTGTGTTTCGGTTTTGTCTGCAGAAAGAAAGGTTATACTTTTTTGCTTTAGGACTGATACTTCAGGCTTGATAGTCCATGTGAGTTTCTGACTCCTTCATTGCTGTGAAGTAAATAAGATCTGAAGACACCAGTGCATCCCAGGTGCTGGGGACCTTAAAGTCTCAGACGCTTAAGAATGAAGGGTCTACTTTAAAATAACCCTATTTAAAGGATAATTTCACTAATGAATCGCACAGAAAAAAGGTGTTCACATCTTCTGAATTGCCTGGCTTTTAGGTATGTTTCCCAGAGGAAGTGCCTAGTACATTAACTCTCCTTCTCAAACATAGTTCACCTTTTTCCTACAACTCCAGCCTACCCACAGGCACCGCCGGCTCACGCACAAAAAGGAGTGTTTCTGGAGCCCACTGCTGCAAGATTGCATAATTGCTCATGCAATTTAGTCAGCGGGGACAGGAGAATGAGGCTCCTTCACTGCCATTGTGTGTAGCATATGCAGAGGAGTTATGGCTAAATAACAGCAGCAGCTGCCAATGAAGCATCTGTATTTGGCTGGCCACTCAAATGGACAAAGAGGATTTTTTCCTACTTCTTCATTAATGTAAGCAATTATGTGTTGTCTCTGCTGATTGCTATGTACAGATTACAGATAACTCAGGGCAGAAAACTGTGAGAAGAAGGTAAGAGACTGTGTGAAACAGAGGGAGAAATATACTGGAAGGTAGCTTCAGGAGGACGAGAAAGAGGAAAGGGAAAGAGAGAGATCATTACCCTGGAGATTAAAGAGCAATTCAAGACCTGTTCCTATCAGCCAGGGTTAGGATAGTAGGGGGAATGCTCTTATATGTCGCTGTTCATTTGTCTGCTTTTTTGGATATATAATAATCGTCCATACTATTGGATATAGGCAATAAACTTCTCCTATGGTTTTAAAAGCCATAACACAGGTGATGTAACAATGACACTTCTTTTCAACTTTGTGGTTTTTCATTTAAGGCAAATGACTAGAAATGTTGACCCTGGGTATGCTGATCCTGACTCCTGGTTTCTGACTGCATGCTTATTGATATGTGTTCCAGTACGATGGACCAGCCCCAGCCATGTTTCACAGGGTATGGTAGCAGTACATAGTGACTTAATAACTTCCTTTAGCAATAGTGTCATTTACTTCCTAAAAACTTTAAATTTGTAACATAGATTTGCATACATTTTACAAGAAATATTTTATATTTTCATTTTTATTCTTGCAATTAGTCACTCTAAAAGTGCATTTAGTTACTTTAAAAGTATCTCAGGTCACTTTCAGCAATCTCAAACCTATACAGATTAGCAGAACAATCTCTTACTCAAACTGAAATTCTTCATATTGAGAGTAAGGAATGACGGTATTAAGGCAGTTCAGTTAGTATTTGACTACTGTCTATGTTTTTTTACCATAACTATTTTTCTTGTCACATGCTGCTGYAAATTTGGGTAGACATATATACTCTTGTAAAAATAAAAACAACACTTTAAAATCTCTAAATTAAGCATCTAAAATAGAAAATGTTAAGCACTTGTTATGTATTCCATTTTACTTTCCCAATGCAATTCCCAGTGAAAGAAAAAAATTGAACAGATTTATTAATAAATTCCATGGTATTCCTGTATTATGGGAACAATATAGTCTTAAGCACTCCATGCATCTGAAATTTGTCTCGATGTGGCCCATTTATTTTAATTTGGGTCTGTCAGCGGAAAAAAAGAAGTAATTAAACTTGTGACTAGCATGGAGAAACATTTTACGTCCTAACACTGTAGCTTGATACCCAGTAGTTTCTTTATATTTCTTCCAGTTGTCAGATCAAAGTCTCTCAAGTACTATAACTCAGCCATGCTTTCATTAATTACTTCACACAATGAATTTGCAAATTATATTTCTGAAGTGATTTATGTACTTTTAAACTTCAATCACACACACCCTTCCCCCCGTTTTGTTGTTTGTTTGGTTGTTTTTTTTTCCTATTCCAATCTTTATTCACTAATGTCATCATTCCACACCTTGGAAAAATATTTTTGAAGAATAAATGATGTTATTTTATGCTTAACAAATTGGTATAAGCAGAGGTTTCCAGTAAAGAATGAAATCTTACCTGAACAGTGCAATTAAACAGAACTATAAGAATCACTTAAATTTCAGTCACCCACCAGCACTCCTAGTCAGGTCTTCAGCCTCAACGCTTTGTACGAATACATGAAGTCCCTCCCTAAAAATTCCCAGCTGCAGGTTTTGTTTAGGCTGGGGTTTTGTTCAAGMCAGGGCTACTGGAATAGCTGAGCTAAGGCAACCTTTAAAATACATGTTCAAACCAAACATTTGGTTACTGTAGTTAGACATCGGTAAATAGTGTTTAGGGAAGTAATAACTTGCCTGCACCAGTGATGTGCTTGTCAGAGCAAAGTTTAATATTTACATTTGTGGTTTCATTGTACAGTCTCACATGACATACTGCTGTTCATGTTCAATCCATTTGCATTACATAGTGGTATCTAATCTCTGTTTAGTGGTATTGTGTTTATAGATATACATATCCATGCCTTCCCTACAACTTGATCTGACAAGCTTGTGAAGGAGTGCTATGAGGTTATTTCTCTCATTACCCCTATCTGACTTAGCTCTGAATGCTTGAACAGGGCACCCATTCACATCCTTTAGAAGTCATTTTCATCTAGGTGCTGTTTTGTTTTTTATTCAGGTATGAATCAAACAAGGACATGTGGGTGGAGGTAAAGAACCAGTAGTAGGGTCCTGATTGCAGATGTGTGACTGAGACGATACCGTCCCAAATACTCCTGTTCCTTCTCACAGCTGCAATGTAATTGTTTTGTCCATCCATACAAGAAACTGCACAGAGTGAAATGGGCTGAAGTCCTGCAAATTGGAAGTATTCCTTCACTCCCTGGCTTCCTTTTGAAGTATGCTAATAGCTCTCTGTCAGACAAAACCCAGCTATATTTTGGGGGATAGTTCACTTTGAAGGCCCCTCATTATAGGAAGAATAGACAAGATTTCAATAAATTTGGTTATTTGACACTCCTGGCAAGATTTGCACTCTCAAACACCCCAAATGCCTTCACATCATGCCCGAGGACCTGCAACAACTTCCTTAGTATGTGACATAGAACTGCTGTGCTGGTGGACAGAAGTGTTGATCTCACAATATTCTGAACTCTTTGAACWGGAAAAAAACCATGCACACAAAAAATATTATATTCTAGGGCCACCAAAATGGGGCAGAGAGGAGACCCATAGGAAATGCCATGCAGTGTAGATGAGGCAAGTCTACTCTAGATAGGGACAGCCAAGTAATGTATGTGAAGGCATGCTGCGGCACCTGCCTGGAGGTGAACAATCGTTCCCTGGGACAGATGCATTTAGCTGTATAGATATAACACAGTAAGAACAAGCTGTCTAGCCCAGAGTCGTGTCTCCAATGACAGCAAGTAGTGGAGGCATGAGGTAATGGGTATGCATTTTAATCAAATTTAGAGTGATACTTCTCCTTATATGCCTTCCCTGTCCTCCTAGCTTGCTTGTGCTTTCTACCTTTGATTTTAAATAGACCCATTACTTCTGGGTCTGRTCTTGGACATATTGGTAGAGACAGGTCTATTTCTATTTGTCAGGAAACATTTTTCAGATAAATTTTCCTGGTCCTTCTGAAACTCTGTGATATTCCAAAATTTTATAAGAGTTTTAGAAGACTGAAACCTTTTATGACTCCTGGGCAATATAGTTTACTATTATATTGACATTTTTGCTACTGAAATGCTAATATCACCTAAAAAATGAACTTGGACAACTGATAAGGAGGGTACATGTATAGGAATACCCTTTACAGACTGCTTAATTTGGTCACTGAAACATAAGCAGAGGAATTGTAGTTTCTTTAGTTTAAGTCTTGCCATTGCTTCATTTAATACTGCATTCACGGCACTTGTCAAACTTCATTTTAACAGTAATATGGGTTCAGCCTGTGTGCAGCTGCACAACATCACTATAAGATAGGGCATAGCCTTGCCTCCATTTTTAAAAAGCAAACCCAGCTGACTCAGACTGAATGCCCATGGTCATAAAAAGGAGCCTACATATGCAATATGTTTTCCCATGACTCTCCCAAAGGATACAAAAAATACAGATCAGAAGATTGTTTCTATTGCTAGGTCCCAAATCAAGAAATAAGAACGTCAGCAAGCTAAGTGCCATCTTTACATGAAATAATAGAGTCATAGGAGGGATTCTTAAAAAATGGATAGGTTGATTTTTACATAGGGGCCATTATGAAAATTCTCTCTTTATGAAAAGAAAATTAGTGTTTCCATTTCTGGGTTGAGAGTTGAGAAACCAGTGGACCTAGCATAGTAATAAAGCATTTTAGAATGCTTATTATTAGGATATCAATGCATCTTGTGTATTGAAGCAGGAAATCCAAGTGTGACGTTCGTCAGCCACGTAACAAGTATGTCAAAAGACTGCTATCATTGTAGAATAAATCAAAATAAATAATACGTTCCTGGAAGGACCTCACATTTCTTAAAGTAGGATTCATTCATCTTGTGTTTGTTTTTCACCATGTTTATATGTATCTGTGATGATCTTTGTAAAGGATCTGCTGGGATACATGAAATGTACTTCCTTATAAATAAAAATGAAAAAGTTTGAAAGTAATTATTTCTTTGTATCTGTTACTACCTCTGTGTGTGTAAATTCCTCTCTTGCTTGTTAAATATGGTCAAATCTACCTAAACGTATTTTGCTTTCTCACCCTACTACCCTCAATAACCTGGTAGTCATTTTGCAATAGTTTATAGTTTAACACTCCATATAATTTATGTTGTTATTCCCTTTTGGTTTGCACGTTCCTTCTTAATAAAGGAAATATTTTTAATAAATGAAGAAAAAAACTCACCCTGAAACAAAGACAATACACTAACCCCCCAAATCTTCATATGTAATTCATCGTGAAGTTTGATCTAGAAAAACAGAAGAATAGTGGCAGAAAAAACATTGATATGGCCTATCACGTTGGAGTAAGGAATTATCGTTGTTTGTATCGATATTGGAACTGACATTAAGGCTTGGATTCAAAGAATACGTGTCCTCAGTTTTGCCAGTTACAGTCCTTTTCCTGCAAAAGAGGTGCTAGCTCAACTTCTACACATCCTGGTTTGTCTCGTGGCTGTAGCATGTAAGGTTAAATGCATGTGTAAACCTCTGAAGATTGATTCCTTGATGGTGAGAATGTCTTTTGATAATTTT
This sequence comes from Phoebastria nigripes, assembly GCA_035582835.1. Lineage (NCBI taxonomy): Eukaryota > Metazoa > Chordata > Aves > Procellariiformes > Diomedeidae > Phoebastria > Phoebastria nigripes. The sequence goes on from JAYKAV010003154.1 coordinate 36,109, forward strand.
CAGCATGTAAAATTAAGTTCTTGCATCAATCTTCTCCAAACTGGCGTGCATTAAACCCAAATTAGAGCTAGCCACCTACAACATATAATAACAATCTGTTGAATTAATAGATGTTTATCCTCCTCAATAAAATTTTATTTCTTATTTTCCCAGCAGAAGAAAGTCTGATGGGATGCCTATTATCCTAGATTTCTTTTTTTTTTCTTTATTTCTTTTTTTTTTTTTTCTTTTTTGAATAAAACTAAATAACATTTCTTTTGAAACGTCACCTAGTTGGCTTCTTTTTTAGTTTGGCCCTTCACGTGCTTTCCTTCCCCAGTACCTTCCCAACACTCCCATCCTTGGGCATTGCCACCTGATTGTCTGTGGGAGCAAATCAGTAGGCTGGAGAATTAAGACCAGTTTCTTTATTTCAATAGCAACATCCAAACAAGAAGTGGCTTCCACATTTTTGCCAGCACAACTATCAAACCTGATGTGTGTGGGAAATCATCTGTTTTTACATACAAGGACTCTTAATTGGTTTAAATTGGCACAGTGCTGCTGAATGATTCTGTGCTGATTTAGACAAGCTGAGTATTTGGCTGTTCTTATCTTAAAGAAGAAAACGGATTTAAAACTCAAAAATATGAGTACGCACTTATTTGTGCTGAATATGTTTTTTTATAATGAGTTTCCAAAATTCTGGAGAAAGGTTTGTTGGCTGCCCCCCCAGCCTTAAGTGCACTTGAATACCAGCGGAAAAAGTCTCAGGCTGTGACGGAGGAAGCAACTTACTGACAAAACAACTCTTCTCTGAAGGACCAGAGAAAATAACCCTGGAACATCTGCTTTCCGTTTAGACCAGAAGCCCAGAAAAGTTGCCTTCCACTTAATTTTGACATTTAGGATATGCAAGCATCTATTTTTGTCTGGTTTCCAAAAGAAGTGAAGCTGCTGTCACCATGTTGCCTGTCACTCTGCTCACTCTCATTTTTCTCTTCTTAATAACTTTGGAACCCACTGGCCAACTTCCAAATCAGACAGAGAGGTAGGGGTATGAAAGATACAGACTTCTCATGTAGTTCTCGAAAATAGTAGCCAAGTAGACAACCTGCTTAATGCCCTCAGTGAGGATAAGGGATAGGGCGTGAACTCAGGCAAAGATCAGAGAACTTGGGACAAGTATGTTATGAATGGCTTAACTAGAGAGGGGGAAAAAAAAGCAAAACAAAACAAAATCTTCCTAGTAATTGTTTGTAGGTTTTTTTTAGAGATCAAGAAACCTACACATGGTGTTACTCACAGCTGACAGGCTGGTCCTCTGACATCTAATAAGGCACAAAAACTGACTGAAGTTTTCCCCACAGCTGGACATAGAATTGTCTTTCTGCTGCATGGACTACCCAGTATACAAAAAGTATATATAAAAATTGCATTGCTGCTTTATTCTAATTCATTTAAAACAGAAAAGAACCACATGATACAAATCTGTTGGAAACTAGACTTTTGGGGTTTGGAGCTCACATTAGATCAAGAGGTAGGTGTGGGTCAAAATTAGAGGGGTTCTGTCCATTTGGGTGTTTACAATCATGCCTGTTTCAGGATCTCTTAATTTCTTTACTTTTAGCAATTTAACTGTTTGTCCTTATTCAAATTGCTTCCTAAGGCATTTTCTCTGTGTTGTCTTTTAACATTTAACCCGTAACATAAAATGAATGAGATTWTATGCATATTTATAATCTATTTCAAAGCGTATTTTCAAAGCTATTTCAACTGACTGAACTGTTGCGGCCTTCCGTGTAAGCATATCCTCGCATACGATGAGGGACATTAGGCCAAAACCCATTCTCCTCCCATTTTTGCCGAATACTACAGAGGACTTTGGACATGAACTGCATGATTAGACTGAAACTTCCTGGACTGTGGGGAGAAAGGCGGAGCAACATCAGACTGGAACAAAAATTTGTTTCTTGCTGCTTTCTTAGTCCTTTCCCAAATTGTGGATGGTTTTTTTTTAAATTAATACAGCTCACCTGAGCAAGGCTGTTCATATTTTCTAGCCCTGCAGTTTTTACTTCTTTACTCCTTTGGTCCGTCACTTTTTTGGCATGCTTAGGCAAAGCTGAGGCATTAATGTAAGAAGTCGCCAATGACTGGACCCAAAGGAGCAGACTCCCTTTCGCATACCTGTAGGTCTGTGTCTCGAGGGCGGCAGGTGGCTTTGGGCAACTTGTCCACTCCTCTGCTGCAGGACCGGAGCCTGCATGTTCCCAGTGCAGTGGGGGGGGTTCTGCCTTCTGTACCGAGTGGAGGAAAGGCAGAAGAAGGAAACCTCTATGCACGTGCAGTCCCTTACCATGGGCTTGCTCTCTTCCCTGATCTAGCCTGGGGTATGTAATCTTGATGTATGATCTGATGCAGAATGCGGTTTGGCTTCCATTTCCTCATTCATATTAGGATATTATCTCTCTTTTTAATGAAAACTTCAAATTCTGGGCAAATCTGGGGACAAGACACCTTTCTCTTTTCTCTCTTTTTGGGTCCTGTTTCCCTGCACATTCCTCTGCAGTTCTGTGGACATAAACAGCCCTTGCCTTGCCATCCCTGCCTTTTTGTTCCTCCCGTGCATTGCTCTCTGTGTTGGTCTGCTACAATTGTTTATGAGGCAGAGTAAGCACTGGACTAGGAGGCAGAGTAAGCACTGGACTAGGATAAGGGAAAAATAACTTTTCTTTTGTGAGGGTTTTGGTTTTCGTTTTTTGGTTTGGTTTTTTTTTTTTTTTCAAACCTGGATGGTTCTCTGACTTGACTCACCGTGCCCAGCTGAAGGGACAGACTGGAGGCAGCTTTATGGTGGGGAAGTAAAGAGACATTTAAGTCAGCCCTACCTCTGAGAGGGATGTAACCACAGTGTTAGAGGAGGACACTGAGCACCGTGTGCCTGCACTTGTTGAATTTACTGAGAAATGTACTGTGAAATTTATCCTCTCCTGTGGTGGACAGTCTTCATCTGGTCTTTATTGTACAAATGCCTCAGATTGGGAAAATGTTTATGCAACACTGAGCGAACTGTGATTGCTCAGAAGATAATTGCAATTATTTTCTCCATTATCTGTTAATCTTTAAGCTCCTCCATGATATCTATTTTGGTGTTCATGAATAAAATAAAATGGGAGGAATGAGTGAAATTTCCTGTGTATGGATAATAAACACCTGCTTTGAAGGAAGGCCTTTATATTCAGATCCTGTCCCTTCTGTAAAACACTCCCCATGGTATACCATTATGTTAAACCAATAAAGAGGAAAATGGTATTCCATGCACATGTGAGCTAATAACAACTGGCATGCAGAACATAAACACCACAGTGGGTCACACTAAGGCAGACTGGCAAGCTGCTGTGCTAGCTTAGTTTCCAAATGCCTGAAGATAATTGCCCCAGTATATCCATGCAAAACTTACAAAGAAAAAAAATAAGATTATCCCAAGCATGAAACTAGCTGGAAAATTACTCAGCAGTGTTATTGAAAACTCATTTTACCTGCTGTAATATTTAGCTAATATGATTAGTGACATTAAGACGGAGACTTCTGCAATAGTTTGTAAATAGACTCCAACCTACTTATCACGGTGGGAAATTTATTTGTTCTGTAACATATCAGCATTTCCTGCCTGCATGAAATCTCTTAAACATCCACCTCTACTTTCTTATATCACTAGTGTCAAATTCAGTACTGATTCATGAGCAATATATAGTTCAGAACCTCCACACTCAGTGAGAATGGTAAGAACAGTAAGAGAAGCATTATTTCAATAATTAATTACATGGAGCAAAGGTGAAAATCTTTTTAAAATGATTTACAATAGATTTGCATGCACAAAATATTATTTTCATGCTGAGCTTATTTTCAGGCTTTTGCATAGGTGAAGTCTACTCTGTTTATGTGGGTATATAAGAAGTTGAAATGCTGATGCCTATGTTTAATAAGATATAAAAACAGTTCTCCCTTTTCTTGAAACTATTTCCTTACACTTCAGTCCTCACTGTCCATACCATCTTCCTGCTTTGTTTGGTAATTACACCTCCCTCTTTCTTACAAAGTCTGTAATAATATCAATGATTATAATAAAATAATATCATGTAACTATAGCACCTGGGGCCTGCAGCCGTAACAAAGACCTCATGTGGTGAGGTCTTTAAAAAAAAGCACAGAACTGGAAATTAGTTTTCCCTTTCACAGTTGCTCAAGAGAATACGTTGTAAGACAAGAGATAACAGATAATACACACTTATGGGGAGACTGCAAGAGAACAGTGATATCAACTAAGGCATGTAGGTATAAAGATCAGGCTATCTCTGAATGAGGTAGTGTCCACTTCTTTGGTAATTTAAATACTATAGCATCTACTAACTTGAAGATGAGGGAGTTAAAACACCTTTTTGTAAAGCATATTAGAAATTGACCATATAAAAGGTGAAAGCTTGTGAATTTAGTTCACAGAAGGCAGAAACTTTTCAAGACTATTGGTATGTTTGTAGGAAGTCTAATAAGTGCTAGGGAATGGTTCAATTAAGGCACCCAAAGACTTGGGTGGGAATGAGGTACACAGGCTTCTTGTACAAAAGCATGGAGAAAATTAGGCATCTTGGAATAGAGGGAGGGAGCTACCTGGGGTCAGTAAATGGCTGTAATTCTGCCTAAGTCTAACCAGTTGGAAGGCTGGGGATATGTCTCAAATCCCACTCACTGGTTTTCTCACTTGCAGTTTCTAGGGATGCTCCTTTTCATGTGTAATCTGCAGCCCAGAATGCAAGCTCTGTCCAGGAGGCAGGAATATAATGGCATTCTAAAAAGGAGTGGCTCATTTTTGTCTATTGTTTTTAACAGAGCTTTAACACCTCCCTCTGTGCCTGTGTGTGTATATACACATATAAAAGTAGACATTTGGTTCTAGGGACCAGAATTCAGATCTCCCCTTGCAAACCAAGTGCTCCAATGATGAGGTTACAGCAGGCCTTCATCTGTTGTTCTTTCCTTTCATAGAGTCACAGAATCATAGAAAAACTGAGGTTGGAAGGGACTTCCTGAGGTCAGCATCTCCAGTCCCCTGTACAAAGCAGGCTCAGTTAGATCAGGTTGCTGGGAGACATGCCCAGTAAATTTTTTAGTATCTCCAAAGGTAGTGATTCCACAGCCTTTCTGGGCAACCTGCTCAGGCGTCCGACCATCTCCATGGTACATTTTTTCACCCTTACATCTAAATAGATTTTCCTGTTTTTCAACTTGTGCCCATCGTTTCTCGTGCCATCAGTGCATGAGATCTTCAGTGCTTTTCCTCCAGGAAGAGCCTGGCTCTGTCATCTCTGCATCCTTCCATTTGGCAGCTGCAGAGAGCAGTAAGATTTCCCCCTTCAGCTTCTCCTCTCAAGGCTGAACAAACCCAGTTCTCTCGGCCTCTCCTCATATGCCATGTACTCATCTTGCTGCCTCTCCTCTGGACTTGCTCCAGTCTCTCAACATCTTTCTTGCAGAGGGGTGCCTAAAACTGGAGAGTGCAGATGCAGCCTCACAAGTGCCAAGTAAAGGGGAATAAACACTTCTTTTGACCTGCTGGCTACAATTAACTATTGTGCACAGTGGCACCTCTTCAACAGCATTGGTTTGAGACTACCCTTATTTTGAATAATCTGTATCCTGGTGGTTATAGCATTCTCTAGGGGAGATGATAGTTGTGGATTTGCATTGGTTTAATAAGGGAGGCAGCTGAATCTATTTTCTACATCCTGACTGAATGTTACAATCATTAAGTTTTATCTTAAAGGGAAGCATCACCCTTTGTGTGGGTCCTAATGCTGTGTGTGGATGCTAGGTATGCTCCTAGAATGCTTATTGGATAGTGATGTCAAAATAGGTAGAGAAGCATCTGATATTTTTATTCTGATCTGGTTTAGGTAAGAGGAATGTATTTGTTGACTTAGTCCTGTGAAAGTGGAGATACTTCTGTGCATTCTGGACTACAACAAAACTCCATGGACTTACCAAAGGAGTTTAGGTAGCTCCAGGATTAGGCAGCAGCTGAAAAAGGCTTTTCAGAATACCACATCTTTGTCATATATGCCTAAATTCTGCTTAAATCCAATGCTTGAGCTTCCTCTGATTGCTTTCAACTTGCACTGCCCTTAGGGATATCTCAAAACACAGCTCACACACAGGCAACACAAGCTTTCCCCCAAAAAGGGCAAGAGACTGAAGACTGACTATACCAAATAGCCAATGCATGCATAGGGACAGGTAAGAAAAATATAGTATTTGGTGTGCCCTGAGGCTTCCCAACATCTTAGGTCACTAGGCAGCATCTTTCCAAGTGCTTCTGGATAGTAAGCTCCCCATCAATTTTTGTACATATTCAACCCCACCCTCAGCCTGTTTCTGGCTGGGTCTCCCCTTTCCACATGGAGCAGATGTACCTGTGCCCACTGAAGCAATGTGCTGTTGCTGACGAGTTGCAGGAGAAAAGAGTGGGAGCAGGAGCTAGTCTCCAGCTTAATACTCCCTACTTTGCAATCCCCTTCCTTCAGAGCTGCAATGGTCCACTGCTGGCATGTGCAGAGCCAAAGGCAGGGCTAAAAGTGAGGGCAATGGTGCCATGGGCACATTTTGCTGGGGCTGGGGAGCCTGCTGAGCCTTGGCGAGCTGAACCATTCGCAGAGCAGGTGCTTAGAGGGGTGGTTGTGCCAAGGGCTCTGAGCTAGCTTAGGCTGGCCACACCGCTCTGACGGCTAATGTGAGGTCAAGTGACCTCTTTCAGAACAGACCAGGATTTTAACGGTCCCACAGTCTTCCTCTCAGTCAAGCTCTCTCACGGGTATGGTTGATTTTCCTTTTGAATAAAGCAGCGTTGACTTTAGTAACACACTTTTAATTTACCTAAGACTTTATCAATGTTATCAGCTGGATCTTAAAACAAATGCATGTTTTTGTATGAAATTGCATATGATTTAGTCCTTTATCTCTGCTCTAAGGAATGGTACTGGCTAAACAGAAACACCGGACAACAGTACATGAGATTCCAGTTGCTTATTTGCTGCATTTTTATGTTATTGTCTGAGAAGATTTGAAGGGTGGACCTCCTCTTGTCCCTCTGCTTCAACTACAGGCAGGAAAGTGCTTCAGCAGTAAGTCACGTTTCTCTTGTTTACTCTCATCAAGACCTTTCTGTTGCGTAATTCTTTTGTTTTCCACTGTTGTAATCTCTGATGCACACGGATCCCAGACAATGTAGATGACCCGTGTGGGATGCATGAGGTTCTCTGTCAAGATATTGTTGTCCCTCACTGGCTGGGATCCAGGTTTAGTACTAAGCAGAAAAAAAAGAAAAAAAAGAACAATGGAGATAAATTTAGATGCTGTTGGGAAAAAGAATCCAGCACACTGTCCATCCCAGCCCTTTGAAGCGACACCCACAAAGCAGTTTCCTTTGACTTTCTCAGGGATTCCCAGATTTTCGCAGTAACTTATGCAACCAAAGCAGACACCACCTGACTAACATTTGGCTAACCCTTTGCAATCTCATTCCAAACGCAAGCTATGAAACAAAGCTTGGTGTCGTAACTTAGAGCCTCACTGCGTGCACACTGAACACAACTGGAAACAGCTGGAGTGTTGATGTTGGTAGCAGAGGTACCAAGGCAAATCGGACCCCTGGCTGCACTGATTTCCCTGCAGGGCATTACCGGTTGTGCTCTCCAAGCAACGGTGCTCCCTAGGCCTGAATCTAATTTTGCTAGTACAGGAGCCTCCGCTAAGACTGAAGTTCCTGCTAATAGCTTCTTTAAAATACTGTTAATCAGTGACTTTGTATACCAATTTATTATTTTGATTAATAGCTTAGTAACATAACTGTCTTTCAAAGGCTTCATGGAGACAGTATTAGCTAAACCGATCACTGCGTCCAATTCTATAATACTAGCATTTCTACATAGACATGATGTTTAATTCTTTAAAAGGAGGAGGACATGATGCTTGCACTAAGCAAGCTTCTTCAGTCACATTCTGGGGGCTGAGGGAGGTCTTGGCCCCCTCCATACCTTGTGCTTTTTATTTTTCTTGAATGGCTCCTTTTTTGAGGGTTCTTTCCCTATGTTTTGAAGATTCACATTCAGTTACTGGTGAAATGTTTTTCTTTGGAAAGAAAAGTCTGTGTAACATATGTTTTTGAGTGGTATATGCTCATGCTGTATTTGGGCATATAATATGGGCACCTTAAGTAATGGAAATGCACGTTCCTTTTTCATTGTGTGCTTATAAAAGTCAAACCCTGTAATTATATGTAAGTAAAGCTATACATAAAAATAGTATTAAGTGCCTTGACTTATTGGCAAAAAACTAAAAGAAGGGAAAATTTCAGTTTGTCATTCAGACACTCAGATCACTGCACTAAAGAGTAGTAGGGAATATTAGACTAATTTGAGATCATGTCTGCTGCTGGAACTATGAATGTAATGAATTTAGATACTGGCAGACTACGGGTACTTTCCTTTTTTTGTTAATTACATTGTTTTACAAAAAGGAAGTGTAATTTGCATTTACACGGCAGTTCTTATGCAAGAGGATGCCATGACAATTTTGATCTGCTGACAGAGGTAGCCCAAAATAATATTTGCCAATGCAGCGCAAGACTTTTATTTGTTTTCACTTTTTAAAGTTGTTTTGGGTCACATCTTGTGAATTTTTTGCTCATTAGTTAAGTTGCTTTGTCCCAAAATAATAGAATTTTTTGACAAGATAACGTAACTTTCATTTTAACAGCATGTAATTGAAATATTTGCTTTTTTCATTTCAAAATGGTATTTTGGTATACAGTTTATTTTTAAGATTTTTAAAATTAAACCACTCTGTTTCATGTAAAAAAAGTCATCCAGTTGCAAATTATTTTTTTTTCTTTTCATTTTGTCACAAATGTATAAAAAATGAATTATAAGTAGGTCACACATTTTCTTTCTGATTTAACCAGAAACTAAAAAAAAAAAAAGTACTCTCACCAGTCCAGTCATAATTTGTTCTTTAATACACAGTTTCTCTATGGGTAAAAATCTCTTTGGGTTGAAATTTGCATGATAGGATTTAGATTCTTCGGGTTTGAAGGCAGGTAGTATTTTTCTATTTCTCTCATTCTGATGTCAAACCATGTCACAAAAAAAATTTCCATCATTTAATGGAAAAATATTGGGGTGGAGAGTTAAAGTGAAGAGCTTGAATAGCATCCTACTTGGAAAGTGAATGAATACCTATCAATCAGAAGGGTTTTAGCTGGAGTTCCTAGCTGGCAAGCTATTTCAGCACACACCAGTCTTCAAGGACTTCAACAGTAACACGAGACCCATAAAATGATTTGATACATAATTTGGTAAAATTTGAAAGCTTTTCCTGTACAGATGTTTTGGTTATCTGACTATAACAACTCTTTGACCTTAACCTTGGTAAATAGGTATTGTACGTGTTTCTAATCAGTGTGTGTATGTTGTTGTCATTTTATTTTTAACTTGAATGCTGTCATTTAATACAAACCTATTCCTTTAAAAGTATCAAACTTTATTAATCCACTTAAAGGCTTAACCATCTATAAAAATATACTATGCAAATTGGACTTCTTCCCTTCTTCAGTCATCACAGCCAAGCACATAAAGCTCAGGGAAATTTATGCATTTTGACCATCTCTAAATCGTTAGAGGCCAAACCAATTTAAATAGCAATCAGTGACCAAGAACACCCTTTGCTCTCTGAAGGGTTTTTTTCCTTGGTATTCTAATTATTTAATTCAAGCTTGTTACTTTCACCTCTGCTGGATGCTCTGCAGTCAGAATTCATTCTGCCTTGTTTAATTTGCCTTTTTCCTCTGCCATTAGATTGTTAGCTCTCAAGATGAGAACAGAGCACTAACTCACCACTGCATAGTATGAGCAGAAGCTGTTTCTTAAACTGTTAAAAAAGATAGGATGATCCTTTGGATTTGACATTTTGGGCAGAGGTTTTGTGCCTAGTTTAATTGCTTTCCTGGCTGGGATTGTTATTCCTAAATTTTCACACTTGTAAGAGTGGACTCCTCCCATTTTATAAAATGTTTAGAGTTCTTAAAGAAAACAAAACCAACATGTAAAAATTTATGATATTCATTTTTCACTGACTTCAGTGGAGTCAAAGTATGTCCCTGAGGTCTGTGGAGGCCATGAGATCTCTGGATGTGATCACAGTGGAAGTGGGAAGGAACTCCAAACATATCTGAAGGTTATTTTTGGAAGTGGCATCTCAGAGTTTGTCTCAGGCTGGAGAGACAAACATGTCATTCTCAAAATGTGTAACAAACCCAGCTCACTGAAAGGCAGCATTTTTCCTAAGTTGTTAATTGTCTGCCAGTTTAGAAATAGCATAAGTTTAAAGCCTCACCATAATGTTTATTCTGTTGGAGAAGTTGGCAGAGGCATTTAACTCTGGTGTCACTGTTACTATCAATTATTTCATCCCTTGTGCAAGATCTGGTCTCTGAAGTCATCACTGGGAAGAGGTGGAAAAATCAGCTACTGGGCAGTTTTTTTATGTCTGTGTCACTCATGAGATATATGAAGTTATAGCTTCTATATGCAAAAGATGCATCTTTTATGGCAAGATAGCTCTCCTGATGTCTTGAAGTGTCCTGAACTCATTACAGCTTTTGACTTGTTCCAGCCTTCAGATTAAAATGGTTCAGGTTACATCATTTTAAACTGCACAAAGGGTCAAGAGACCGTATCATTTCAATGAGGCCACAGTTCATTTGCTTTGGCTCAGGAAAGCCAGAGGATGAAATAAATATTAATAGTCACAGTTTGAAAGAAGGATTGCAGCTTTGGTATTACAATGAAGCGGAACATTTCATACATGATGCAGCAAAACAGTCACTGGATTTTTGCCAGTTTGAAGGAGATAGAGAGGGAGAGAGAATGAAGAAAAAAAAACATAATTAAAAAATGCACCTGGTACCTAATGCTTTTTTTAAAACTTTTCATTATGGAGAGAAGCAATATTTGCTTTTTGCTTTATGGAGTTGAAATCAGTCCATTAAGAGGGTGGGAGAAAAGATTAATAGGTAAATTCAGCTTGCTGACTCCTTCATGTAGTTAATGTGCTTGATCTTACCTAGGTGATGAGCTGCATTTACACTGACAATGAGTGGAGAGAGAGGAAGAGAGGTTAAATATGTGGTGAGGGGAACAAAGTTAATGAAAGTATATTACAGGATTTTACAAAAAACATATATAACTTTTCATTTAATTTAGTCCTTGGGACAATTACATCCCTGGTGTAATCTCATTAAGCTAACGAGATCACATCAGGGATGAATTTGGCTCTTGTAATTGACGTTTTAAAATGGTGGTGTATCGTAATTTTCTTCTTTGCTTAGAATGCAAATAAGCTTTGGAAGCCTGAGAAAAGAGTATTTTTAAGGGTGATGGAGACCACTGAGATAGGGAGGATGCAGAGTAGAATATTGAGCTAGTTCATTTTTCGCTCTCTTTGTCCTTTTCAAAACCATTATTTAAAGTTTATTAACTTTGCACTTTTGTATTTGGAGGAACTGTTGTCATCTGCAATCCGGAGTCTGAAAGATGTAAGGCACCTACGTCTCCCTAAAAAGCACCCAGGTTCACCTTTAGGCATGACTGACACCCTCAAAGTCATCCTCAGCTGCATTGATCCACTTCAATACCTTGTCAACATTTGAGTGTCTAAGAGTACACAGCTTGGGTGGTGTCTTAGGTAGCCACTGTGCCTGCTGACCATCCCACAGTGGGTTTCCTAACTGAAACAAAAGCTTCCCAACCTCCAAAACATGGCTACTCAAATGCACCATTCATCTACTTCTGTCTCCTGTGAGCTTGATGCATAAAACATACACAACATACTCTTCTTGCACTGATTTCTGTTTTTTGTCCTTGAAGTAGCATGTTCAAGTTGACTGTAACAAGCTGTATCCAAGTCCTTTCTTTTGATGACAGGACTTCATATTCAACTTGGTGAGAGCTCCAGCCATCAAGCTGTTGGAGTTGTATTTCACGTAAGTGATGAGGTAGTCATTGGAGCTGGGACTTGCACCAGCGTCTTGGGTATGTGTCTTAAACATTGGGGGACAGCAGCTCTTTCTGTCTGTGGTCCAATGAGCAAAATGGGATTCCTCTAACTGGGAGAATGACATGGCCCAGTAACATAATATTCAGTAACATAATATTCAGTAACTAGCTGCTACGGGTAATCTCTTATAAAGTGAGTTCAGATTACTGCCTCTGTGAAGTTGCAAGAGAGATTATTTAGATTCAAGTCTCTCAAAGCACAGGTGAGTGATCCAAGAAAGCGTCTACTTGATGGTTTCTCTGACTTTCTGTGGTTTTTCACTGATAGGGAAAACTAGACATAAATGCCCTAAGAGTAAATTCATGCCTGACAATCTGTCTCACTGCAGAGAAACATCGGTCCGGTGCTTCGCATGGATCATGTCAGTGTGACAGGGGCATAAGCATTGACTCTGAATATTACTCTTTGTTAAATTGTGCGCAATCCTGCTTGGCTAGTTTTGGAGGTATCTGACTATGCCCATGTTTAAGGGCTAAAGCAATGGAAAACAGAATATGGCTGCAGTGTCGCAATTCTCCAATTATTCCTGTTTGCCAGAACCAACAAGCAATCCAGAGACTTCCGAGAGTCATGCCAGCAAATCAAATCTGCCATATTTCATTGAGGTTAGCTCAGTAAGATTCCGTATAAAATAAATTACACTTCTACAAAATTGTCCTGGTTTCAGCTTTTTATCCTAAAACCTACACAGTAATAACCCTTCAGCATTTTTGAATTACCCTATATTGCTCTTATTTCTCAATAAATCTGGGAACGGTTAAAAAATCCCTGTAGATTTTTTTTCTGGTATTTTCCCTTAAATATTACAGGAATTTTCCAGCTGAGATATAATAACATTATTTCCTTCCAGCCTACCTTCTTGTTCTACTCCAGCAGACTCACAATGAACATGTTCTCAGAACGCACACCCAGCTGCACTTTCCTTTTATTACTTATGACAATCTTCAGAGTGCACAGGAGACATTATTTTTTTTCCCAGACCTTATTCTTTATTTGTCATGACAGTGACACAATGCTCAAGACCTTAATGATCTTATGCAATTTCATTTTTGCTATCAATAACAGTTCAGACACATATATAATCCCCTCTCTCCCCCTTCCTCCCTTTCCTCACTAATGTGCTTTTGAATTTTTCAACAAGAGATGTAAACATGTCATTTTGCTAATTATTTTGATTGTTTTACCTGGTATTATAATTATGTGATGTTCATTGCTGTTTCAGTCTACTGCCTCTGCTATAGTAGTGAAGGAGGTTAGGTTATATAGTCTCATTCTTCTGTTCAGCTGGATTTTGATCTTGAGCAAAGCTGGCTAAACTTTGGAATGTCTATTCTTTGGCAAATTCTGAGATTTAAGTGTTTTTTTTAAATTCCAGAACTGACTGAAATTTTGACCAAGTAAAGGGAGACCAATGGATATGTTCTGCTTAGGGAGCATTGAAATACTGTGCTCTGATTCAGATCTGTAATTTTTTTATTCCGCTTTTGACTAAAAAAAAAACCATTAAAAATGAAATACAGTTTTGACATCAATATTTTCTATCAGATTTTTTAAACAAAACAGTCCCTGAATCAGGATATTTCCTCACATGTTTTTTTCCTGTAAATGAAACAATTTTCTCATGTAAGAACGTTATTGTTGAAAGCTTCTTGCTCTGCAGTGGAGCTGATAAGGTCTTGTAAGGTGTAGAATTCAGCTGGAATCAGAGAGGAGCCTAATCCATTCAGGAGGCACCTTGGCCCTGGGGAAGATTTCASGGGAAAGAGCAAGGAAACCCTGGTGCTGTTCTGTGGGCAGGAAGGCTCCTGCCTGGACAGGGCAGGCAGGACTGCCTGGGACCGGAGTGCTGTCTCATTGCTCTTCCCTCCTGATCACAATATCGGGTTTAAGGTACTTAAGTAAAACAAACAAAGAGAAAAAGAGGTAAAAGGGCATTCTTGGTGCTCAGATGGTGATGAGAAGGGGAAGAGCATGCTATTGCAAGCCTGAGGGAGATATATGGTTACCCAAAGGTGGAGGTAAACAAAAAGGCTGAGGGAAGTTTGTGTCTGTTTGAAATGTGTTTCTCCTTTTTTTTCTTGTGACATAGTGCGGGGGGGGGGGGGGGCGGGAGTTAAGAGTATGGGGACATTTTATTTTGTGTTACTGAATTCAGGAGCTTTTGTGGGTTTCATTTCTTGCTATAATAGATGCTTCATTTTGAATGCTTTAACATCTACGAGCCTCCCAGTGTAGATGAATGAACTCTGCCGTCATTCCAAGCATATCACTTTTATATCTCCTTGTCAGATGGTTACAGTTATTAACAGCAGTGTTTAAAATTCACTTTCTTCTTCGAAGAAAGCCCCGACTATAAGATAGAACAAATTACAAGTAGTATGTATAGTGCAGCAGTGTTAAAACTGCTGTCAGCATCCCAACGTGGCCATATGTCTGACATAAAGTACACAAAAGAAAGTGTTGAGGATTGGAGCACAGTCTAATGATAAGTAGGCCGTTTAAACAATAAGCCTCTCAAGTGAGCAATATACATTCTGTTCTGTTTTTCTTACTTTGTGCTGCTTTAAATCAAAGTCCACGGGTCTGCTATTGCTGGGAGGTTGGACATGTTGTCTGCAAGTAAATAGGCCCTCTGCCAAGTAACTAGAGCTCACTCTTGGTAAAGGAAGAACATTGTTCACTAAAATAGTTTGTCTTTTGATGCCAAAGGAAATCAAATTGTAATCAAGGGCTGAGAACGGACTGAAGTCATAAAGGCTGGCTTGCCTCAGACTTTGGCAGCCTCACTTGTTCCCAGGCATATTAAATATAATTTACGTTTGCAGAGGGGAGAGKCTTTATTGCACTGGAAATTTGTTTTAAATAACACTTAAGTGAAACACTCTCAGGGGCAGCCAGGGATACACTTCTACTGTCATTTAGGCTGCTGAAAATCCAGAATATGTTCATGGGCTTTACCAGATTTGTTCTGAACTTACATCTATGTAAATGGATAGTTATGGTCGATGTTGATAAAACAATCACATTTCCTAGGTTCTGGTCGCCCATGCTGAGTGGAAAGTTCCTGATGAAAGGCTTACCTCAGAAAATGTTTACATGTTTTTCTTGCATTTTGTTGTGCATGTAAAAATTCACATTAACTATTAACCGTCTCTGGATGAAAAATCATGAACAGTGTATAGGATGCTTGAATCAATTCTGTCCTTGATCTGCAATGTATGAAGTGGAATCAATTTTACTGATAATTCCTGTGTAAAACGTTAAAGTTTAAAATCTATACTTTATGGTTTCAGAAAGTAACTTTAGGAACACTTCAAAATAAAATTTTTCTTGTTTTTATATTTCTAAATAAATTTATCTTTTAGAACAGTAAAACTTACTTTCATTTCACCATGGAATTAAAAACTAATTTAAAAATAGCTGCTCCCAAGAAGTGATAATTCTACTTTTCAGCATCTTGCTCATAAGTAGCCAGCTGAGGGAAAATATTGTTTTAATACTTTGCACACTTTTGGACAAGATATTTTTCTTCTAACCTGACATCATAATGTAGGTTACATCTGAAACTTGTTTTACAGATTTGCACTGAGTCAAAGCAATGGAATCTGCCAACTAAAAAGTAAAAGCTCTTCCATGAACATCTCATTTAAGATTACATTAACTCCTTTATTTTGCAGCTTTGTCACATTGCATATAGCATTTGTCAGCAAATTCAATGCAGTTCTATATGTACTATGTAAAGGGAAATTTGACCCTAGGGAAAATCATAAAGGATAATTAAACTACCAAAAAAATGTTTGGGTAGCCGCTGTCTTTCAAAAGTGGGTTTTTTCGCTTCAATCTTTCCGTTGGAAATAATATTGAAACAGCATGCTTCCACCTTAAAATGGCAACATTTGGATCATTTTGCACAGCTTACCTCTGTTAAAGTAACAACTGACATTGGAAGCAATTTAAGGTTAATTCTGTTAAAAGACTAGGACAGAGTTTAGACCTTGCTGACTAATTTGGAGGTCTAGCACAAGATTTTAAGAACTTTAAGCATATGTTTTCTGCGTCTCAGTGCTTGAGGGACCAAAACAGGTAGGCATCTGTCTGTGATGTTTCTTAAAGCCCTGCCCCTGTCTGCACATGTATTTACCTAAGTCCTGATGATGCCTAACATCTAAACGACTAGCTTAATGCCCAGACTCTGTCACCTCAGAGTAATCTATAGCCTCATGACTAAGCTTTTTCTGGGGCTCCTTTGAAAGTATGTGTTGTTCATGCATTCTGTGCAAGACATCTAATTTAATTTGACTCAGGGCGGTGGGTCCTAATAAGAGGCAAGGTGTCTAGAAGATATGACCTGCATTTCTCACCATTGCCTGAGTCCTTGTGTGAGTCTAACCTAAGGCACTTAAAAATACCTTGATGAAAATATAAACAAAACCTATCTTTTCCTGGAACTGGAACTCTCCCTTTTCCAGAAGGGAGGTAGAATTTAAATGCATTATTTTCTGAACAAAAATAATTAGATTGCACTATTAATATTCAATAATTTTAAGGCAAAATACATGATATTGCCATAGGTGAGCAAAATATCAGGTTTTGTTATGAAGAAGTGACAGTCAATAACTGCAGAAGTTTTGAAAGTACCCCTACTTATGATATAAATGGCTGTTCCGAAGGGAAAATGACAGGGTAAAATTTTTTAACATCACAGCATAAACATACCAGGACTATCAATTGTAACCTATGGCTGCCCTTTTTCCCAGCTGTAATACACATTTGGAAGATGTATGGTGAGGGCTAAGAAACTACAAAAGACAGGAGGGTGACTGAAGAGGTAAATGCTATGACACTCAGACGTGAACTAAGCTTCCTGGCACTTTTGACAGCCACAGGCACTCATGGAGATTTGACAAATTGGTAGTCACTTTAAAATAGTCCATGTCAGTGAATAATACCACATGATTGTGGAGCATGGGCTTTTGAGACTAATAAAAGCAGGACACTGCTAAAAATGCAATCAGGCTAGGAAGACATTCCAAAAAGTAACAGGAGAGACCTCAGGACATGTGTTCCCTTAAGTGGATGCTGGGATTAAGCTGCTATGTGAGCTTGCATCTGTGGTTCCTGTGAAGATCCACAGCTCAGATACGCTCTGAAGTCAGGGAGATGCTCTGAGACAGCCCCATGCTCTCTGAAGAAGGCCACACAAAGAGCCTTTCACAAAATGACTTCAGGATCCAAGCCTGTCTTCAATATTCCCTTCTCTAGCACTGCACAATCCTGTATAGCACTTTTCAAGTGCTCTCAAACTTTCTGTTCCTTTTCTTATCATTCCCTTTCAGTCAAACAATGCGATACAGTGTATTCAGATGTTAATAGGACCATTTGTGTATTTCTTGAAATAGGAACAAACAGACTGCTTTAAAAGTTTTTACTTTTGTATATAGATAGGCGTACAGAGATATTTATACTTTTGTTATGTTTTCTGCCTTCCCTTTGTATTGTCTTGTAAACATGTCATGAACTTGATCCTTCATTTCTGAAAACAATAGGAGCTGGATGCTGACTTCAGGGGAAGCAAATGAAAGACCCATCTTTCTACTGTTGCAGCTTTCTTAAAAAAAAAGTTGAGGCTTTCAAAAATATTCTTTGAAATAAATATGCATATTGCAAACAAAATAGGAGTAGAAGAACATATTTCAATGCCCAAACTGTACTTGCTATCCCATCCACTCATAAGCAGGGTAATGCTAGGAAGCAGCGAGGCAGATATAAAAGAAAGCCCAGCTGAGTGTAAAAACAAAAATGTGCAAAAGGTTCAAAGCTTGTAGCCTGACTCTACCCCCACATCACTGTTATCTTGTCTGTAGATGCTCATCGGCAAATCAACTGGCAATAACCCACTGAGTGTTTGGGAACTAAATGGCTCACAGTCTTCTGCAGTAGGAAATTGGTCCTACTGCTGCAGAGACTGGGCAATCTATTTCTATCAGCTTACACTCTTCTGTTGGACTTGTTTTTTTTCTTCTCAGGAGACCCAAAGCCAGTCAGTTAAAAATTAACAGCAGTTCAAATTGCCATATGCTTTTAGAAGAGACGTGAAAATGAATGTGTGCCAGAATTTTGGTTGAGATTACGATGAAGTTAACTCATTTTGACAAAGAGATCCTCCCCCTAAACTTTTTTTACATGCTAAGACTTGGTAATATGGGAAAAAACACGGCTGATGGGGGTAGAATTACTGGCCTGTCATCTTAACAAAGGACTTTTGGAAACACATTCCCTGCTCGGGAAAGGGATTCTCCTGCATGAGGTTATGTCTCAGAAAATCTACAAAAGACTGTTATAACAGAAAAGTACGTAAACAATAATGTTTTAAGATCTGTAATATTCATATTAATTATTCTGTATTATTTAACCAATCATCATTCCTAAGTGAAGAAACTATTTTTTCAGCAGTCAGGCAATCAGGTGACATAGGCCCTGTAGTGATGTCTCTAATTAAAACCATCTGAAATTCGTGTACAGGTATACATCTGTGTGGATGTGCATACATCTGTATTATGCCTAAAACCATACACCTCTCTATATAAACACCAAGTATAATTTCAAATAATTTTGCTTAATTAAAATACCATTCAGACTAAACAAACGTCTGTTACTTCTGCTACAGCAGCAAACACTTTTTCTTTCTTTGTGTTTGTCTGAGTTGGAATTAAGTGAAATACAACATCCCAAATCAGCTGCACTGCAAATACCCAGTTTATACGACCTATAGAAACCATAAGCAGGCAAATTTTGGTTTTCATCTGCTGAAAATCCAATGCCATGAAATAGCAAAGAAAAGAACAGCCATGCCATGCTATGGTAAAGGAAGCAGTGATCTTGATAATACAGCCCCACGATGCAAATAACTGAATGATTTCAGCCAAAGTAAATTTAAACAAACAAACAAACAAACAAACAACTCAAGCTCAAAACTCTCACTCCAGATCAGGTGTTTGTTACAAGGAATGTCGGAAGCCATGTCAGACAAAGCATAAAAAATTCAAGAGACTTATTTTGGAATGTTGTCAAAAGCAAACATGAAAGTCTATTCAAAGGCAAACGTATCTGTTCACTGTAACGCATTATAATACTGGCTATTCGATTTTTTGTTCAAGCTCAATGGTCCTAAAATAAACCCCCAAACTCTCAATACAGATTTCTTTGCCCACATACATACAAATAACTTTAAAGATATATATTATACTCATCCAAGCATTTTCCAGTGTATATTTTCATTCTTTAAACACTACCTTTTAATTGCTAAATTCCTTGAGTGCGATGAACCCTGGTGATAAATAGAAGTTTGCAAAACAAGGGAAACTTCTGTAGCAAAATTGTCCACTTTTCCAGTGAAAAGGATAAATAATAAGAAAAAGACTTTTAACAACCTCTAACAGTAAGTCCCTGTGACGCAAATATTGATGAACAATGAATGGTAGCATTTTTAGGACACTTGAGTGAAACCATTGAATAGTACCCACAGATATTTTTTGCCTTTCTCTATGATAATATAGACTTTTCAATATCTTCTTATTGTGTAGAAGAGATTTATAGTTTGTCTTGTGCTTTGCAGTTCCAAAAGAAGACACAAGGCAAAACAAGCTCAAAATTCAAAGAAAAAGGATAGCATGTTTTCTCTACTGTATCAAGAAAGGATGAATAACTGTTGTGTACCTAATATGCAGAGACATCTTAGTATAACAAGATACAGCTTAACTCCTAGAGTCCTTGTTATTTAATCCATTTAGTTCTGCCCAGGGATCACATGAATTTATGGAAACCCCCTGCTACCCTCTTTGTTGACTTCCATCCCTGCTGGGAGATCCCCATCTGCTGGGAAGTGAAACTCTGTCCTGAACTTTACCTCATTTAACAGAGTGCCACATGTAAATCCAACTTCTTCATTTATTACTTTGACAGAGCAGATGGCAATGGGCTTTTAAAAGACTGTAATGTTGCTTAAAACCAGCTAAATTTGTAGAAATAATAGTTTTAGCTGCTTAGATTCTAGTGCCTGATTTTTAGGAAAAGAGTCTGACACAGGCAATTAAATTTTTGAGCCATCAGTACTTAGTGATGCATCATAATTTAGCTGTTTTCAGAAAATCATATTGTGACCAAATAATCATTCATTAAGACAGAAAATACTTTTTAAATGGAAATTTGAGACTCGTGTTTGGTGGCTGATATGAGTGACTAGTTTTCTAATAGCCTTAATCACTGGAGTATTTCTTTACTTGTTCATTTAAGCCCATTAATGAAAACGTATGATGTTAAGTCTAATATCTACTAACCCTTGATGACTGTTTTGACTTCCAGCATTGTCCTATAAATAACTGTGAATGACATGCACTGAAAATCAAAGAGTATTATTTCACTGTGATTAAAGAGAACAGGTTCACCCAAGACTTCCTTTTCATCCAGTAGGACCACAGAGAAATTCATTGTTAGCTTGAGTCAGATGTAATGTACTTCAAAATGTCTTGTCCTTAAAAATCTTACCCTAAATGCATAATGCAGGTTTTAAAAATAACCTGAAAACTCAACCTCAGCCACTCAGTTTGCTTATAGAAGGCATGTAATGGGATAGGGAATATCATGCACAATCACGGCATCCTGGGCTTGAAGACTACAAATACTGTAAATTACTTGTCCTCAAGGTCCATTCTAATGGTTTGTTCGTTTGTCTGTTTGTTTATATTCAGTGACATCTGAAAGGATTTTTAGCCCTGAAGAAGGAAAGTAAACCTTACATAGCCAGTGCTGACTGTGCTTTTCTAATTTAAAATATCAGCTAACTTGATGCTCCGTAAAATTCAAAGAGCATGTGTTTGATACGACTGGGATCTTTGGTTATGTTCATCTTGGCCCTGAATCTTCTGATCATATTATAACTATTATGGCCAAAGGGCACTGGTTGTTGGCGTGACATTTGTGCTCTGTCATGCAATCATGTCATCTTGTATGGCGGCTTCAGGGTGAGACCTCATATGAAGTGAACAATCTGTGTTCTTTGCTGTAAATTAAACAAATACGTCTAATATGCACTTCCTTAGTTTTAAGCCAGGTGTTTTAAAGTATTTCAATCTTGTGCATATGCATATGCCCTTATGTCAGATACTGTGTTTCATAACAGGTTTTTGACTTTCTGATGATAAATAATACTGTTTAGAAACAAGGATGTCTGTCTCCAAAGGGCTTTTATTATGAACTACACAGGCCTTCTCTGCAGCTACACTGGTCAAACTTCAGTGATACAACACCCTGCTTTTATTGATCATCTGGAGAACATTATACCGGGAGGAGTTTGTCTCTCAGTGTAATTTCCTTTAATATACATTGTATTATATTTAAAATTTTAGTTCATATATTAGAACTTTCTTAAGCTTTAATGTCATGCAGATTTTCCTTGATTTTAGTTTCAGATAATTTTTAAGATTCTTGAGTTAAAAATTAAAACCTAAGGGCCATCTCCTGCATGAAAAGCCCCAGGAAGATAATCTTGGTGGCAAATTCCTTTGCAACAATTTCTTGCAATATGATATGCAGAAAAGTGATGCACCAGAGTAAAAGCCAGAGAGCCTCTGTTCTTATCTAATAAATCCCCTAAGGAAAATCTAAGGAAAATTGGAGTCAGGTGTGGCTATTCCTGCTTTGACTATAATCTCAGGAACACACCTCACCCTTATCAAGGCAGCTCCTATGGAAGGGGCAGCAGTGATCTTCTCCTGCACCACTGCTGCTGCTGCCGCCTATAAAGGTGATAGAAAATCAGCGGATAATTATGTATAACATAATCCAGTGGAGAAACTGGACCACAGTGGGAGGCAGTTTAGGTAGTATGAGGAGCTGAGAGGCCTGGGGAAAGGAAGGCAGCTGAGTCCCGCTGGTGCAAGGTGTGCTGGCATCCACGTATGCATGGCTCTCRTTGGTACAATCTAACCGTGGTTGGTTTATGACGAAATAAAAATGCTTGCCCTTTCTTGCGTTTGAGAGCCTACAGAATGAACTTTAGTAGGGAAAGCGTTTTTACTCAGTATGAAGAAAAATGGTGGAATCAGGACCTTAATTTTTTTCCTAAGTTGTCTAGGATTAGAATCGTCTCCTTCTTTGTAATTTATACTTAAAACAAATGTAAAAAATGCAGCACATATTATTCACATAAAGAGAGAAATGTAATCACTAATGAAAGTTAACACCCCGTAGAATTTAAAGAAAAAAGAAAAAAGAAAAGAAAATCCCMAACGCGATTGCACAAGGATTTTAAACCCCCCCCATGTCGGTAAGCCAGCCGCTTCCTTTTCTGAATGGTTGTGTGTAGGCAGTTTATGGTATTTCGGTAATTCTGACCTTTGTTTAACTACATGTCTGTGTGTCTAAACAAGTAAAGCAATCACTCTGTGTACAGCTAGTTAAAATTCATGGCTAGCAGGGAACAGATTGCCACAGGAAGGCCCTCAGCCTGTCCATCTACTGGTACCATACCACCAGCAGAGCTCCTTTTATTCAAGCTTCTCCCTGTGGTTGCCTCCAATTCTTTTGCAAATCTTCCTCTACCCTCACAAATTTATAGCCCATTGACAACTTTCTGTGGGTGGCTTGAAACATCTGGGCAGCAATCCTTCAGTCTATGTCCTGCACCCTTCCGTTAAACAATGGCGCGCAGGCCGCGGGCAGCGCCGCCGCGAAACCCAGAAGGAAGAATGGAGCTGGTTAACATGTATATTCATTACCCGTGTTGAATTAGGGGGCGAGCGAAGGTGGAGGAGCTCAGGGCCTTACTTTGTCAGCCTCAGAAAAAAAGTTCCTGCGATTGTTACATCATGTTTCATTAGACTAATTCAGTTTAGGCGATGCTAATTTCCTTCTGGATGTCAGGCCTATCGCTACCAGCTGCCGCTTTTACAGGAGGTTTTGCAGGAGATTCAGGCCGAGTTGGTTGAACTCACATATCCTGGGGCCGTCAGCACGACAGAGGGGGGAACGTCTCAAAAGAGCACACGCAATTCATTTACAGGAGTTTTACATTTAAATTAATGTAATGGATTTTAATAGAGAGGGCAACTTTTCCCCAGAGTTTTAAAAGCATTAGATAGCCAGGATAAAGCTCCCTATTGAACTCTAAATTTAAATATTTTATAAGAAACCTCTGTATTTCTAGGGATTTATCTGAAAAGCTATGTCTTTCAGTAGGGACTTTTTTGCTTTAGGATAACCAGGCAATGTGAGAGAAGGGAGGGTGGGAGGAACCTTTTCCTGCTTTTTTCTAGATAGCATAATCACGCTAGGAGATTAAATTAGGAGATTTACAGATGCAATAAATATTCTTTGGTTTTTTTGTGGTTTTTTCCCCCTTATACATGGATATCTGAGGGTGTTTAATGGAGGGCAAAGGAAGAGATAGCATATTCTTCCCTTGCATTTATGTTATTCAGTGTATAACTGTTCCTAAATGACACATGCTAAGTCAGAGTTACTCAGTTATTTTATTGAGATCAGGTGGATCAGACTGATATTTGTTTAACTTTCTCGTTGCTGGACCAGCCCAGTGCTGCATGCCACATTCCTCACTGCAAACGGTGAATGCAGGAGATACCACAATTTACAGATCTTAGTAAATTCTCGGCAAAATTTTGCTCCAGATCTAGGTTAATACTCTTATTTTAGTATGTCAAGATTAGGTACTTAAATTCTATAAATGATCATGTTTTTATTGTCATTATGTTCTATTAGACAGTTGCTGGATTAATTTTTGCAAATTTTGAGCAGAGATACAGAGTTGAGCCTTTTTTTGAGACTGGAAGATGTAGACCAGCTTATCAAAACATGCTCATGCATATGGGTTCTCTGACACCTCTTCCCGGCCCTGCCCCCCCCCGCTCCCCCCCAAAAAAAGAGGAACAACAAAAAGCAGTATCTCTCACTGTAACCTGGACTGTATGATCCCTTGCTGAACTTTCTTCCTAGCTTAATACCACATCTGCATCAGGGTAATCTGCTTCATGCTGCTGTTCTGGGACAATAGATCTATCACCTCAAAAGATGCACTTCAGATCCACCCAAGTGGCAAAGCGGCAGTAAGATGACTTAACGATCTATTATTACCTGCAGAACAGTAAATGTGTCAGGCGATGAGGCTGATTCAAAGTTGGTATTGATGGGACATGAACTTGTGAGATAACAGACAAACATACCTGACCTGTTAAGCTATTTTCTTCAGTGTGTGCGGAAGAACAAGGATGGCTATTAGTCTATTTTCATAGAGAAAGGACTACTGGCAGGTGCTATAAGTCTCTCCAGAGAGCCTTGGTACAAAAAWGATTAACTGACTGAGACAGGAGTTTGAGCACACACACAATTACTGTTTGTCATTGCAGAGAAGATAGTGTATGTAATATTAGTTGGGATGGGGAACTGCTTCGGTATTGAGTATCAAATACTTAGAGCAAATCATTAAGACGCAGTCTACAGTGCAGGAGAATGCCTTTCTTTAGGAAAGAATAATCAGTTTGCAGTCATTCTCAGAATAGAAAAACTTGCTAAATTTACTGAGAAAATTGTTTGTCTCTAAAGACAACGTGCATACACAAATGTTAAGCCACGCATTACTTACTGGAGAGTAGGATGAGGTTATTATTGAACAAAATATAAGTCATATTTAAGAACATGATAGAAATCCTGACTTTTTAAAATACTTTTTGTAGAAATGTGTTTTCACACTTCAATATTGTCATTATTTTGTCAAAAAACACATGGCAGGCATTTAAATTAGAATAATAAGTATCTGTTTTCAGCCAAAACAACTCTTGTAAAAACATACTAGCAGTATATTTTTATTGCTAATTGATTAATAAAAAATAATTTTCAAGGCAATTCATTTATTTAGTAGCAGCTATAAATTACACATGAATGGATCCATCTCTGAAGAGAAAGCAAGGTGTATGTTTTAGTCTCTTATTGAAATCCTTCAATAAATTCCTGCAGGATGCATATTTCATTGATTGGCATCTGTCTACACTTTAAACAAAGGGAAAAAGAAAGGAAAAAGAATTCCCTGTGGCACATCCCCTGAGGACTGGGGAATTTCTTTCTTTTATCTATTGTGGGTGTAAACACTACATCTCACCCTTCCAAACTAAAGCTTTTGCTCCTGAAATTAGAGATACTTTGCGCTTCTTGTCACATCCCAGCTCTCTGTGAAGAGAGGTCCTCTAAGGAGCTTCTGCTTATCTTGTTTTACTTTGAAACCTGTTCAAAGGAAAGAAGAAAGATCCCACTTAGCCGAGTTAGCCTGAGACTAGATCATTTGGTTTGCTTATGGAAAGGCTTCCCTTTAAAGATAAAAGCCCTTAGAATGTATCAGATAATTTGAGTTAAACTTTTGGGTTGTATGTCTTACTGTTGGTCTAAGTACTTCCGAGCACATCACAGTTACTCAGTTTTGTCATTACAGCATCCCAGTGAGACAAGAAAATGTCTTTATTTTGTGCCTGGGGAACTGAATCGCAGGGTAGGTGAAGAATCTCACCTGAAGTCAAATGGAAACTCTGTGGGAAGCTCTGTGGTTGATCAGGGTACTAAAACTAGGTCTGGTGTCCCAGAGCAGTGCTGTCTCCACAAAAACAGCGTTTCTCTTACTTTAGCCAGCTGTGCTAACACCTAGTAAATGCTTTTTGTTGAGAATCACATCCAGATCATGCACAGACTTGAATCAGCACCAGTGCTGATTAGGTAGAGATACAGCATTTTAAGATACTATTCACACCATGTACGCGCAAATTTTTGTAAGATGTTGAGTGCTGTGCATTCTTTAACGGTGTGACTACATATTAAAGACTCAGCCTTATGAATAAATTTTTGTGGCTTCCAAGGCAAAATAAGAGAATATATTCCTTTAAAGTTCAGATAAAAAAATTAAGTGAACATGTTTTATCAGATTTTTGAGATAAGGATATGTAATGATTTACCATGGTTCAGCTGATTCACCTACCTTAAATTGCAATAATATGATGGTTTTATCACTGAATTTGCACTGTTGTAATACAGCCATTCTGGGATCAAAGTGAAAGCATCTCCTCCAGCGAACAGGAGCAGGATCCAGAGTGATGACCCTCTCTACCCCCAAAAGACTGCAATAATGCGATTCTGGACTAACTTTTCCTGTGTGCTTAGCAAGAGCTAGTGAGAGTGAGGATTGATTCTTCAGTGGCGCAGATTTTTTTTCAGTTTAAATAGGACTTGGGTATCATCTATGGCAATCCATGAATTCACTTAAGATAAAGTATCTGAAGCAAGTTCTTTGTTTCCCCATGTCTGCTGCAGTTGCCAGTAACAATGAGAAAGGGAATGACAGGATTTGGACTGAGCTAGGCTACAGCAGAACAACATCTGGTGCAGAAGCCCATCCCTGCTCAGTTGTCTGTGTGAGTGACATGGGGAGGGAGAAGGTGCAGTCTATGTTCTCTCCTGGGCTGCAGCTGGGGAGGTTACCAATGTCTCCATATGTAGTGACTGTGGCTACTGATGATGCCTGTGCTTGTCACAGTACTTACACTAAGGGTCTGTATGGTGGAATACAGAAAGTGCTACCCAAATGTGCAGGCACCCTCACGAAAGTGTCATGACATTAGAGGAAAGGCTTAGAAGCAAAATGAAGTACTGGCATTTCTGTTCCAGTTTGGGGAAGGATTTGAAATCCCCATCATCAGATATGGTTGTACCATTTGTTAGGAGTAGCACAAGTCTAGTGATACTGGCTGAAGTGTGCCTATATTTATGTATATATACACTCATATGCATATATATAAATACATATATGTTCAACTGTACTTCAATTTTTTTTCTTGTACTGTCTTCCACACTTAGAAAAACAAATGTCAAATTGATAGAAGATCATATTCTCCTACACTGCCTTCGTAGTCTCACTTATTCAGGTAATTAGATAAAAGTTATTTCAAGTGTAAGTAAAGTACCATAAACCATCTTCTCCCACTGTTTTTTCTGTCACAAGCAAATTGTTTCTTTGTGCTAGTAGATGTTCCACTTTTTTAACATCCAACTTGTGGCAATCATTAGCTCCTAGGCTGACAATGACAAGAGCATTGTAAATTTTTGATTAATGAAAGATTGCTTCCTAGGCTATTTGTCTAACATTAGGCACTGAACTGAGTAGTCGAGTTGTCTTGTTTCTATCCTTGCCTGACTGCCTGGCAAATTTATTGATTTTAGGATTTCAGTGTCTAGTCTCTTATGTCTCATGCCTAATGGGTCCTGTGCATTTCCATAATATTTCTAGGACAGTTTAGATGACACAAGCTGAGTTTCCTAACATGGTTCCGAACATGGCTTTTGTGGTTTTAACCCCAGCTGGCAACTAAGCACCACACTGCTGCTCACTCACTCCCCCCACAGTGGGATGCGGGAGAGAATTGGAAGGGTAAAAGTGAGAAAACTTGTGAGTTGAGATAAAAACAGTTTAATAATTGAAAAGAAATACTACTACTACTACTACTACTACTAGTACTAATAATAATAATAGTAGTAAGGAAAAGAGGAAAAATAACAAAGAGAGAGAAAAATAAAACCCAAGAAAGACAAGCGGTGCAAATGAAAACAATTGCTCACCACCAACAGACTGATGCCCAGCCAATCCCTGAGCCACGGCTCCCGCCGCAAACCTCCTCCCCAGGTTTATTGCTGAGCATGACATCATATGGCATGGAATATCCCCTTTGGTCAGTTGGACTCAGCTGTCCCAGCTGTGTCCCCTCCCAACTTCTTGTGCACCCCCAGTCTCCTCGCTGGTGGGGTGGGGTGAGAAGCAGCAAAGGCCTTGACACTGTGCAGGCACTGCTCAGCAATAGCTAAAACATCCCTGTGTTACCAACACTGTTTTCATCACAAATCCAAAACATAGCCTATAGGAGCTACTGTGAAGAAAATTAACTCTATCCTGGCCCAAACCAGTACAATGGCCTTGTAAGCAATCCAGATACCCCACATGCAAAACAGAGATGTTATGACTGTTGCCTCAATGAGCTTTAACTTTTGATAGTGTTATAGTTTCCTGCACAGTCTCACTCAGATCCTTCAAAAGCACCACTGGCTTCAGCTAGTTTGTGGTTCCATCATCATCTCCCATAACACAGTACTTCCCAGGTAAATGAACTTACTCACTATAGACAGTGAATACTTGTAATGGGTGCTACATAAGATTTAGCAAAATCAAATACTTTGAGTATAACAGCAAGACACTGCAATGGTTCTGTGTACCCTCAGGCCTCAGTTCTGAATTACAGCATTTTTTCAGGTTATATATATGAGAGTGATAATTTATTTACTGAATTAACTCTGCTCTGGCTGCCTGATTTTTGGCAGTGTGGAGAAATTTACAGTGATGTCAGTGAATACAGGAGATTCTTATCATCTCTAAACATGGAACGTTTGTGTTAGGCTTCAACTTTGTAAAACTGCAGTTGCTGATTTTTTTTCCCTCTACATTCCTACTATCAAAATAGATACTGGACTATGTTTTCTATATTGACATGATAAATTAGACCTGAAAATACAATTGAAATATGCCAATTTTACACTAGTTAAGGATCTGATTCAGCAAATAAAGTAGAAAACATAATCTGGACATAATACTCAGAATGATATCACTCTGCAGAGATATTTCTGAGTGGATTTGTTTAGCCTATTTTGTGCCTGCAAACTTTGCGTATAGATTCAAAGTTCTGGGAAGTTGGAAGGGAAGAGTTAGAAGGGAGGCTTACCTAGTACAAAAGCAAAATGGCATGAGAATTCCTCCTGTGCAGCCATTAGATTCCAGAACCTGTCGTGTATTGGTGATTTATTGTGGGAAAGAATAAGAAAGATTGTGTGTATAAATCAGAGTGTTAGCCGAGTTGTGGCTCAACTTCAAAGCCTTCACACTTCCTTCCCTCTACTTTTTACTCTATTCTACATCTTCTTTTCCCAGTGAAAACTGCCTTTCTCCTTCATCTATGCATTACTCAAGGTCTGCCTTCTTGGGTACTTTAAACACCCCTGATTATAGCAGGGGTTTTGACCTTTTGCTTTAGATTCTGTGTAACTATCAATGTCTTGCTTGGGAACGTTATAGATACTCTGCTGCACTGGGCTGAGAAGTGCTGAACTGCTTTCAGAGGGCAGTCTTCGTTGCTCTGAAACAACCAAGGGTCGTATGGTAGGGTAGACATTAAAAAAACACAAAACAAACAAAAAAAACCTTAAAAATGAGGCAGAATAAATATTGTAGCTTCATGTAGTGCCTGATATCCAGCTGTCTTTGCCTCTTCAGATGGACTTGGCAGAATGCCTGAGCAATAATTACCAAAAAGATTTTCCTAACTTTTCTTAAGTTAAATGAACCAACTACTGAAAGAAAATTGTTCACTTGTTAGAGAACAACATCAGAATATTAAAGTGGGTAATATCACGATAAACAAATACTGATTTTTTTCCTTTACCTTTTATTAGACTTCAGTGACTTCAAGGTTAGCCTAGGGGTGCGTTTTTTGGTGGGGGGAGGAAGCGAGTTGAGAAAGACTGAAGGCCCTCTGGAGATGGGAGAGTATTTTCTGTCTTTTACTGGTGATTTTTAGCAAAGGACAAACTAATGAATGTGTAAGCATGCAACCATGACAACAGTGCAGGAAGAAAAAGCCTCATTACCCACAAAATTGCTGAAATTACTGTTCTCATAGGTTTCCACTGAAGAGATGCTGTTTTCCCTAGACTGAGTTTCTGTTATTTGTCCAGACTGTGGTCTTTTTATAACTTTTGTTCACTTTTCATCTCTCTAATAAACACTTACCCAAACAGCTATGCCCATCTTGAAACTCAAAGGTGTGATTGCAAGTCATAGAAACCTACCTGTGAAAACTGAAGTTGTGTAGTTGTTAAGTCTGGGTTTCAGCAGCATCTGCAAAACTCACTCAGGACGCTGTGCCAACCTGGGAACCATGCTGATGTTGGCCCACTGCTATTAATTGTCAACCTAGCTTGGTTAGAACTGTTTCAGGAAAACCTGCATGAATTGTGACATCATCTTTGAGTTGCAGTATAGGTATGTACTTTGCCACAAGTTCTGCCTGTTCACTAACCACTTCCCGTTGGTGTGTATATGATGCCCAGTACTGAATGTAGACTCCAAATTTTTGGAAATAGTCCATGACTTAGGGGGCTATCTGCATGTCAGAAGTCCTTACATACAGAAGGAACCAAAGTAACTTTTCCTTTGCTTTTGCAAGGTAGAGGACAGTTATGGGTAGATGATCTTTTATCTGTGCACTTTTACAATTAGTCAAATCTTTTGCAGAGCAGCTGCTGGTTTAGCTTGCTATAGCATGGCATGGTCTTTCTAAAGACCTTAATTTTGCAGATCCTGTTTTGTTCCACTGCCATCATAGAATCGATTGAGTTCAGTGATATGGTTCCTAACCAGGAACAGAATCATAGCAGTATTGAAGGGACTCTGGACCACAGAAGTGAAATGACTTGTTCAAAACCACACAACCAGGAAGGAGCTATGGATGGGACAGAACGGAGAAGGTTGGTTTGGCACTTTGTTTGCCCTTTATCACTTGTAGGAAATTCTATGAGAAGACATTTCAGAGAAAATCTGTTTTCTGCCTTTGTTTTTCTTACCTATTTGTCTTTCCTCTCTGTCTCCACTCTCTCTCCATATTCTCATTCAGCTGCACTGATGTCATCAGACTTTGGTATACCTTCATCCCATTCTTATTTAATAATTCTCAGGCAGCCTGTATGTGACATCTGTGAGCTGAATTAAACATGTTGTCTTCCAGGTCATAATTTAAAACCTTAAATAAAACTCAGTATAACAGTGATCCCTGCAGTAAACCGCTGGCCAGGTCTCTACAGACTAACACATTGTCATTTATCATTAGGCTTTGTTTACTGTACTTGCTTACCACTCATTTCTACCATAAAAATCCTATAGTTCAGGCACTAGCTGTCAGTAATGAGAGTTAAGACATTTAGCTCATTGCTGGTCAGCTCAGGACCTTCATGTCCTTCCTGGAAATGGTTGCCAAAAGAAAAGCTTAAGAGTTACACAGTAATAAGGTCATAAGGTACAGAAGGACAGCAATACAAGGGGGAGGAGAACAATAGCAAGAGAGAGCTGAAATAGTAAAAGTTAGCTTGAGAGAATAACATCAGTGGCAATGACATCAAGAGGAAATGGGAACAGTTATGAGAAAAGCAGATCATTAGAAGAAAAAGGAAGTGTTGGGCATAGAAAGAATCCAGTATCATGTTCAATTAAACCTGTATTACACATCTAGTCAAGACACCTCTTCAGAGCTTAGAAAGAAAAGAAAATTGGTTGGATATCTGTATTTAACAGCTGATATTTTATTTCAGTTGAAATAAAAAACAAAAAGAAGGATGCAGAAAATCTCTTGTATTACTTGTTTGCCTTATAGATTCTGAATTACACAGGTCCAATAGATCTGAAATGGAAGAGTACCACTGTATGTTACCACAGACCTGAGCTGTGGATGTGATTACTTAATATAGATAATCTAATATTATGAACTGGATTGAAGATATCTTGGGTAGTCATTTAAGGAGAAGTTTGTGTAATAACATTTGTCACTGTATTCTGCAATATTAAAGAAGAGGTATATTTTGAATTATTAAGCTATAGTTCTCTCTTGAGATGTAAATCAGCTGAAGTTTCAGTTCAAATAAATCTTCTCCAAAACTTCTAAGGGCTTCTTTCTTCCTCCTGTACTCCTCCCAATTGAACTGCATTCTTGATTACCCTCCAAAATCTATTCATTTATGCTGATTGTTAAATATCCTCTCCCCATTTCCACTAACTACATCATTACCAGCCTTACTGCAGCAGGACCATTTATCCTGTCCTTTACTGTGCTCTCATATTACCACCCCTCCTCTCCTCTGACCACTGACTTTCACCTTCTCCACTGACTCCGCTGTTTTTTCTACTGTCAAAAGCTCCTTCCCTGTTTATTTCTGCATGGTCTAATTTTGACTGGATTTTACTAAACCTCTGCTAGGTGTCAGGTGATGAATAGTGAACCTGAAGATTTCATGTTAGTGAATCTTCAAAAGTTCTTGAGCCTTTCTAAAGTGTATATTGCGGTGATGATATGGTTTGGAAACAGTGAGAAAGGTTGTGTTTGGTTGTTGGTTTTTTTTTTAATTTTGTGTACTATTTTGATAGAATTTGGAATAAAAAATGTTGGGGGGAAAAGTCACAGGAAAATGTGATGAATTTTCTAAGATAAAGAAGTGAAAGCAGAAGGACTTTCATTTAATTGAACACATTTTTATTATTTTATCTTCTTTTATTTTTCCATCTTTTCTTTTTCCATGTCCTCTCAGTTTTTCCACACATTTTTCTTCCCTGCCATAGAAAAAATGAATGAAGTGATGTATCAGCATTTGGTAGGTTACAAGGCTAGGAATCCAGATCTTATCAGGTTGCAAGTGCATTGAGCTACTCTCAGAATTGAACAACAGAGTTTTTCCTACCATGCAGTTACAGCAAAGGGGTTTTGGGAGATCTCTGTGGGATGCGATGATCAGCTTTCTCTTCCAAATAACTGTCTGAAGCTTTAAGCATTCTTGAAAATTTAAGGATGGTTTTGTTTAGGAACAAAAATGTAGAACAGATGTTTGGGTTTTTCTGCTTCCTTTTTTCTGTCTCTGGACAGAAAACAGGGAGATCATCTTAAATTTCTATATACACAGGGCAGCACAGAATCACTACAAACCCCTAAGCCAGCAGGATGTGCAATAGGCTGGCATGAACAAGCAGGGTGCTGCGTCCCCCCAGCTCTCAGGGCTGGAGTGCGGAGCTGGACCATGCAGGAAAGCATGGGAAGCAGTTGTGCCCACCCTCGTAATAAGAATGGAAAAGAAAGAGCTTTTCTCAACCCTTTCACTTGAATAGGAACTGGCAACTGTTTTGCTTTATATTTTTAGGCTCTTACCAGTGCATGAGAATCCCTTTGCTCCACCGTTCTGCTTAAATCAAGAAGCCAGGCAAAGGTCACCAGTTTTATGAACTGTACCGTGTTAAGAGGGCAGGCATCTTAGGTGAAAAAAAAAAGATCGAAAGTGAACAGGTGAAAATAATCAAGATTTAAATCCTCTCTTAATGTGGTAAATTCTGTGGGTCAAGCTAGCGCAGCACTGAAATAGGCAGGCGTGGAAGCTCACATTTCCCCGGGGTGTGACTAATGCAACTCTAAAACAACACACATAATCCCGAAGTATTAAAGCACTCATAAAAGAACACTCCTCTTAAGTATATGAATATTGTGTGAAGTGTGTGTCTGCTTTATGGGATGTTGTTTCTTAGTCACACAGCCTCAGCGTGGAATATCCTGGTGCTAATGCACCTTTCTTTCTTTTTCTTTGTTTTGCTGTGGAAGCTTGCTGACGTTAGTGGATGATCCCCTAGCATTTCTAGATGTATGGGACAATATTTTATTCAGCTGTTTTTTTCCCTGACAATAATGGCAAAGGCTATCCGAGTGCTGCTTATTTAAGGCTATCTAAGTGCTTACACTTCAGCAATGTACTGCACGATAAAAAAGTTTGTGACAGGAACTTGTGGTACTTTTCTGCCTCTAGATAGGTAGACACTATTTAATTGCCATGATATTTCACAACATCTTGTAATTACCAGCCAGATTTGCTTCTGACCCATGCACTGATGTTCCAGGTTTTCCTTCAGGTACGCTGGAGCAGTGTCTTTGAATTAAACAGAATTGGAAGTGTGTGCATTAAGTGCAAACAGCAGTCCTTCATGTTTGAACTAAAAGAGAGAGCACAGGTTGGTGGGAATTTTGTGTATCAAGAAAAAAACCACCAAAGCCTGGCCTTGCTGTATAAAATTCCACTTCAAAAAAGAAAACCCAGAAAGTGAGTAGTTTGTTACAATCAAGCGGAAAGTCAACAGAGACTCTTGAACTTTTCCTGTTTTTGTTGTGTCTAAAGTCCAGCAATTGGTTGAGACTAATAGCCAGTTTCTCAGGGTTACATTAATACTTCAAAGAATTTGACCAAGCCACAACTGAAAAATGGTTTTTCCTTTTCAAAATGTTGATGGCAAGTTTGATTAAAACCTTTTATTCCTCATAAACAACTTCTGCAGTTAAATAACCCTTTTATTTTAGACTTGTTTAATTTATTAAAGTTTCATCTCATCCATTTACTTAGTGAAACCGTTTCTTTGCAAAGGTTTGATAGAAAAGAGAGTCTGAGCTACTTAAGTGCAAATAAATATCTGTAGCATTAAAACCCTTACATCTACTTAAGAACAAACTATTATTTTGAGCTGAATATTTACAAGATGTTTAAAGGAAGACAGGATTCTTCTGTCTTGGTTTATAACGTTTCTGGGGAACTACTGGAGTTGGAGATTATTCTTACATAATGAATGAAAGATGATTTAGTACTCCTAGCATGATGTCTTCTCTGGGGAAGACTGGGATTTTTAACCCTGCCTCTGGACTTCCTTATTCATACTACTAGCTGCCTTAATATGTGAATACGAGACTCCAATACTCATCAAGGCATTAAGTTCTGTCTTCAGAGAGATTTTAGTAGCTGAAATGTGGACTGTGATAGAAATGATTTTGAAAAATGCTTGTAAAATTGAATACCACAGTGCTAAATCATTCTATTTCTTATCATTTACACTATTCCAAAAGCACAGGGAGAAAGAAAACCACCTGCTCATCTTAGCAGAGAATTTTTCTGCCATGCGGAGTTTTCCAACAAACACAGTTTGTCTCTCATCAATACTTCATCTCCATACCAGCAGGTTTCACATTAAATGAGTTGTCTGCCTGCACCACTCAAATGGGGTTGCTCCACGTTCATGCAGTTGGCCCTGCAGTCCCCAGCTGCTCATCCCCTCCTTTACACCCTCCCCTCTTTAACAAGGAGCATTAGGAACATGCCTAGGTGACAACCAGTACAGCCAAAAGAAAGAAACCAAGGCTAATTTAACCTGGGACTTAACTGGGTGTCTGAATAAATATGGTGTTACCACAAGGAAGAAAACTGCGTGGGAGTAAGAAGTGGTGACTGTGGTGATGGGAAACTACCTAATTTGGTGGAAATGCTGGCTAAAAATGATAGTTGAGTTACAATGTAGCTTTGTTCTGGGTTGAATATTGGCTGTCCTCCCACAGTCACTGCAAATCTGGTATAATAAAACTCCGTATCAACATATGCTAGCTAATTTAACGGAAGTATGTTCATATATCCACTCCTGATCCAGGCAAACTTAAACAGTATGTGACCTGGCAATGCATGGGGCTGGTACAGGTGGGTCTGCAGCCTCAGACTTTCTTTTGTAGCCAATGTGCTCAGAGATCAGGAGCTACAACCATCTGTCTGGCAGTGACCTCTGTCCCACCGCATGCACTGGACATTGGACAAGTTAAGCATCCAGCCTGCAATTTTGTCTAGGCATTTCATGCTGTTGTTCTAGAGCCTCGTTGATTCAGATGATGTGTTAATGGCACCTGATACACAGATTCAATACAGAACATAGGTATTCAAGTTCAGTTTGCATATGCAAATAGTGGTCACAAAATCGTTCCTCAGAAAGTTCATTTGGATTTTGTTCCTAAAGCATAATGCTAAAGCGTGTTCATACTGAAATAGTATATAGCTGTTTTAATTTCAAATACTAATTTCATTTTTTAAGATCTTGTCAAGTAATTCTTTGAGTTATAGAGTGTAAAGAAGAAATACAAAATCAAAATATGTACATCCATATAATAATAGAGCTGACAGAATGATTAGTTTATGAAAGCAAGCAGTCTTCCTGACCTTTCTAGACACACCATTTACTCTGCTTAGAGTTTTCTTTCTCATTCTTGTGCCATTACATGGTTTCTGCAATGCTGGGGAAAAAGCCTAGCTTTTCTGGACAACAAGCACTTTAGATCCCTCATACCTTATAAAATGGATGTAAATGTATGTCCAGCGGCAAATAGCTTTGGGGTATTTAAATCACATTCGCTGCTTGAATTTAAATGCATTCTAGTGATCTAGCTCTCTGCTGACCTCTGGATAGAAAATACCTCTGTCTGAATACACCCTATTCCCAATATTGTGAACAATCATGTTGCTGTTTCTTATAATTTTGCTTTCACCATGTTGCTCTACTTTGATTTCCTCCTATTTTTCATCCTGACACACACACACACTAATGGTTGTTAATATCCTTTCTAGAAACTGAGTCCTGGTTACATTGCTCTTCAGGTAATAGCTAGGGGTAGGCAGGCATGGGACCATAAAAATACAATCTTTAATCTTAAGGACTTCCTGTTCAGGAAGGACTAAGTGCAGACCAAATGGCACCAAGCAAACAATGTGACCTGCACTGACTTTTAACGTGAATAAACAAATCTGATTAAGAGTTATTCACTGCTAGATATTCTCAGCAATTCTGAAAGAAAAATAGTAGCTCTGCCGAAACTGAAATTTCAGTTGTTTCCACTAGAATCAAATAAGCCCTGTTCACTGGAGAACTGGAGTGTTGGATTTCCCTTCCTCGGTTAAAGAAACAGAATAATACCTTCCCACTCCATAACACTTGCACCTCATGACGTGTCTCTCTCTCTTTCACAGTTACAGACACACAACTAGCAGCATGTTACTTTCTGGCTCTATTATTAGATTTACCCACAGAACCAGATTACTGCAGTAGCCACCTTCGGAAGACCCTCCTTTGGAAGCTCCTCCTCGATGGGTTGCATTTGAAGAATTGGATCTTTAGGCTTAAAGCCAAATGTTTTTGAATCACTGAACTTTACCACATATAATGCTAGGCACTTTGTTTGGAAATTGGCTGAAGTCAAGTTAGCTCTGGTTCCCGATGCTCTGTTGAGATGATGAGCATCAGGCTTTATGCCAAGGGAAAGCTGGTCTGAGTAGCATGAGGAGAAATCTCTACTTTCTTCTTGAATAATGTACAGGCTGCCTTCATTTTTACTATTAAAACTATTAATTCCATCTCTCTGTATTTTAAGTGGTTTTTTAATCTAGGTTTGCAAAGAAGGAAGTAAAAAGTGGGCAAATATTTATCACAACACTCATGCCTTGCTGACAGTTAAGGATAGGTAGAATGGTGAAAAAATAATTTTACCCCACAATTTAATTTTGTAGAGCTGAGATTTTTTTCCAGTCAATTGCTGGTTAACCCATTGGTTAAGACATTAGTTTGCTTGGTATTACGTTAAAACATTCAGGGATGGTTTTGTTATTCACATTATCTGTGATGCAGGATTTCATATTTGACATAGAATAAACTTTCTCTCCCCTTTTTAGCTAGAGTCTCTTCTGACAATGTAACATATCATGGAAAGATGGTGTAACTATGTTTTTTGATACAGATTACTCAGATTTCTCCCCTCCCCCACATTTTTATTGTAAATTACAGCATTCGTTCAGTTCAAATTTTGGACTACAGAGTTTCTGACATTCCTCTGTGCAAGGGTTATGCCAGCATTATTCCTCTAGCTATCTTGCCATCTCTCAGGCTATGAAATAACTAACCAGGATGAACCATTACGGCACTTACTTCCCTGCCTGTAATGGATTTTGTTCAAAAATAAAATCAACTAGTTTTCAACAGAAAAAAACCCACAACAAACCCATCTGAGAAAGTAGAAAGTAAACCCCTCGGAACTAAAGTTAGATAGAAAACATTAAGGTTGCTACAGTATGTGGCAATTCGCAGGCGTATTGCAGGTATGGTTTTGGTCATTCAGGGCTGCACACACACTTTTGAAGGTAGGACTGGATTCATAGTTGCTTTGAATTCCTTTGGCTTTTATGTGATTAAATTGAACCTAGGTCTCCATATAAATATTTTCCCAAATCTCACTGCTCTCAGCCACTCAACTGTACAGAATTGAGCCCTATATTTTGCAGAAATTTTGTTTTCTATTTTTTTTTTAAAGTAATTTGAAAGTCCTAAACCTGAATACTCTCAGGTAAATACACAGTCCATATGTACTCTAGTATTAGTGGAAATAGATATAGTTTCATGGACTTAAGTAGAATCTGTGATTTTACATTTCATGGGTCTTAAATATTCTCATGCTTACTAGATGCTTTCAAATCTGATTAATATCTCAGTGAGGTGGAAGGATGTTAGTAGAGAAAAGGATGAGAAGTGCTTAACTTAGCTTTCAAAATTAGGCTCCCACCACTGTTATTTAAGCTAATTTTTTCTGTGTGTTTAATGTTAGACGAAACCAGCTTCTTACTAAAATAGACTGTCCTTGTTCGAGTGTCCCCTGATACACTGAAAGCAGCTTCCTCTCAATTTGAGAAAGCCAAGACTACACTTATCAAAAAAGAGTAAGGCTGTGTGTTTTCCTGTGGGTGTGTTTTTTTTTTTTTTTCTTTTTTAGTTTTCTTGCTTTCTTTATATAGATAACTCGCTGTAAACAAGAGGTAACTGTAATGCCTCTGATTTGGGAGCAGGTATTCACAGGGCAGAAAAGATTTGTTCTAACTTAACAAGATGCATGGTAGTTTTAAGACTTTGAAATGAACTCAGTGAATGAGTTTTATTTCATGTAACCAGAAGAAATCTCCCCCATGCAGACCACTGTCCTGATACTTTAGAGAAACAGGAACCAATTTTCACAGCTCATTCACGCAACCAATGAAATGTGAAATAGGTTCCATGGTTAGGTGAGAATCCTGGACGTTCTCTCTATCTCTGGGTAAGGCAATCTTATTCCCAGGGCATTAGGGTAAGGAGATAAACACAGAGCAAAAAGTACTTATTAAGACCAATGTTGCTGTCTGAATAATAGAGGGAAAATGAAGGACTACCCAATGCTCTATATTCTTATTTACATCTAAGAAGTGTTACTGAACATCTGTATTGCTGAACAGAAAAAAGAATTGTTCTGTTTCATCCAGACGCTGAACAAGTAGTTTGATGTAAAATCAGTGGATACGGATATAGCATGGCAGATTGTAACAGTCATCACCTTCTGTACAGGAGAGGGTGTCAGAAGACTATAAGTCTTCATGCAAAAGCAGAGATTGTTGTTAGTGCTACTACAATATATAAGTAAGGTGGTAAGGTGGAAAAATACATCTCCCCTCCTCATCAGAATTTCATTGACTTAAATGAGGCAATCTGAACCATGCAAATGCATAGAACGATCACAGGATGAAAGCTAATTAAATTTTTAAGATAGTTCCCCCCCTGCCCTTATAGTCAATTTGATTGACACTTAATAGTTAAGCCAGTCCATTTGTTTCTTAAGAGTGAAGTTCCCACAGCAAAAAAAATACAACACAATAGTCTGTGCTGGAGTCTTGTGGGCAAGTGCAGCGAGCATGAGAAGCTCTGATGAGTCTATTGAAAAAGCAGCTGTTTCTGCCTTCACTTCTGACCTGGTAGTGCACTCCAGTATAGCTGTGTTCAAAACCCTTTCACTCTTTACTCAGTGCTGCTTGCCATTCAATGGGACAGAAGCAAGATCTTTACATTGGTTTTAAACTACTTCAAGAAGCAGATGCAGCAATTACCTTTAAAAGCAATAGCTAGATGGACCCTGAATGGTGGCCTGTTTTTATTATTGCTGTCTGTCCAGGGAGCACTTTTATTGCTAGCAATCAGTGTTAGATCTTCAATAGCAGTTGATCATTTTTGCTTCAGGCTTTTGTGTGTCCATATGGCCATGTGTGGGGAATGCAAAGAAGAACAAATTTTACTACTGGATTAGCAGTTCTTGTCTTGCCTTTTAATTTTACATTATGGTCCATTGTGTGCATACCGCAAAACGAGGAAGCAATGTGATTAAACCATAAATGATAGCCAAACTGGAGGAATGCCTCAATCAAATATTACATCTCTGGACTCGAAATTATTAACATGGTAATTATAGAAGGTCTATAGAATTGCTGACACAGATGGCTTGGGAAATAATGTATACTTACCAAAGTATAAAATGTTCCCAAGGAGTTACACTAAGGGTGGTGCAGATTTCTTCACTTGTTAAATTTGTAATATACAATTGGTAGAGCTCAAAATGATAGGGTTAGCAAAGTAGGACAGGTATTAATAAGTGTACAACCTCTTTCCTTTAGCAATATAAGTATTACAGGCTTTTGGGTTGTCAGGTATTCGCGGAAGATATAGCATACTCATCTTAAGTGATGATTTCTTCTCAAAGACTTCATGAATAAAAAATTACCATGCTCATGACCCATAGCTTCTCAGATTCAAACATTTTGACTGTTTGTTAGTTTTGTGAGTGGCAGTGAGCAACTAAGGACTGAAAGATTCAGGGCTACTGATATTAAATACAGAATAATTTCTGTAGTAATTGAGATCCATGTCACTTCAATTTAAGTGAGATTTCTCAGATATACCAAAGGCTGGATGTGCTGTACTATAATTAGCTCTGTCAATACTCATTGATAAGAACTATGATACATCCTTTTTATTGCAATAGAACAGTTTAGGAGGGTTTTACAGAATTTTTATGTAAAAGACAGTTGTTTTGTCTTGGAGTATTATGCAAGGTTTATGTGCTAAAATAATTTGAGTGGTGTATTTTTAATCAAAGCCCAAACCTCTTTTTTATGCCTCTGAAATTCCAGAAACAAAATTAAAAAAAACCCCAAACTAAGGTGTCTCTGACTTCTGTTCTGTGACTGATCTCACAAACTGCGACTCATAAAATACCTACTCGAAAGAACTGAACATCATCCCAATTTTATTGCTTTCCTTATTTATTCTCAGCTGCAATCTAAAAAAAAGTGACATATGCTATAGCGGTGACGAGTAAACAGCAACTGGATTTTAATAATGTCCTATTTATCAGTGTTGAAACAATAATGATAAATGGTTATTTGTGGAAATACATTACATTGCAGATGTTCAAACTGACCATAGGCATATCATTATCTTGAGTTACCTGTGACTGTGGAGGAGGTCTATCTATAAACAGGAAAACACCTTTTGCTTTCAGGAAATAGCAGTTTTGGTAATGAACTATTCAGAGAATAATTTACTGAGGAACAGATGGGATCGCCAAGTTATATACCACAGCTTTATATATACTACCCAAATTGCAGATAACTTTACTCCTTCAGAAGTGCTACTCCTTGAATTTAAATCTTCAGATCACCCCAGTCTGGTGAAACAGTGGCGTAAGAAGTTACTGGGAGCAAGCCGTGAAGATTCAGAGGTTGCAAAGATGTTGGAGGAAAAGAAACTTGTGGGGTATACTTCTTCATGTAGAGGTGTAACATGCACTTGTGGCTGAATCAAGGTATCTTTACAAATAACCTACAGTTTCCAGATGTAAAAATACGGTAGTTGATTTTGCAGTGTGGGAAAAGACAAATAATTTGATAGTAGTCCACAAATTGCATGTATTTAAGGAAACTGAACCAGAGACACCAGTCTGTGCTTTCCCCCAGTGTTGTCCAGATCCCAAATAGGCCATAAGATTGTAGACCAATGACTGCTTTTTTGGACATCTTTGAATTATATGTGTCAAAGGGATATTGAGTCCAGGGGACTAGGCTAATCTGAAATGAATCCCCTGTGTAGATGGAGGGGCTGCAGCAACAACGGGTTTGATCTACTGATCTGTTTTTATTGCACCGAATTGCTTACTAAGAGAAATACCTTTAATCAGCATTAAATCAACATTAAATTTGCAGCACTAATATTTGATGTCGTAGAGTCACTGAAAGAATATGTGAAGAGTGAGGGAACATTATCCGGGGTTTTAATAGCTTGGTGCTGAAGTATTGCCTTTGAGTTTCTGGGAGTTAGATTTCCAAGTATTTTTCACCTGTAAGTTACGGCCAGTTTCCAAGATTTTGCATTTTTCAGGAGCCCTTGCTAACCAGTAATCTTTCCCCAGTTTATTTGGTGTGATGTGAAACTTTATTTTGTAGTGAAAGACTGGACTTGGACTCTCAGTCTAAATAACTGCTTGTGAAGGAGAGGAGGTTGGAAGTAGATACAAACTTGTATTATAATTTACCTATAATAAAATAAAGAAGAAGAAATTATTGATAAAACCGTAATTTTTGCGTTTTGAAAATCAGGGTCCTGTTGTTTAGATGGTAGATATAGGTGTGGACTCATTGCTTTTAATGAAGCTGTGTTTGTTTAACCAGCTAGAGGTCTGGTCTGTGGTTTTTTGTATTGCAGTAATGTCTGTCAGCTCAAGCGAGTGCCATTTGTGTGAGAACAGCTCAAAACAATTGGTTATATAAAGTCCCTGCCCTAAAAATTTGTACATCGAGATAAGCAAGAAAGATTTAAAAAATACGAAAACCAAGCATCTGGATTTTACACCCACTAAAGTACCGGCTGTGGCTTTGCTAAGAAAATGAAATTCCCATCATAAAAAGATAATTTCGGAAACTAATAAATCAGATACTTTTTTTCTTGGAGGTTGCTCTCAATAGCATATTAATTTCTCTGTAACATGCAGCTCCACTTCTTTCCTCTCAGAACACGCATTGGCAAGACGACCCTTTCCTCTCCTGTGGAGTTTGACTGACAGGGCGCTGCCAAGGAGGGAAAATGATTTTCAAAGTCTGACCTAAGAAAAACCATTTCTTGTGCTCTCACTGGACTTTTGTTGCTTCAGGTGTTACAGGAAAAACAAATCAACTCAACTGCTCTGGTTCTTAATAAGAGTATTATTAAGATCCCCAAGCATAGCTGATACTGCTCTTCCAAACAGACCGAGGAACTCCATTCATTTATTGATGCACTCTCCGTGAAGGGATTATGTTTCACTTTGTTTGAAGGACCTGAGAGCCCTTATTATTTTTGTTTGCAGAAACACTGTGGTGCACATGAAAGAGACACAGAGAAAAAAAACCCTTCTTTTTGGTGGGGGGAGAATGGCTGGCCGTTGATTGCCTCTTTTTTTTTTTTCTTTTCCATTTGAAAAAGCTTCTTGGATGATTGATTTCTGATTTAGATTACCACATCCTCCCTGTTGTTCCCTGTTCTGTTTACTGAAATTTTCTAGCTGCCTTGTTCAGCTGACATTCAGGATATTGATAAGGTTAAAGATAATGACTGACTTGCTTTGGCGGCCAGGTAGAACTCCGAGTCCAGCTTATTTTGATAAAATCTTTCCTCCCTGCCATCCAGTAAAGACAAAGATTTACCTAGGATTATAAAAAAGAAAAACAAACACAAGAGCAAGAAAAAGAAAACCTCTCTCTTTTAGATTCCCTTTCCCTGTAGGTGTCATAAGTCCTTGTACAGCAATACTTATCATGGAAAGCAAATGTAGCACTTGGTGGGAAGACCGTGTGTTTTTATGAGGTATCCCGTGCACGGGGCAGAAAACCCACAAGCCAGCCATCATATTTGTCTCTGCAAGCAAATATGCAGCTCCTGGGGGGCAGCAAGTACAGACAGCAACTGTGCCCAGGACACACAGCTCTGCAGAGGCTGCTCAGGTACACGACCTTCTCGGCATCCAAATACCATGGGAAATCCATGGGCAAGGGGTAAGGAAAGGCTCGCAGGGGTTTATGGGATCTGAGACACCACAGTAATTCTCCAGATTGGGCCCACTGTGCTTTCACCAAGCCTGGCTGAGTTACTAAGCCTGAAAAATTGTCTTTTCCACATCTCTGTATGCCTGTACCATGTTTTTTCACCCCATTTTGAATGT
The DNA here is from genome assembly GCA_035582835.1 of Phoebastria nigripes. Classification (NCBI taxonomy): domain Eukaryota; kingdom Metazoa; phylum Chordata; class Aves; order Procellariiformes; family Diomedeidae; genus Phoebastria; species Phoebastria nigripes. Next base: position 80,043 of record JAYKAV010003154.1, read on the forward strand.
GATCAAATGGAATATTTATGGCCTAATCCCTTTCTCTGCACTTAAGACTTGAAAAATCCAAATTAGGGGCTCCATTTATTTGGGATTGTCGGAAAACCATTGTAATAAGGAGAATGTCTTTCACACTAGTACTGCTGAAGAACAGTAGTTCAACTTATCTTTCTTATACCTATTTTAAATTGTAATTGTTCTTCTGCTTTCACTTATCCTGCCTTCTTTCTCAGCGTGAGTCAGCCCTGGACAAACAGTTAATGACAGCTGAGCAGGATTTAATGTAACTGGAGAACTGCATGTGTAGCACAAGAAATTATAACCTTTGCACTGTTCCACCTCTGTGTCTGGCATAAAGGGGGATTTACATTTTTGCTGCATGCCAGCAAAAGCTATAGGCTGCTGACAACTGGGGAAGGCCAGGATGCTCCTGCATCCCAGTCATATGTCCCCTTCAAATGCACCCACTGCATCCGGCTGGATACCTCTGCGGATACTTCCATGCTTACTTTGTTTACAGTGTGATTTACCTCTGCATGCAAGGCAATCTGCAAGCATGTTACAGATTTGCACAGTAAAGCAAACTCTTATACTTTGAAGGAGATACTTATTTTATCAGTTATACTAGATCCCCTGAAAAAGTGAGGCGTTCTGTAAAATTTGCAGTCTCTGCCACATACCTCTAGTGACAAATAAAACCAGAAAGGAATACATTTTCTTTCCCAAGGAGATTGCAATAATTTGACACAACTTCTAAGACTTCAGTGAAAAATAAAAACACCTTTGTTTTTTGTGTATACCACTTTATTAATAGTGCAAAATGTAAGCCATTAAAATATTACTCAACTTACTAATACACGGGGCCTGATTTTTCATTTATTTACTGTACCTTTTTATGGACACAGTTTCATAGGTTTTGACAGATTTCCTCTGGATTTACAGTGTGTAATATAGTATAGGGTCATGACTTTTACTGTAAAGAGTGTATTTGCATTTAAAGGAAGTCTTTACGGACAGCTATTAAGCTAAAGGTTATAGAGAAAAAAATACAGTGACTGTTGCTTAAGCTATAATAGGCCCACAGCAAAGTGGAAGAGGAAAGATATTTTTAGGCTCTGAACTGCTGGCTTTCTTCCTGTGTCATGATTCCTGCTGATCAGACCTGATGTTTTAGACTGTCTGACAAAGAGTTTTGATTTTTTTTCACTCCCATTTTTAAAGTTTTCTGCAAGATAAGGTCAACTTATTCCTGCAGTTATCTATTTTGATAGCAATGTAGAGAAAAACAGTAAGATATGGGAGCATTATAACCTATCTGAGATTTCAGAGGATTCTTATAAACATAAAAAGGGGTAATTTGTTCTCCTTTATACTTGGTGCAACTATAAATCCAAATGTGTGATGCCACCCCCAGTTTGGAAAGAGTGGAGGTAGTTTTGGTGTCTCTAAAAGATAATAATAATAATACAAAATAAAAAACAAAGTTTCTGCATTTCAGTTCAGGTTCTGCAGTGCTGAGTTTCCCTAGTAATATGTTGAAATTTTCCAAATTCTTATTGACTTCTAATGGAATTTAAGGTGCTTAAGAAAGCTGTGTCCTTTATATCTTTAAAAATCATTGTAGAGTGATACTGATTCAGAAGCGCTAACATTCTGTTCCACTTCTTTATTCTTGATGGCAGCAAAAATGTCAGGGACATCTTGGGAAAATCACAGAGAAAAAAAAAGATTTTAAAATAATATATGAAGTAGGGCATGTCTTTTATGTGAACATTATAATGAAAAATATCAACTTTCTCAGCTAGATGTATGGATCAATCTCCTCTTCAAAGCTGTGAAAACCATCTTAGATCCTCTCATATCAACAGTATGAGACTAATATACACCAGCTGAGAATTTCTCCTGAAATTAAAAAAAAACCCACTGCAAAATTAAGTTTTCCACAGAAAAATGTTTAATAGCCTATTGTTTAAAGACAAAACCCTTTGTTTGAATCATATTCTGACTTTTGATAGATAATATGCTCTGCAAATTAACTTCCATACTGATAAGCACTTAAAAGATGGTTCTCATTACTTGAACAAGAATGAATCCTTTCTTGATCTATCTCTCTCTTTTTTCAAGACCAGTTGTGTTCAAACTTTATTTTTCAGACATAATTCATTTGATCTGGTTGGTATACCATACAGCAGAATTTAATATAACTATAATTAAAGAAAAACAATTTAATTTTGGACTCTTTCATTATGAACATTTAGCTATCTAAAGGTTCCAGCTGACGCAGTTATCCATGGTTTTGTGTTCACCCAGTATTGATCATTTGTTGCATTAAACTTAACTTCCATGGATTTGGTTTTGATTTTTTTTTCATTAAGCCTTAGCAGAAAGAAAGAATTCACTAAATAAAAAGGGGAAAAGCCCTATAAATTATGACCATGTTATAATAAATATCTAAATTTGCCTATTGAAAAAAAAGAGGCCATAATTTCTCATATGGTCTGAGAGGATATTTTGAATAAATAAATAAATAGTTAATAGCTAGATTGCAGGGAGTGTTGGAAATGACACTGCAAGGAATTAATCTGCCTTAGCAGCAAATGGATCTAGAGCTTGAATGTGCTGGTGACTTCAGTTCATGAAAGGATATATGGCACATTACCTTCAAAGGTTACAAACTGCTTTCATGGCTGTCATCTGTTTTCTTTAGAAGTAGTGTTAGACGAGTCGATTAAAGTCCTAGTGCAATCATTTCTTCATATAGAGAATTCTGTTTATTAGTAAGATATTGCTTGCCAAGCATGTGTAATCAGTTTTACGTGTTTCGCATCAGATCCAGTCAAGCATTTAGATCTGTTGTGCCCACTGACTTTAAGAGCCACTGAAGACCTTAAAGACCAGGATAGTCCAAAAGACAACTTTTGTAATGAAAACACTATTATTATCCACAAAATATTCTATAACTGGAATTATTATTTGTAGCATTTTCATAAAAAAAAAAAAAAATCCGCTCTTTTCAGTAAAAACCCTGTAATAAGGCACAATTTTAGGTAAGAATATTATTTGTTTTAGATGAGCAGTCAGAATGTTTGAGTCTCCTGCAGAGGGTTGGTACTCTTGGGAAGAAAGTCTCATAACTTTTCACATTAGAAAGAAAAAAAAAAAACAAAACAACCAAACACCCCACCTCTCATAATTCTTGCTAAAGACCAGGCTGTATTTTAGCAGCAAAGTCGGTGGCTAGTACTGGTGCAGTGGTGGAGCAGAAAGGTGGGAACACAGAGGAGATTCCTCTCTTTATATGTCAAAGCAGGGCTGCAAAAGGAAAACAGTCCTCTTCTTTTCATGTAGCAAGCAGTTTATAAATCAGTGAAAGGGGGCTGTGGCTATTGTATTTTCACCCTCTTTGCTGCAATGCTTTTTCTTAGCTGCACTTAGGAAAACCAGTCTGTAGGCTTCCTAAATTAGATGAAAGAAGGTACTCTGACTCCGCGCACAGAGGATGCCATAGCACAGCATAAACCAACAGCCGAGTAATGGATAAGACTTAAAAAAAGTCCCCTTACATTTTGCATTTACAACCAGTAAAGTGCACTGTCAGAGACAAAGTGCTGGGTTAGATGGACCACGGGTTTGATCCAGAAACTTCCAAATAATTTGCAATATGACTCTGACATAGTAACTTTGTAACATCTATTCTGGTAAATTTACCTATTGATGGCATGGCATAAAACCTGCATGTCCTTGCAAATTACTTCAATTATAAAGACTTTAAATAAGATTGATAACTAGCATGAGTCATAATAAAGTAACAAACTGTGTGTCTAAAAAATATTTTCCAAATATATATCTTATGGAAACTGTTGTACAGACGTCTGATGAGTATTTCTGTAGGCATGAGAGAACTTGCAAGCACAGGGAAAAATCCTGAGGCAGAACTTGGGAGAATTTGGATGCCTTTGCTCAGGAACTCAGACAGAACCAGGTCATCTGGGACCTACTGCTGGGGGGATTTTACTGCTAAAAAATAATTCAAAAGAATCAGACTAAAATCGTTTGTGGCAAAATAGGAAAATTCTGTAGAGCTTTACAAAATCTGAGGAATTCTTCACAAAATTATGAAAAAAAAATCTTACCTCAAAATATTGTTCATTGCTAACCACTTTATGCCTGTGCTCTTCACTCCAGTCTTTCAGGGAAGCTAGAAGGTGAAACCAAAGATGTAAAAATCACAATCCCTATCTTTAAGGGACATTTTTCACTCACAACACTCATTACATTTCTACATTTTTTTCCTGGTATGTCTGCCCAGAGGAGAAGCAGTAATCTGCCTGCTTTGTGACAACTGCGCTCCAAACATTGCAATGGACCATTTGATTACCAATTGTGTGCTCAGGGAAAGAAGAGTCCCTATGTGATGGATCTGAATGAATAGCCTACCCCTCCCCGACTGTATCTTTGATGGGAGGTCGTTAAGTGCTGTAAAGTGTGCCTTTGCTGGCCAACACAGGCACGAATAACACAAGCAGCCCCTTAGCCACCCACTCAGCCAACTTAAATGTCCTCTGTCGGAAACTATATGATGAAAGAATTTCTGCAGGAAAAAACTGTCAATAGATGAATTCGATTCCTTTTAAAGGAGTATATAAAAGAAATCCACTCTTGGCCAAATGCAAGAAAAAAATTGACTTCTCTCTTGAAGGGTTTATCTATTCATTTGATTGTCTCTTCTAAGTGAGCTGTAATTAGAGCTAGTCCTCTTCTAACCCTTGTGCTAATGAGGCTTTGCTCACTTCTATTAGTGACAGTACATTGTATTTTAATAAGGATCCTCTGGCCTGGCACGGCAGGACCTGCAGATAAGGGGAAGGAGAGCAAAAGGAAATGTAAAGAAGTGGGATCCGCAGGGGGTCCCCTTCTTGGCACTGGGCTCCACAGGAAGGCGCTGGCTAACTTTGTCTTAGAACTGTCATTTGTATTAACTTCTAAGCCATCACCTTCTCTGGTAGGCTAGCTTTACTCAATGAAGCGGGATAGATCCTTGGCTTGGCCTCTCTATCCCCTATTTCAGCAAACTGAATACAACACAAAAAGTTCGCAGGGGAAGCATTTGGGGAGATGGTGTTAAGGATAGGGTCAAAAAGAGCTTTTAACTCATCTTAACATTACTGTCCTTTTCCATTTCAACTCTTATCTGCCCATCAAGGCTTTCGGTTTGCTCACTCATCCATTGTTAAAAAAAAACCCCAAACGCAAAAAGCCTCCAAATGGAAATTATATGTGTTTTGAGATATGCAACACTTTGGTCTATACCTGCACGCTTGCTTCTGTGTTTTCTCTCTGTATGTTTTTTTTCCTGCTGATCGATTCCTGGTTGGATCAGAATTCTTTGGCTGATTCCACCTTCGCATACGCTGATGCAAATTGGTGTAATTTCTTTGCCATTCAGTAAAGTTAGCAGGGAAAAGAGAATCAAGCCTTTTGTATCTTTTGTGTAACAGTCTTACACCTCAACCAGAAAAACCCTTTCTAACGAAGTCTTTTTAGAGATACTGGAGGCTGTTAGAATGTGAAAGATAAACAGCTCCTTGTATGGCAGAAGGTAGAAAAGCATTATTCTTTTTTGTTTAGTACCTATCAATGACTTCCCAGAAGCCCTAAGCAAAATATATTTCTTACTGTTAGTACTTTCAGAGCTTACCTTGGGATCTTTCAGACCTCCGGGGACATGATTCTGCTCTGCCTCAAATTCCAGAAGATTGTTTACATGTCAGTGAAGTGAATGCAATACTTCCCCATTTTCACTCAGTTTGCCATCCACCTCTCCTTTTGCATATCTGTAAATGCCTTTACCAAAATGTAAAGCATGGAGGAATCAAGCCAAAGGCCCTCCATGAAATACTGAGACATGTATCAGATATTATTTACCCCTTTAAATAACATGGTATGCTCAGTCAGCATCCTTTCTGGTGGGTCATACATTACTGACCACCTTCCTGGAGGAGATACTGTTTGGTGACGAAGGAGTTGAACAGACAGCATGGCACCTGTTCAGTCCATTACTGGTATTGTAGACAATTAGGATTTATAGAGATATGAGATATGAGTTTGTTTATGTTAGCTCAGACTCAAGTTCACACTCAGATCATTAGTTGAAAGAAAGTTGGTATTTAAGTTCTGCCCCTACCTGTGTGGACATGACAGGGACCAGGCTGGCTCCAGGTAGCTTGATCACATACCTCCAAGGTATTCTAGTAAGCTTTGTGAGTTCATCTATGAAATGAACCTGCTTTATCTGTCCTGGCATTGGTTGTGTCACCACAGAAACCTATGCTCACTTTAGAAACTGGCTTTTTCATGTCTGGATGATTTCTCTAGGCATGATTTCAGATGGCTGGAACAAAGCTTCCTGAGTCACCAAGTAACTGGGTGGTCTTTCTAAATATCACCTGGCTGCCAGGATCAAAGGCTGTTGCAAGACATGTTCCTTAAGATCAGCAAATGTGTTCTCAATCCTAGATGCTTTTCTTTCCCCAGCTGACTAGCAGGCAGTTCATGGCCTCCACCATCACCTAGCCCAGCCCTCCACTGCTGTCCCAGCATACTGTCCTTCCCTGGGCACCAGCGTGAGTCTTCCAAGAGGAGTAGAAGTTTTAGGGTTGGTATCTGTGTGGGGCATGAGAAAAGGCAGACAATCTTAGGCTAGAAGATCACCAGAGCCACAAAATGTGTCTTTTACTGGCAAATCAGAACATATTCAATGCATGTACACGTTCTGGGTCTTTTGAACTTCTCCTGTTGTCTGTAGCCAGCTCACACAGTCTTCTTTTCCTTTTCCTTGGCTGTGCCTGGTGTGCCAGCTACCTCAAACTGGCAGTGTGTGTTCTCTGACTGGAAGGCGGGCATGGTGCAGGATCTTAATTCCCTTAACGGAAGGTGTTAGCATGTAACATAGACCTGATGCTGGTGCATACAGCTCTCCTGTCCCTCCTGCAACCTCCCTAATTCTCTTTCACGTCATTCTCCATCTCCATTCCACTAGACACCACTAACTCTATCCTGGAAGACAACCCACCACACCTCTGGCCATACCATGCCTATTCTTCCAATACAGAGTCCAGGTTCCCTTAGGAATAGTGGTTGCAAGGGATACTGAATAGACAGCAATGTCATGAAGGAAGTTTGGAGAGGAAGAGGGTAAAAAAGAGAGAAAATGAGACAACAGATAGTACAACAAACTGTATTTTACCCATGGTTGTTATAGAAAATCTCATTTATGTCTCTTGCATGTAAACAAAACAGCAGTATTTCATGTGGTTTGTTTTTTTTTTGTTGTTGTTGTTGTTTATTTGTCTTTCAGTTCATTACACTACTGTATCTAGGCCAATAACACAGGAGTCAGAAGTAATCAGAAGTGGTAAAATATTATGGTTGTGTGGTAGCAGTGAATCTATAATAATGCTGCAGTCTTCAATACTGTGGACTCTGAATGCCTCAATGTCTTTTACATCCTTACCCCCACAGATTTTCCTTAATTTCTCTTTGTCTTACAGATGAGGAACAGATAAGGATTTCAAAAATTATTTTGATATTGGTCTAATGGCAGAACAAAGTTTAACCTCCTTTAACTTTTTATTGGAATTATCAGACCTCACTTATCTGGCTGAGTTGGTCACATAGGTGTCTATCAAGTAAATGGGGATAAGCAAGCACCTAAGAAGAGGTCAGAATTAGCTATCTGAGCACAGAGCTAAATGGAGGACATAGTTAACACACTGAAACAATTGTTCTGATCACTTACGGATTCACAAAATAATTTTGTACATACTTTTGCTTCAGTCACATGCAAGACTAAATATCTGCTGCAATTGCAGATGCAATGACACCTTGCCTTTTGGTGGAAGGTTGGGTAGATAAATGAGTTAAAAAGCAAGGAAAGATTTAGGGTTTTTTATGGCTTTAGCAACTGATCTTTCCAACAGGCTAGAAATAGGTTCCTACCCCCACCCCAGCTCCCATTCTGCTAGGCTCTTGAACTATGAACTTACTGCTGGAGCTGGATACTGAAGGCATACCAGCCATTTGTTTCTTTGCTATCTGCCTTAGACCGTATCTTTTTGCTCTGGTGAGTTATTTAAAGTCCTTGATGTAGTTCAGTTAAATACCTTTGTGTTTAGAAATTATATCAATGTTAATGTCCATGCCTGGTGTCTCGTTTACTGATGGGTTAAAAGCACAGTTCAGACAATTTATTCAGCTGTTGTAGAGAAAGGGAATTTCATTAACTATGAGAAACAGCACAGTCATAGTCAGGCTATAGTACTCACCCTTTATTGTCTGTCCTTGCCCAAAGAAGAGGAGTCATGAGCTGAGGAGATGAAGAGCTGCCTGTAGCATTGGTATAGGGGGTGTCACAAGGAGGGCTCTTTCCTTTCCTCTTGCTGTATTAGGGACGCTCCTGCCAGTGAGTGCGACATGCTTAATTCCATGAAGAGTGGTGTAAAACTATGTCTCTTTGTTAAGAAAAAATGGTTTCTGATTTCCAACAAGAGAAAATACCCCAACTGCTTACATGGAAGCAAGACCAAGCCTCAACTGCTTACATGGAAGCAAGACCAAGCCTGATGTTTCTTTCTTTACTTTTCAATACATACCTGAATGTGGTCTTGTCCTAAATATTATACAACATTTTCCTCGGATTTTCAGTTTCTTAAAAAAGTTGTTTTTGTGTTGCAGAAGACAAGATCATGCCTTGTAATTACCAAATGTACTTTGACACTTGTGTATTGAAAAAAGATGCCAAAAGATAGAAGTGTTTATATATGTGACAGCTACTGCCCAAATTGGGAAGAATGTGTTACTCAAATATGTATATTTAGTTCAAGAATAATCAACCATTTGCTCTTTTGAAGTCCTTTACACTTTTCAACCTTTCTTACAAAATCAGAGATTTCCATCTCCAGGAGTTATGTTTTATAAGTTAGTGAAATCTCAGTTCTTTATTTTTGTTAGTTATGTACAGGATAAAAAGTATTTTTGAAAAATAATATTCTAATTAATGTTAGATTGCAAAAGCACAAAAATATGCTACACACAAAAGTCTATTAACTTTTAGACTAATATCTCTTTAAGACTTTTTCTCAATTAAAGTGTCACAGCTGTAGTTTTGTATTTCCATCTGTGTACTATTATATGAAAAAGTTACAATATATTAAAAATTTAATTATTAACGTGATAAAAAATACCATGTGACTATATTTCTTAGTTTGTTCTTAATCAGTGAGGACATATGTTAATTCTGATGATTCTTCATATACAACTGAGTTTAAAGTAGTATAGAAGAGTCTTTAATGACAAGATTGTGGGGAAATTTTAATTATACTTTTTTTAGCATTTAACTTCTATTTTAGAATTTGTCTCCTCAGTAGCTAATATATGCTGTAATCTAATGTATTTGCTTACCACATTTTCATTTTGGAGAATCAATAAAACCTGAATCTGCTAAATGCATAATTATCAAGTTATGAAAATTTATCATTTTACTTTGTCTTCGGTTGTAGAAATAAACAAGACGATTACTGTTGTTTAGTGCAAAATTTGTCAAACAAACTGCAAAGTCTTTATCATCAAAGACTTCTTGCCCTTAGGTCAAAGTTGTGTGCTTTCTTAAGTATGTTTTTTGTAACACTTGTTCTTTTTCAGAAAGAAGAAAGAAGGTAACAATGAAGATCTTTGAAAAATCATTTATCAGACTACAAGTCTCCTGGTGTGTTGAACAAGGAAGAAATCATCGAGGTAACTTCTGCCCCAACGGATCCCAGATCCAAAATCTTCTTTGTAAACAGAGCCTTTCATTTAGTACAACTGGATCATAAAGTGACAAGTTTTCCCCTAGAATTTAGCCTAAAGCCTCTTCTGGTCAGATTAACTCTGTTGTATTCAGCTGCAGACCTGGATTAACCCCTAAGAAACTCTGTATTGTTTCTCTTCATTGCATATATCCCCATGTCTCCTATTATCTCCTTTTTACATCAGACAAAGTGATACAAAGTTTAATCCATGATAAGCTTTTTTTAGTTTTGCTTATCTGTTAAGACGACTTCTTTGACAGTTGTTTCCCCTTTTAATGCAAACAGCCCATCCAAATAGAAAACCTTGTCAATAGAATTTGCTAACCTGAAACACAGAGGAGATAGTTAGCAGAAGTGTCCTTTTTGCAAGGACAAAGATGCCAGTGCTAAATCCGTTGTCCCTTATTGTTGTCACTGTTGTGTGCAAATTGAAAACACATACACGTATAAGACACATAGTTCTTGTGATAGACCTACTACTAGATTGTGTTTTTCAGTGAAAGCATGACTGTTGTGAAGTTTTCTCAATGTAAAAGTATCTCTCATTATTTTTTAAAAGCTTTTTTAAAGCTGCTTTTAAAAACTGCTATGTCTCTGATACAACTGACAGGAGGAACTAGACAGGAGCCCTGATGAAAGCAGTTATAAAAGTGGATCCTAGAGTAAGGAAGGGAATGGCATTACTTATGTACCTACCTAACTACCTGCTTACTAGGGAAAACAGATGTAGAAATAATATAACAAGGTCACATTTTTTATTTGGATAACATAGCTCTGTTCAGTCAGTGATGATTTATATAAGAAAGAACTTGCTCCAATATTGCTATTATTATATGATGATATAGTATGACATATTAGCAAAACCAGCACTTTTTCAACAACTAGCTAAGATCCAAGGAAGCTTCACTGGCCTCATCACATGAGTTTTGCTGAGGTCTCTACAAAGCAGTGTTCTTCACGGGGTAGGGTTAGGGCTAAACAGACATAATCCTGTCAAGACTTTAAGATGTTTTCAGAAACTCAAACCAGAGCACAGTACAGCAGATTATCCCCTGGCCTTTCACCCCCAAGGTAAGCAGACATGTTACTGAGAGATGAGACATAGCTTTTAAAAGGCATATATTAGAATTTTCTAAACTGACTGGTATTAGCTCCATTCCTGAGCTGCAAATGTTTCCTGCAACCTTTGGATGGCACTCTTATACATCTGGCACAGATGGGCTGTATTTCTAATCTTTCTGACCCCCTCCATAACTTTGTAGCATCACTTGTAAGAGAGGTTTATTTCTTCTGATAATTTCAAAATGGCTTTTGTTTAGCATTGTTTTGCTTTTACATTAAAAAGTTTTCACATTTTCATTTTAAAAAAAGGAAAAATTGGAAACCACTTACAAAAACTCTGGAACTCAATAAGTAGATGTGCGAACACACAACTTACATACAGAGGGCATGGTAAAAGGGGAACAAAATACATATTTTCTACCAGACTTGTGACTTCTGTCTTGATTAGTCCTCCAGCATAGTGCGCTCTCTCAACCAGTTCTGTTCAGGGACATCAGAAGACCTTGGGGTCTTCAACAGGAGTTTAAATATAGAGAAGTCTAGCTGTGAAACATATTTCTGCCTGAGCTCTGGAAAGATGATCTTTCCTGAATAGCAAGGAAGGTAGACTGGACACATCCAGAAAACAGGATAGTGACAAGATGAGGTTGTTATCACTGACAGAGCAGTGGAGAAGAATAAGACGAAGGTAGATCAGTAGGGAGAGGTAGAATTGTACAAGTTTTTGATAGTGCGTTGTAACAGTGTTAGTCTGGTGTAGCGGGAAGAAGAAAACCACATCACACTTCCAAGGAGACGGGTGTGCTGCGCAGCTGATCAGCTGATCTGAGTTTGCATGGACTGAGTTGAGAAATACCTACCTTAGGGAGAACATGGTGCTGCAGACATCAAGGTGTGACATGGTGATGGCTTCAACTGCAAATGGCAGGGTGGAAGAAAGCATTCTAGAGATGCTGAGAAAAAGGACGGGTAGCTGGATTTGGATGCCACATGTAATCCTTTCAGGTGTGATGTTCTCATAACAAAATGTGTGAAAATCCTCTCTTTCCTTGAAAGAAATTTTTTTTTTGGCAACCAGCTCTCCTGTCTCTTTCATGTTAGCTACAAAGGAATTAAATAACCATGCAAATTTACGAAGCTGCCTCAAAGGAATGTCTCTGCACTGCAGCTCGTACCTCCATACTGAAATTACAGTACTGCTATACTTCACTTTTTTCCAAGGGTTGTGCTAATTAGCTTGATAATAGGGTTTCCCTGAACTGTGTTGATGGCAATATCAATGCAGCCGTCAAAAGTTAGTATGTTAAAAATTAATAAAGATAAATTTATGAAAAAACCCCCAAACATCAAAGGCTGGCAGACCCAACTCTATAGAAACTCTGCCTCAAGAAATTCCTAACTCTTGGATTACTAGAAATTGGGATGAAATGCCAGGGTAAGGATTGTATTATCCTAAACGCAGTATTATCTACTAGCGGTCATTAGTGGAGACAGAGTATCTATGTTAACTAAGCCATCGATATGATCCAGTTTGACTGCTCTTATTTTCTTACTCAAAAACGCGGCATTAAATACATGTTATAATTCATCCAACAGCTGGTTTGGTCACCTAAAGAGGTATATTACGAACAGAGAAGGACTGGTGGGAGATGCGGTGGTCGGAGGCCGTCTTGGGCTTAGCGACCATGAAATGATAGCATTTTCAATTCTTGGTGAAGTAAGGAGGGGGACCAGCAAAACCGCTACCATGGACTTCCGGAGGGCGGACTTCGGCCTGTTCAGGGCACTGGTCAAGAGAGTCCCTTGGGAGGTGGTCCTGAAGGGCAAAGGGGTCCAGGAAGGCTGGACGTTCTTCAAGAAGGAAGTCTTGAAGGCGCAGG
>JAYKAV010003154.1:94533-167448 GCA_035582835.1 Phoebastria nigripes
CCATCCCTGGAAGTATTTAAAAGATGTGTAGATGAGGCGCTTAGGGACATGGTTTAGTGGGCATGGTGGTGTTGGGTTGATGGTTGGACTTGATGATCTTAGAGGTCTTTTCCAACCTTAATGTTTCTATGATTCTATGATTCTATATGTATTGATTGAATTTATTTTGTGATAGGCTTGTGTTCTACAATCTCTTGCTACTGTTATTGGTTGCTGTATTTGTAAAATGATCATGTGCAACTGTAAAATTAATACTGATAATTTTACTAGTCAATTATTMCATTAATTTTCCAATGTGTCCAGCACTCTTGACCTGATCCACTTTGATGTGTGCTTAACCTGGAGCATGTACAAGTTACATTGCTTTTCCACAATAGGGCTTTTCAAGATCTCAAAGTTCTGCAGAGACTTGTTTTGCTGGACCAGCAGCCGAGGTGATCTTTGTTTGCAAATCAAATTAAGTTGTTATGATTAAGCATTTTGTTGGATTAGGGGCCAGAATGCACCCATTTTACTGGATCAGTCTTCCAGTTTGCATGGTATGTGTGGTAAACAAGCTTTCAAAAACAGATGTCTGAAGGATATAACTATTCCTAAGCTTGTTACTGACATCACCAAATATCCATACCCTTCTGAATTTCAGTGTTCTGAAACATACATCTGGAACAACATTCAGAAATGTTCCACAGAGCTAAAAAGACCATTTCTGGAAAGGAAGTTTCCTATCACTAAGTCAGTTACCTAAAAATTGATGTCACATACATGTGACTCGGAGAAAAGAGTAGGAAATATATGTATTCCCAAGTGAACCAATGCTTCTGGAAGTTTCCTCTGAGACACTGAGAGTACTCTGTTCCCACTGAAATATCTGCTGAAGGAGGAACGACTTTAACAAAACATTGAATGAAATCCTATTTTAAACCTTGTGGATACCTTTGAAGATCCTTTGGTAAAGTGTGAAAATCAACTGTAATAGTTGCTATAGTAAAAAGTCATATAGAAGTACTGATAATTTTTCTTGTTAATCTCATTAAAATATGGAACATATTGCTCATATGGATGGAGTAGTTCCCAGTGAAGGTTCTTTTATGACAAGAAGATGTTTCTTTTAATGGCATTTAAAACTATACAGTTTTCAGCTGATACTCCTCTAAGCAGTTCAGGATTTGTCTATAAAGTGGAAGTTTGTCCCCAGGCTGATTGCTTTTTTTCTCAACTGTATTCCTATCTGTGTGTAGCTTTCTTTAGCCCTTTTTAAATTTCCTAATTAATTACATGTGAAAAGTAACAGAAACAATATACTTGATCTTATCTACCATTCATCTTGCCTTCCACCCTCTTCCTTCTTCACCCAGAAAAGTGACTCCAGAAAGAAAGCTGCTGTTGTCTTTATACCATCATTAACTACACTCATAATCAGATGAAAAATAATGTCTTTCAGGAAGAAGTGTAGATGTTTCCACCCAAGAAACAAATCACTCTCATGACCTATAAAAGACTGAAGAGCAGATTTCTGTTAGATCTCATCATTTGGTAGTTTGACAGATATTAGCAGGGAGCTGTTCTTTGCACATGTCTGTCTTGCTGGATGCATTATATCCAGGCAGTGGACATTAATCTGTAGCATGCACTTCTGATCTTTACAGTAGCTACTGCTTTGTAGATTTACAGAAAACATAAATAGCAGACCCTAAATAAACATGAAAGGTGTCTTATTCAATCCAGCGATGGACATTAAAGGCAGAAGAATTTGACATCTCTCATCCAATTGGTAACAAAAGAGAAATGCCAGGGTCACGGAGAGAATAACAAATTTGAATTATTTTAGTTTTACAAAAATACTTGCTGCCTGTGCCAATCTCTGGATTGCTATTTTGAAATACTTAAAGTTCATCTACATTGAAAAAAGTCTCACAATAGATGAGAAAAAGACCCACTATTTTGGGCAGCAGAAATGATTCACACAGAGGAGATTACTCTTGATTGTGAAAATTACACAGCAACATATTCCTTGTCTGTAAATCAGTACAGAAGTGTAAAATCATACGAACATCAGAACATCATACCATTATCCCATACTGCAGTGAAATGGGTCACATACATGTGGGATTTTCAGAGGTGTTCACTGATGTAAATTCTATGTATCTGTAGCTAGGTAGGTCCGGGGAAGAAATGAGGAAATATCCATCTTTATGTAAATCATATATCAATAATTCTATGCATTAGTAAAAGCATACAATTGAAAATAGTATTCTGAAGTGATAAAAGTTGTTGTCTGATAACATAAGCAAAACACTGATTTTACAGCCATTTTTGAGAAGAAAATTGCTTTAATGGCAGGATGGCACGCACAAGTTTTATACCGCTATCATTACTGAGGGTATGACTTTATACTGCTACAGCTAAAATTTTAAAACCCATAGCGTGATTATAATGTGTATGTGTATACTTATCTATTATGTTGTCCCTTCACCATTTTAGTGAGGATTTTGTTTGGAGTACAGACCTGTTGGGTCTTGTGGTTCCCTGTGAATGGTTCAGAGCTAAGCCAGGATGTAAGGGGAATTTAGCCTTGAGGAAGTCAAACTTGTGGGACAGTGTAGCACAGGCTGTTGTTATAAGGCTAAAGATTTCTATACCAGTGTAGATTGTTGGAAGTGAAAGAGGAAAACACTTGTAAAGGAAAATATTTCTCAAGATGTATTTCGTATTCTCAAATCTTTTACCTGGGGTACCAATCCACCACATTTAGGATTTCTCTCATACTGAGTTTGGCCTTTCTTCCTTTTTCTTTGTCCAAGGAACATAACCTATCCATGTGCCTAGCCTCAACGGGAGTGCTATTATGCATCTTACATGCAGTCTACTTATCTCCCCCAAGCCAGCCTTATTTTCATAACACAACTCAACAGATTAGATTATTATGTCATTTTCTACTGGTCCATTCCTCTTGCTTTTGAAGAGATTTGGCCTAGATGGAAGCTTAGCAATGAATTGTTCTTTACCCCCTTTATTATATGACTGTTTCTTTGAGAATAACTTATAACCATATGTATCTGTCTCTGACTATATGCTACAGAGACAGTAGAGAGTGTTGGTGATTGCATAGAAGGACAGGGGTGATTGGGGAAGTGAAGAAATCAAGTTCCACAAGCAGGGAATGAAAGAATGGAAAGGGAAAGGAAGCCATTCAGAAAAAGCAAAAGAAGAAAATGCAGGGAATGTAAAATGGGAGAATGAAAAAAGCCGATCTCCATCCAGCTCTATGCAAATCTCCCTCAAGCCTCTGGATAAAACCTGACAGATCTGTATATCTGCCAAGACAGATGGAAATTATCTGATGCAGAATTATTAAAAAAAAAAAAAAAAAGGAAAGAAAAAAAGTTTTAAAAAATGTAAGTAAAATGAAAAATAAGCACAGAGATAACCATGAATGTTACCAGTTTAGTCCCTAAGCCTGAAAAGGACTGTGCATTTGCATATCTATGCACACCATGAATAAACCCTTTGACATTTATGGAACTAACAGTAAGCATGCAGACCCCTTCTTTACAGGGTCATGGTCTTACATTGTAGACAGAGCAGAGCTCAATCTTGCAAAACCATAAGTTGGTTTGGATTCTATGCTCATTTCAGCAGAACATGCAAAATATGAGAGATGTTACAGAAAATTCAACTTAATTTCTTTTTTTTTAATTTCTTTAATTTCTTTAATTTTTTTTTAATTTCTTAATTTTTTTTTTTTTTATTAATTCTAACACTAATTATTTTTGTTCAGCAGGATACTCATCTAGAAATCATGAACACAGAATCAGTGTATTTCAAAAGAACTGATACATTTTTCCACGTAACAGTAATTCTACAGGTTCCTTACACAAGGCTTGTGAAGATGAATTAGTTAGCTCTCACACAGCATACTTCACTGCTGACGGTTTGGTTAGTATGCTGGGGTGCATGCTCAACCCCTTTTCAAGTTGTTTTCCCCTTCTCTGGATAAATGCTGTAATCATGAAGATAATATACAAAAAGCATGACAACCATATGAACTTAATGTTATATAAATGAGTATAAGCCCATACCTACCTCGTAAGGTCACTTTGTAGGTGTCTTTCTGTACACCTCTGATTTCCAGCAGAGCTTAGGCATCTCTTTCACCAGGCCACACTGTTTCTGATCATATTTAGGAGCATTAGGAACTTTGTGAGCCAAAATTAAGAAGTAAATTTTAGTTGCAATTGAGCATTTCAGGAGTGCATTTGGATGAAAGTGTTTGATTTACTCTATGAGATGGGATTTGGGAAGGTTTTAGCTGAGCTCCCTACTACCCTATGTGTCATCGTGAGTTTCTCATGGCAGGTAGACAAGTAAAGACTCCTGTCCCCTGAAAGCAGTTACATAGTTCTTGGTATGATACATTTTTCAATGGACATGTATGTTCCAATTAAGGCTGGATTGTTAAAACACGTTTGCATCAGGAAGGAGTAGGTTGCTGTAGCCATGAACGCTGGCTGGGCAAGGCTTATGGAGAGAGGTAATATCTTCTATTAAATAAACGGTGTAATTGGAAAAATTAGGCAAGCTTTCAGGCAAAAGCCCTTCTTCAGGTCTAAACAACTTAAAAAACCCCTTACATAGCTAAGTACAGAATTTTATTCACCATATTTCCCATGTATGTTTAGTGCATTTATTGTATTTACAATACTTGTGTTTAACTCCACTCATATGCTTTGTCCTGCCTGAAGGGGGAAAAATAAGGCAAATTTTGGTCAGTTTTATTCACCAAAATATTAGCTAAATGAGAGGAAATGCAGCAACATAGTTAGTAGTGTCAAGCAAAAGAACTACTCCTCTTTATATCCATTATAAGAGGACATAATTGAGGGTAAAGTGCCAGCAATCCTAAGGTGAGTACTTATTAAGCCGTGGCTCAGCAAAGCACTAATAACATATACAAGCTTGCTAAATACTACCTTGGCCATAACACCCATTTCCTCTGTGATTTAAACAGAAGATTGTACAGACATGAGTCTAGCAATACTCTGCAATGCTCAAATTTCTTAGATATGTTTGGGTGGGGTAAGGGTTTTGGGTGGCTTCATTTAACCATACCATTCATTAGTGTTGGTGATTTTAGATTATTAGTTGTCTTGCATAACCATACCATAAAACCTGAACAATAGAATCAGGTAGAAATGGACGCAGTTATTACATTCTTTCAGAGATCCCAAGGGCTTCCCAAATTTATTTCTATTTGTCATGGGTGAGTCTATTCTATTTTGAAATATATTTTATACACTGATTTTGAAAAGTCCTTGAGTTCCTTTGGCCTGCAAAAGTGAAAATTACATTAAGAAGAGTTATGAATGTATTTTTCATTCAAAGTAACTCTATATAATACATAAGAGATCCACCATTTTTTTCATAAATCCCAATGTTTTTGTGGAGATTTCTTTCTTTACCCAGTACTGTATTGAGAAGGATGAAAAATGGACCTCTTTGTCCATAAAAACTTACTTAGATTATATATTCTTAGACTGTATTTAATGTATTTTTATAAAAGAGTCATAGCTACTCTCAAATTCTTTAGCTGAACTTAATTGATCCTTTAGGGGCATCAAATCTGGCATGTGAGCTTCCACAGAAAGAGGCAAGTCTGTACCTACAGAGAGCTGCAAATCCTGTTTGGATATAGCCCCTCTGCCATATGGACAAGGGACCTATTTTTCACATTAGGGCACTATAATAAATCATGTGACTTTTACAGCTGCTGAATATATGAACCCCTCCACACACCCTGAGTTCAATGTCTCAATCCCTTCAAGAGCCCAACCTAAGCCTAGAGAAGTCAAAGCATTCCATTAATTTCAGAAAGATTTGTCTTATCCTTAATAAGCACAAATGTATCCATTCACAACTGAGTATTGTAGCCTGGAAGTATGTTCTTTTTACATTAACAAATTTGAGTAACAGTTAAAATGAGGATCAAAATGCCTTTGGTTTTTTTCTTCTTTCCTTTTTCAATGCAGCAAAAACCTTGAATCCCTTCTAGCCTACTGAGTAAACTATCTCATTTTTTACATTTTGACCACCACTTTTTCATTTTCACTTTTTTCTTCCTGGGACTTTTATTATCTATTTTTCAGATTAATATTATTTCTTCCTCTCATGCCCATCTGTCCACCCATCTGCTTATTTTAGCTACATTTCCTTTCACCCTGCTGGCTCCTGTGTATCCTCACCACACCCCAGGCATGTATCCTTCAACAAGATGTATAATGTGAATCATTTTGAATACTTTCAAAATAGTGGTATAAGAAAATTGGATTCCTACCTTTTGGTGAGTAATATAAAATTATTTATAAGGTTAAAAATGAACACAGTTGCCCCAAGAGAGGCTTTAGGCTTCGGGTAGGGTTTCAAAGAATAAAAACAAAAGTATAGTTTATATCTAGAAGCTTAAGTACCAACCAAAGCTGTTCTAATGGGTATGCACAAAGTGTGACCTCCTCCTTGACCAGTGGAAAGAACGGGAGGCTGCACATCTGGGCCAGATGGGGCCTGGGGGCTCCACACCATACACCTCTTCTGCCTGAAAGGGTGACCAGAAGCTGGGGGCGTGCCAGGCCATCGGCCACAGGGTAAGTGGGAACACATGTAGAAGTGTGGCAACTTTCTATGTGGCCTGTGTTAATAGCATCTGCAAGTAGATTCTCAGGGGACAAAAAAAAAAATATCAAAGAACATTTTCCCACTGGAAGATCTTACTGCATATGCACAGTGGTGGCGGTCGGCATTAAAAGTAGGGAAGTGAGAGAGTGGAAGAGAGTGCAATCTGATCTTTGTCTCCTCCCTTAAATAATTTTATCTTTGCTTGTGTTAGCTTAGTAGAACCATGAAGGAGAGCCATAACAATACTTCTGCTGCTTGCCTATTGCTCAGCTTGCAGAGCTCCTCAAGGAGTGGCTTTTGGCATGGTACCTGCCTTAGGAAAAACCATGCCAGTGGAAGACTGCACCAGCAGCGGGGAGAGGGCTGCACTCCTCAGCTCCCCATGCTCCTATTTAGCTTGACTTGGTTTCTTTGAGATTTTTTGACAGCCTCACTGGGACAATAACATCCAATTTGCTAGTGCTGAGGAGCCCTGCATGGTCCCTTCTTCCAAGGCTCAGTAGAAGAGCGGCCAAGGCCCTGTCACTGTGCCACCTGCTCAGGGAGGGCTGGCCAGCATGGGAGCCTGGCACAAAGCCAGGCGACGAGCTGTCTGCAGATGCTGAGTGAGGAGGAAAAGCCATGCTGGAGCTCTAGATGATGGGATTTTTACCACGTACACCTGGTGCTGCCTTGCCTCTTCCCAGCACACATCTGCATGGCGGGTAGCACTGCCTGCTGGGGTGATGGTGAAGGATGCTGAGGCCCAGTCTCCAGGCTTCTCTGTGAGGCAGCATGCCCCATCCCATATCTCTAGCTCAGGGAAATGTCTGGGTGCCACAATTTTTACTTTCATGCTTCTTACGGCAGTCTACTCTTTTGTACCAGTAGCTGTTTCCAGAAAGTGCTGATGTTGATGGGAAGTTAATTATATTGGTGGTACAAGACATGCTCTGTGTTTTAGATATACATGAATTTTTCTCTCTACCCAAGAAAAAGTATGTATTTTCTTTTATATAAAGGTAGCTGTTTCTTTCTTTCTTCACAATTGCTGATAGAACTTTGTTTATTTATAATTTATATTTAAAATATATTACTCAATAAAGCTGTTTAACTTACCATATTGATCTCTATCAGTGAGAAAAAAGCAGTCATATCTCCTTACAGTACAAAGAAATCTCGGCTTTGTCTTATTAGCAGAGTCTGCCTATGTCTAAATACTTCGAACAGACTTTAAATTCATAAGCATGACTCCAAAAAATTGAATGACAACACATCCATTTTATGTGCTGAAGAAAATGGAAATTAACTTAAAACAACTGAAATCTTTTCTAAGAAGGAATCGTTGATGACTATTTAAGCAGTAGGGGTTGCGTGTGTAACAGTGTGTGATGTAATTGCCTTGTATTTTAAAAACTGCAGTTACTTTCACAAAGATGATTTTGTTTCCTCCCTTTAGTAAAAACGTTCTTTTATTAAAGTTTATTGACCTCACTTGTGTTAAATCACCACAATCTCCCTTGCCTAAGTCATAGTCTCATTTAGTAACCATTACATGTTCTTTTTTCACACAATTGAAAGTGCCTATAATCTATTTCGGAACAGGCTTCGGTCCAGAAATATGTTTTACTTTATTATTTTCTGCTCTCTCTGGGGATGCCTTCACAAAACGGTAAAGCCCAAAGACTTCCTGAAGGCTAATCCTTTTCTGGGTCATATGATTCTTTTCAGATTCCATCTTGAGAGAGTTTTCTTATAACAATAGGTTCTGCTGTCTGCGAACTGGAGAAAATCCTGTTGCTTTAGTGCTAACAATGAGTGGAATTTTAGTGCAGGAGGAGTGTTTGCTTAATACAATAGAAGTTGGTACAGGCTGGACTTGCAAGTGTCAAGTAAACAGTGTGGGAAAATCTATACTACTGCAACTGAGTCAACAAGGTGCCGAACGCCTAAATGTGACTGAACTGTAACTGCAATAACTATCTGGTTGACTTCATCCTTTCCTCCAGGATAGGACTTGACACATATCTTATTGAGAAAGGGTTAACAAGAAAACAGGCTGCTAACAGGGAAACGATGAACAAAGCAAGTGTTCAGTCATGCATTAGAAACACCACACAATGTGCAATCAGAACAACTGTGTTTCAGGATCAGATACAAGTCTGATTTACTAAGTGAATATGATGGAAGATGACTGTTTAGCCCCTGACATAATTGCATAAATTCACCCAGAAATGTAAACCAAACAGTGTCTAGGTCACAAAAGGGCAGTTAATTTTTTTTTTTTTTTTAAATGTTAACAGTCCTCAAATTGATATCAATTCAGATGAACCAGAGAAATTTGAGTTCACTTGGCAGTAACAGGAACCCCAATATCCTATTCGTGTTTGGACTGAGAACACAGGCTGACTGAACCTTTACCGGAGGCAAGACAAATGAGGCAACCTATATTTATATTCAATACAGCAAATAGATTAAGTGATATAAATTTATCTGAGTCAGAAACTACCATTCAACCTAGCCTACTCCCTCATTTGCAATGCAGAAGTAGTTTTTGTATAGTTTTAAGATAGGAGGACTTCTAAAAAAAAAAGTTTTACATCATATATTATAACATATATTTGGCTTTTCAAAAGCAGGAATTTTTCTGGGTATTTTGTCCATACTTTTATTTTCTGATTTGTACTCCTTTACTCTCATTTGCAGTCTTATTCTTATTTAAAGATTTATTTGTATTCAGGTTGTGCCTGTAATTTCCACATACACCTAAGACGCCATTCAGCTAGCACTGTCACAAAACTCCTGTCTTAAGAATAAAGATAAAAAGGCAAATTAGTGTCTTTCAAACTTCTTTAGATCAGACACTGAGCTAGAGAGATGTGGCATAGGTCCTACTTCGCCTGCAAATTTGTGCCATACAAGAAGCACTCCTTGCAACACTACAATTTCCCTCCATTGGAATCACCAGCGAGATGCTTCAGCATCAAGTGTTGATTTAACCACTAAACCCAGTACTTTTATGAGAGCTAGGCTGCTGAATTTGCTTTTGACCCATATAAAAATGTCTGTGGACTCCAGTACTTCTGTAGGTATGTCCATGCAAAACTAGTTCAGGGTTAGAAAACTCTAAATGGCTCATGAGAGCTACCTCTGGAGTAGGAGTTCCTGTGACTCATAGTCAGCTCAGCCTACGAAAATCACTGCAACAAAGTCACTGCCCTGTTTCTCAGGCTAGCATCCCTGCACAGTTTCTCTACCGTGGACCAGCCTCGCTGAGATACATGTATATAGGGCTGCTTTGTCCCATGCATACCTGCTCTAAATGCAGAACTGATTAAATTTTCTGTAACTAATTAATGTACATTTACAGTACTTTTTTTTTGAGAAATTAACTTTCTCCAGACACACGCATACATGTGTATATCTATCTATTATACCTATATCTATACCTATATCTATATCATTTCTATATCTATATAATGTATATCTGTATTTGTATCTATAAAACACATTTTATGGGTGTATATATTGACACACACATACACCAATCCAATAAGAAATATTTCCGCTAATTAAACCATTTCTCTTATTGCCTGCTGCCAGAAGAAGAAGGGAGAAAGAGAGTGAGAGATTGGCTCTTATTTTTATTTTGGAATATTTAGGAAATAGTCAGATGACAGGGGGTACAGTAGATAGAGATAAGTGCCTTGCAGCACTAGAGGTGTTCATTATATGTGTGCAGATTTGTGAGTCAGAGGAAATAGGCTTGGGATTCTCTTACCTTTTGGCATGATTCTGGATGTGTCTGTAATTCACAGAGTTTATTGTTCAGTGTTTCTTGAGAAAATGTCAAGAATGTGAAAAAAGTGGAAGATAGTGCCTTTCAACAAAAACTCTGTAGGGCACGTCGTGCTACCTCCTGACTTTGTAAGGAGCTGGATAGGTGTTCTGTTTCTCGATGCACCAGCCATCCATGAGCTCTTCAGTGTCCAGGGCAGCATGCATGTTGTTCTTCTCTGCAGCTGGCCAGCTGAGAGGGTAATGCTGTGGTCCATTCTCCTTCCCATTGCTCCTTGTCTAGCTCAAGATGAATTTAAGACTTTAAGTTCTACAGCTGGTGGAGAAGAAACAATGCATGGACCCAGGCATGGCGGAATTGTTTTCCTATCTTGTTTGTTCCTCAGACATGATCATGTACCCAAGAAGGAGCCAGAGGTAAACTTGTTTTTAACAAATTAAAGGGCCATTAATGGCCAACAGACACGTTAAGAACAGTATGCTTTTTCTGTAGATCTCATTATGGACTCTCCTCTGCCCTTTCTTCTTAGCACATTTTGTAAGCAGCTGAGCAGCCCTGCACTTAGTAAAGCTTAAGAGTAAGGTAAGCCTATGGAGGGTGCTTTCTATGAATCCTGTAGAGCTGCAGTGACCTTGACAAGAGTTGCAAACATCGCTTTATTCTGATGTTACAAATTACAGGAGTTTGGTTATTGGCCAAATCAAGCAGCTGCCAACCTGCCATGAGCATGTTTAAGTACCAACACAAAAGAAGAAGAATTAAGTCCCACAAATCTAGATTGCTGCAAGAGACTTATCAACACCTCTGTTATGGAATACTAACAGTCTTTACTTACTCCTGGGTGCAAAAATGAAGCACTGTTTCTGAGATACACTGAGATGAACTGGTTCCTTTTTCTACTTCATAATAAGGCAAATGTCAGAGAGGGGAAAAAAAAGAGAAAGAGAGTGAATTTTTTGTACACAGAGGGGATATGCATGTAACTACATTTAAAGCAACCTTTCCATACCTTGGAAAAAGTAAGATAGTAGTCAGCAACTTACGGAAGATCAAATAGATTAAAATAAACAGCAGATAACCCTTAAGGGAACTTGAATAAATTTGTTTCTCATACTCATCTGCCTTCCTCCAACATCCAGAACTGGCTAGGAGAACATATTTTACCAAAAACATTTTTTATTTGCTTGTGTTCTCCTAAGTGTGTCAGCCAACCACCTGAGAATTAAAAAACTAATTATGTTTTCTGTGTGCACCAAGGACCAGGCAGACATGAGATAAAAAAAAGTTATCAAACTTCAGAGGGGCCAACTCTCCGTTTTGCAGAAAAAAATTACCTACAGTTGCTGCAAATGAATGGAGAATTTGGCCTTATAGCCTCTCCTTGTTGCCAGTAGCTTAAGACAGTTCTACGACCTTTCCATGGAATATGTTTTGAAACCCATTTCTAATCACAAAAATAGTTGCTACTGTTGAGCTGTTGAGGGCTTTGCTATATTAATTTAATAATACCAGTATTATTCATACTTTACACTGCCTGGTTTCATAAAGCATTGAACAAAATAATCCCATTTGCATTAACCTCTATAAGGACGCATCATAACAGGTAATGTGGTTCAATCTCCCCTAAGCCACTGCATTGTGATATCTACACTACAGTTTGCTTCATAAATGAGGGATTTGCAATGTTCTATCAAGCACTATCCTCTTTATGTTATGTATTCACTGCGGAGACAGGACTGCATGGTTTTGTCATAAGAGTATAGTTTCAGCACACCTATGTTGCACTCCTATTCCCTTTGTTACAGTCTTTTTGTGAAAATTGGGTCTAAGATTTCTTCGCAGTTAGAACAAAATAGCAATTTTGAATCCTTTTCTCTTTGAAAGGCTACCCTCTGTCCCTAGACCTGTAATTCTGTTATTTGAAGGGAGCATCAAAAGGACCATCACTGTCTTGTGGTAAACATTTCAAATCCCTGGAATTGGTTTTTAATATAAGCAGTTTGCAGAATGGCCATAATCTGTATTTAGTCTGAATACAATCATACTCAAATATATATTTCTAAGAATTTTGAATTCCTTGTACTTCACCTCAATTCTAAGGACACTATGTGTTGAACTTTACCCACCTAAATGCTTTAAATCTCTTCTCTGGTGGGGTTGTATATGTTTGTCTCCTACAGGTTTATTCTGTTATTCTTTCCCTTTATCTCTGTGCAGTTCCTGGTAGCAAGACAAATGATCAATAAGATTGCATTCTTTCTGGCTTTCAGGGTAAGGATAGATAGCAACAATTATGGAATAAAATTAAGATTTGAGGAGGGAGAAAGGAGACTGGGAAAAGGTAGAGGAGTCACTGTGTAGCTGTATTTTAATAATGAGTTAAATTGTGAAAGTGAAAGGTTAAGCAAAGGTCTTTGCTCTTCTTAGCAGGGAAGGTGAAAAGAGTGGCTAATTAGATTATGCAAACCAGCAGATAGTACAATTACAGTTGATAGGCCAGATGTAACCCAGGGGACACTTCCACCTGGAGGAAATGGGGAACGTCTGCTTGATCAGCAAACACAGCACAACTAGCTGAATGCCCTCTGTGCCTGCTAAGGGGTAGGAGGAGAGCTGATGCTGTTCCAGCCTCTTCCACCCCAGCCATGGGAAGATGAGCAGATCAAGACTGGGAGGCAGATGTTCTCCAGAGTCTGTCCATCCCCAAAAGAGCCCATCTAATGGATCTCATTTACCTGGTCCACAGAGAGAAGGACTTGGCCAAGGTCCAGGTATCATTCAGAAATCAGGGGGCAACCCCTGCCCCTTCTGGGCAACCGGTGCCTTTTGTTGTAATATAGAAAGTATTATCCTCTGCTCTGTGTTTTGGGGAGCTTCCTGATGACTTAAGTGTAAGCATACGTCTATACTGTCAGACCTAGGAAAATATCCTGATGTCAAGTTTTGGTTTTAGGGCCTGACCGTGTCCTGACATTATGTTAGGATGACAGTTATTGGCTAAAATCCAGCAGTTAATATCCAACATTTTGTTGACTTTATACAGGTAGTTACGGACCAGAGATTTCAGACTCAGCTGAGAGCTTGAGTTTTTCTGTAGGGGGGAAAGATTTTGCAAACTTTACTCTTTCACCAAAGAATTTCATGATGTTTTGATTTTTGGACAGATTAAAGAAGCCTGCATAGATCTTTGATATTCTTCTAACTCAGTTATACTGATTTTATCAATATAAAACTCTTTCTACTTTGTGAACTTGTGTATGAACTCATACATCAGCTCATTTTAAAATTTAGCATTTATTCAAAAAAGGAACTCAGAGTTTCTGCAGACTAGAGATGAGTTCATGTATCACAGTGTGGTTACGGTTGCTGCTTTTCCTTACAAAAGAAGGAAGAAAGAAGGAAAAAGAGCTAGCATATTTGTATATAGCACATACTTAAGACAAATAAAAGAACTTTAAGCTTTTGATTATTTTTTTTTCAGTATAAACATCTTACATTTAAACTGGTCTTATGGGTTGTTTTTTGTTATTTTAGATTGCACAAGTATTATACTTCATGTGTTTATGAGTCATCCTCAATGAGTATATTGCTTATGGAACAAGCAGGCTCAACCATATGTTTCGTTTGCATATGCTAGTTTGATAACTGTTCATTCCTTTTCCTCTTCTCTCTTCTTTCTCCCTCCCATTTTGTGGTTTTTTTTTTTTTTTTTAGCACTCATCTACATTTCTGAATCCTTGTGATTTTGCTCAGAGTTGGTTCATGGATAAGAGCATTATGTCTTCTATATTTACCAGTAATGTCAGATTAAAATAGTAAAATTTTAGCGAACTATGCCAGAGCTGATAAGATAGAAGGCAAGAAATCTGTCTGTGTAGATGTAAATCATATAATGCAATTTTGGTTTTTTGTCAACACATTATATTCTTCCATGGCTGAATCCAGCCACAGTCTGAAAAACCGCCTCTGTTATTTTGTTAACATGATGAATCATTGCATAGCCAGAAAGTCCTACTTTTATAAATGAATTAATTGTTTTGTTGTTTTTTTTTTTTGTTTGTTTTTTTTTTTTYTTYTTTTTYCCTGGGGAAMAAAACARAGCWTTYTTTTKTTTWTYTTTKTTTYTGTCTGCCACATATATCAACACACAACATGAAGCTATTAAATTGTGGAGAGGGAGTAGTATACAATATACAAATTCTGAAAGAGAGTGGAGGACTGAGGAAAAACATGCATTGTTGATACATAGCATACAGATGGCCTAAACTGAAGATGGTTAATTTGCTGAAAGCTGTGTGCCATAGAGACACCGTAAAGCAGTGTCTCTAGGTATCACACGTTCCCTTTCAGCCGGCAGCCTTACAGGGGTAACAGCTTCAGAAGAATGCCGGCTCTTGACTATTTCTTTCTTAGTTTTGGCACAAATGTGGCTTCTGTCAGCAGTCAATATGCCTGGTATTTTCCTCCCACCATCATTATTTCTTGGAAATTCACATTCCTTGCACTAACACGCAGAAACCCACATTCTCCAGCTGTGTTTGAATTCCCTTGTCTTAAGCTCTTATCAGGCCCTGACAGTTAGAGGTCCATGACCCACACCTGGGCTGGGAAAGATAATCCTCAGAAGACTCAAAGCACACTGAGCATTCATATGACCAGTTGCATGAAACTAGGCTGCCTCCTCCTTCTCTGGCAGGACGTCAAAGAGCCTGGATGTATACAGGGCCATCGGCAGCAGAGAGTTATGGCACCAGCATTTGAGGGCTCAAGCATTTCAGGGAAAAGTAGGGGATGCAGTTCTAAATCAGACTGTAACACATTCATGAGTAGAGTGAGGGCAGATATTTGTGTAGTTTTCCTGAACAAGCGAATGCATATAGAACCAGAAACTTTGTAACTCTACTATATTCAGTAATTTCTTATTTTATGAGTAGTCTCATTTACTCCAATAGTTGTTCCACATGCAATGGAGCAATGACACTTGTTCTATGGATAGTCAGCTAAGTAGCCCTGATGGCAGAGCAGAAAACCTCTAATTTTTGATGCAGTTTGCCTCATACATTTTAACAGCTGTTTCATAAATACTAGTTCATGAATATAATACATCTACAATGTACATCTGTACGGAAGTGTTGCACTATAAATATACAATCTGAAAACTAATTAAAGTTGAAATACTTCCTGGGCAATGGGTTTCCATTAGCATCAGCAATAAAATGGTACTTTGATTTGTGTGAAATTTATCGTGTAAGTGCACTTTGTTTAAAAATGCACTAAATGGAAGCAACTTGAGAAGCTCTATGTATGTTTGTATTTTAGGGGTTCTGAAACAATTTTTGTCATCTGACTTATAGTTGTCTGCATCCAGATCAAATTCAGTCAAGGTATAAAATCTAATCCAAAATTTTGTTCCAAATTTGAGCTGCACCTAAATTTAACCTTTTAATTTATAATTTAACTTGACTTAAACTTCTTATTGATACTTTAGAGAGATTTTTTTGCTTCCAAGCTATGAGCAGTACTGGAAAAAGATCTGTCTAAATTCCTGCAGAAAGGTAGTTTTCATAAGTATTTTGGTTCAATCAGAAGCAAGAAATAAATGAAGTCAGGTCTTACTGCTATTTTGGTTAGAGTTTAATGAGTTCAAGAGGTTCAGATAAAGATGGATATGTATCTTAATGAATGAATCTTTTCATTATTACTCTTATTTAATGCCGGTATTTGGATGAAACCCAGTGACTTTGAACTCCATTGTGCTAATCAATGCACAAATCTGACCTTATCCATTAATTCTCCAATATTCGCCCATTATTGCAGTGCAGTATTTCACAATGTTTTCACTGCATTTCACTTTTAAAATGCTGCTAACTAATTTGGCTTTCTTTGTTTAAAATCCTAGTAGCAATAAGAGTTTGTGCTCATTGTTAGCTAAGGTTAATTTTATGCTTCTCACATAGGACTTAATATCCTCCACAAGACTAGCTCAAACTAATGATTGTGATATAAAACCACAGCTTTTGCCAGCACAGACATAGTTGCAGGAGATCTGTTTGCCCCTTATTCATGCTCCATTGTTAACAAAGAGCACCAAAAAAGGACTCCCTCCTGACTGTGGAAAAGTCCTCCCTTAGTAATACAGACAAACTGGGGTGGAAATATTCATGAAATGTTTTTATTTCTTGTTGTGGAAAGCTAATGACTAGACCTGGAAGGAGATAACCTATAATTATTCTTAAAGAATATTTCTTAGATGTTGTTTTTCAGATTTTTTTTCTGTGTTACTGAAAGTAGAGTTTTACTTTCAAATGTCTTTGTATGTACTTTCAGAGTTAAAAAAATGAATGACTTTCTGGGAGAGAATGTTTATCATACGTAGAAGTTTTCTATCTTAATTAAGCATGTAAATAAGAAGTAAAGCAAATAGCTGAAAATGGAGTCAAGTTTGACATATTGCACAGTATCCATCCTGTCAGTAGAGCACGGTGACTAGTTACTCACTTGTTTCTTCAGCTGATGGGAATGTGTGCTTAGCAGCGTTAGAAGCATATTTAGCACTTTGTAATAAAAGTTGAGAGATGACAAAGTGGAAGAGACATTTAAAAATATGCTTGAGCTATGAAAGTACAAACAGTGTCCGATGAAAATGCATGAGATTCTACAGTACAATGTTTGAAATAGCTTTGTGACTGGAGGCTAATTTCTAATATGCAGTGCATAATACAACGGGAATTAGTCCTGCTTGATGTCATTACAAGCACCACAAGAAAAGGTTATTGGTAAACGATAAATAAACTTGAAGAAAATAAGTCAAATTATTTTTATAGGCATGTGAGTGCATTACAATTGAGGGGAAAAAATTACCGTCTTCAAGCATTCGATGTCTTTGTTCGAGCTTTAACCACTAAATATTTGCAGAGTTCTGAGGAGCTTTGCTTTAAAAAAAAGAATCTAAAAATAATCCCCAGCAGACTATGATGTGTTATGAGGAAGGATCTCCCAGGGGGGTTCAGAATATCTGCAAGGATTTACACCTTTACTGAGAACAGAAGAAAGTATAATTTCAACCTTCGAGTTGCGCATAGATTAACTCTTCATTACAGAATTCAACATAGATAGAGGCTAAGGAAAGTTCAGCTTGATCTTTTGTGACATCAAACAAAATAGGATCATGTTCCTGATGCCTGGTAGGAGCAGCAGCTTTCAGATAGTGTGAGAACAGAAATAAAGAAGCAAATTAAGGCTTAACAGAACATTTGCATGCGGTTAACCATTTGCTTTTACCACACCGTAGTTACCTCACAGTGCTTCACTGTCTCTGTCATTCTTGTAAAATGTAGAAGGGAATTAGGGATATTTTCTTTCCTGTGTTTAATCCAGGAGAGATGATGAAAGCTCCCCACCAGTCTAACTTCTTTGGTTTATTCCCTCCATCACCACCTCCCCAGGTTGAAGGCCTGCTTCCTGTTAAATAAAAAGAAATACAGAGCTTAAAATACCGTTACCCTGTCCCTTTCACTTAACTGCTTTGAGGGTTATAACCTGTTAGTATGTTAGCTGAATGGTAGAAAATGTGCAAACCGTTCCTCTTTTAATTTTATTAGACACTTCCTACCTCCTTCCTTTGAATATCTATAAAGAAATTCATGATGGCTTGCTTCTTTATTAAAAAAAAAAAAAAAAAAAAAGAAAAAGCCATTGGATATTCTAGGCTGCCTTCATTATGTTGTGTATAACATATTTGTCTTTGCATCCTTTGATTAAAACATAGTAGTATTTCTCTGAAGGGAGGAACTTTGCAGTTGCAATTACAGATAATAGGGTTGTTTTCTAAACCCCAGTGTGGTGTGAACATCAAAGTAGTGTGGATTATAATAATCCAAACAAATAACCTTCTGTAAACTCATAAGAAAGAAGAAGCTGGATGTTTTCATTAAGAGAGAGGCAATTCATTTAACAGTCAGTTGTTGCCTGTTTCTATGTGGTGAAAAGTCTGTTAATTTGCATAAGAAAATAACCACCAAAGAAATGTAAATGATTGAACTAGGATCTCATTAGCAAAGCCTCTCTAGCTACCTGAAGGACCTACCTCTGCTGGCAGTAGATCGAGTTTCAAGTACCTTCTTACCTTTTAGAAACCAATTATCTTCAGGCATTTCTATCAGTTAAGGCAGGGGGAAGGGAACACGGCAATGTTCTTGGCAACAGATCTTATAATTTAACAAAAAGATTCTCCAAAATAAGCTTTTGAATGACTTGTCTTTTTTTTTTTTTTTTTTTTTTTTTTTTTTTTTTTTTTCTTGAAAATCTATCCTTTAAATAACTACCTGTAAAACACACATGTTTTTTACTGTGATAAGGGAGGAGCATATACTTTTATGGGAAAAAAAATTGCAATAAATTCCAATCAATATGTTCCAATTTGGAAGGAGAGGTAGATAACATTGGAAGTTTTTCAGTCACTAACAGAGCAAAAATGTCTAGGTAGGGGGGAAAAAATGGTTGCTAAGTAATTTAAGTGGGTGAAGAGGAAATGATTGTTCCACAGTGATGCTGGTGACAGACAGACCTTAACTCCCATAATGTATAAAATACAATAAAAATATCTTGAAGTAAATTGATTTAGTTTTACTGGAGTTAATAGATGTTTGCCTGCCCATGTCAAATGAGAATACGGTTCACAATATTCTCTCCCAACCCAGTACGTATAGTCTATAGAAGTTTTACACATGTACAATTTCTAGGAGACAGATCATTCAGCGCATAAACACGGTAATGTTTCACCTCTGGAGTCCTGAGCTTAGCCGGGGCTGGTCACGTTACAGGCAGCGGGAGTTTGATAGACTCTGCTTGCCTGCTAATGGAGGTTTTCAGTTTACAAGAGAGTCATTCATTTCTGAATTCTGTCTCAAGCAAGTGTTTTATAGGGGCTTGGAAGAGAGCCTGGAAATATGGCACACTCAAGTAGGGAGAGATTTTCAGGCATTCAGGCAAAGGCGTGCTGCCGGATTAGTAAATACTTCCAGGGTCATGGCATAGGGCATGGTTTTGAGGCCAGAGGCAAGGATTTGCCTGTCTGAGCATGAGCGGGTAGGGAAAAGAACAGGAGGAGCCTTACCTTGAGTGCAGTGTATTAATGATAAGACTGTGT
The DNA here is from genome assembly GCA_035582835.1 of Phoebastria nigripes. NCBI lineage: Eukaryota > Metazoa > Chordata > Aves > Procellariiformes > Diomedeidae > Phoebastria > Phoebastria nigripes. The sequence goes on from JAYKAV010003154.1 coordinate 114,129, forward strand.
AACTTTCAAAAAAAGACTGTACTAAGCAAAGTGAATGTCATTTTCTCCTGCATCAAGATTAATTTCTCCTGAAAGCTTTACGTGCGTTCATGGTTGAGGTCCCTCATCCATTTTTGCCTGCAGCTGGCCTGGCTGAAGACAGCGTCCTCCCCTCTACTGCCTCTCGCCATTTCCTCACTGTGTGCAGCTTCCCAGTCAGCTCTGATGATTGTGCTGTTCATGTTACTGGCTCCTGCCTCAGTGCAATCAAGATGAGCTGAGTTTCAAATGATGAGAGAACCCAGATTGCTTTTACAGAATGAGTAAGAGAAGTGAGTTGTTGTATTGTTGTAATTATACAAGTGGACGTGTCGCCAGAGTGTGGACTAGCACTTACACTGCATCATTTGTTCTGTTGTAACTCTCCATATTTAGTTTTTTCTCCACCATACCCTTTCACTGGGGGCAAGGTGCAGAAAGACAGCCAGACAGATAGGTATCAAATCAAAGTAACCAATATAATTTGTCTTCACACCCTTGCTTACCCTGTGGTAAATTGTTCATTTGATATGATAATTTTCTAGACCAGTATTGTTAAATTGTTATCAAGCGCATATAAAATAATCTCTCATTAAGCAAGACATCTTGTGGCAGACAAGTGCCTGTAAGTAGATACGAAGATGCAGAACCAGTGAAGATGTCTGTGGGGCAAGGAAGTGTCTGTACTCTAAATAACAGTGTTTGTTCCAAATAAACAGTAGTGTAAACATAATTACAAACTAGAGCCTTTACTACAAAGTTACTATGAAATTCCTAGGGGGAAAGTAGAGTCTCTCTGTCACACTTTGTAAAGATCATTCAGTATCCAGTTCAATTCTGTCTGAATTGACAGGCTATTTGCCCACAAGCCAGAATTTTTAGGATGTGTTTTTGGGGCTTTTTTTTTTTCTTTTTTTTTTTTCTTCTTTCCTTTTTTCACACCACATTCAGCCTTCTGTTCCCAAAAGACATATCAGTCATCCCTTTGACCTCAGTTACATGCAACTGTTGGATATTTCATTGTCTTTAACTGCAGAATCATGACGTGGAGGTCATTGAGCAGAAATAATATCAGAGCATTGTGCTGAAGAAGAAAATACTTGGAAGGTACCAAAGTGAGATCGGGTATTTTGGTGTTGGCTCAGCTCCATCTGCAGTTCTCCATTCATCAGTGAAATTTTAATCTGCTGTAAAATTATAAATGAGTCTTGGGAAGATAAAGAGCTATTTTTAGAAGTTTATCTCTTCTGAAAGAAAGATCAGTACATAACAGGTCAAAAACATTGTAACAGAGACTGGACATAAAATGGAACATTGGTCAAAGGCCAAAATAATATTTGAAAGCAAAATATTACTATTATTTAGAGGCACTTGTGTTAAATATGGTGAAATTGAACTGTTTATAGCAGATACTGGATTCCCTCCAAACAGACTCTGGCTGCACGAGTTCAGTGTTATGTTTTTCAGAGATGAGGAATTTTTTTTATAGCAGCCATAAATGAGAAAAGGAAAGGGGAGCATAAAGGAAAGTCTACTTCTAGCCGCTACCCAGATTACAGCATGGTTAAATGGCTGGGGGTGAGGTTTGGAAGGATGGCCGACCAGCAGAAGGGCATGCAAAATTAAACAACACAGTCGTCCACACGCACCGCTCGGCACCTTTCCGCACACTGTCCGCGCATTCCAGTTTCGTGCTACAGGAGCACAGAGGGTTTGGGCAGAAAATGTGGGATGGCAAGCTGTCTTGTAAGGAAGTCTGGGCATTTGTATGCTCCGAGTGGTGGGGGGAGGCAGATTTCAAAAATGTCATTACTGCCCACGTGCAGCTTTCAAAATTCCTCCAATACGGTGCTCCAGCTCTTCAGTACGATTCACGCTGCAGGGGAAGGGGGCTTTAATATTCTGCCAGTTTAGCTCTTTGATCCGGCTCACTGCTAGCTCAGACGAATGCCAGAGCCTGTGCAAGAGCAAGGAGAGGGCAGTGGGAGGGAGGCGTCCCTCCCTTCAGCAACAGCTGGCAAGGGCTAACACAGCTGTATTGCTCATCTGCACCCTCAGATTCTCCACCAAGCACCGAATCCCTCTTCTGATCACAAGAGTGAATCTTTAGAGATTTCATGACTTGACTCCAGGTATCGCCCATGGCTAAATCAGAAAGCAACACCTGTTCCTCTTAGCAGGTTTTACTGTTGACTTCAAAATCCACGCAAACTTTTCATGTTCTGGGTTGATCTTTCATTTTCAGTACATTGTCTGTCATTTCCCTCTTTCTGCCCCTCTGATTTCAAGCTTCATACGATCTATAAGACTTCAATCAGTTAGTTTAGCAAGTCAATACCTCGCTATTACTCTTAATTTACTTTAAATTTCTTCCTGTTCCTCCTTGTAAGTCTAGTAGGGAGGGGAAAAAAATAGCTTTAACATGTGGCCTTAAATACTTCCCAGCTGAAAAAATACAGTTAACCAGCATGAGGCTAATGGGCTGATGTACAAACTGATGATCCACACCAGTTCCCCTGCAGCCAAATAACATCCTCTGGCCTGTACACACAGCAGCTGATTTTACCCTGGATGTTCTAGTTTCTCTTTTTCCTGCATTTCCGATCTCTCAGTACAGAGCTCTAATGTTAATTCAGACTCTCTTAGCCTATTAACTGCATGATGCAGCACCAGGCTCCCTGGCTTGTAAAATCCCGCTTTTTTGTTTCTCTGCAGCTGATAGTCAGCTACTCATTATTTACCTTGCCCTTTCCTTAATGATGTGCTTCTCCGTGGACATCACTCAAAACAGACAATATAACGATTTAAACTACTTCTGTAAGTTGAGTAGCTTGTTCACTTTTTTTGTTGTTGTTCTTATCTAAATAGCCCTTTCTAACAAAATGTGTTTGAAATTCTATCTTTTGAAAGATCTTTAACTCAGAAAAGCTGCTTAAAAATGAAAGTTAATAGCTAGTATTATTTGTGCCCTACCAGTAATATGACACTGGCTAAGTTTTCCTTTGGTATTGTTTTCCTCTTATATTTTTGACTTTTTTTTTGTGTTTTCAGCTTGGTTTTGGTATTTGGGGAATTTGGATAAGAAAAATTAAATTTAAGAGAGACAGGAATGTTGGAGTTTTTTAGCTTGCTTTCCTGACTGATAAAGAGTTCTTACATCTTTAGATACTGGAAAAAGTGTCAAGATACAAGAAAACTCTTGGGAATTAACAGAGAATTAAAATCTATGGGAAATTAATGTAGAGATGGAGAAAACCCCAACTCTCTAGACTCTTACAATGTTGAACAACTTGTAAGATCTATCTGTAAATGAAGTCCATAAGAGTAAAGTTAGATGTTCATAATTTGCAACTAAAATAAAGCAAGAGAAGAAAAGAAAGTGTATGTTCTTTAAAGCACAAATGGCCCAAATCTGCTCTCAAATGTCTTCAAATTAGAAATAACTTAACCGGAATCAAGGTCATTTAACCGATGTAAAAGCAAGAGGAAAAAATAATTCCCTGGAGATTCTTTGGACCAATACAGGATAAAAATGACATAGCTATTTTAAAAGATGTAGTTTAATTATGACGAACAAAAATCTTTCCACATATTTTTTAAACTAGTGTTTAGACAGCAGTGATTCGCAACTGGTGGCCTACAAAACCCGCTTGGATCTGTGGGGCAGTTCTAAAAAGTCTCTGAAAAGTAGCTCAGAAAAGCAAACACATTTCAGCAGCCTAAATTCGTAAGGATGTCGGCACATCTGAAAGGGCTGAAAATCATCACAAAGTGTTAGCAATACTATTTCCCACTTCTACCTATCAACAAGAGAAAATTTCCAGCCTCCCCCTTAGCTGAACTGCTCAATTTCAAATCAGAGCAATGTACTGAATCTTAATCAACTTGAGAAGTGGAAGACTTAAGAGGAAGTCATTTGAACTCAGAGCGGAGTCTCCTAGGGTTTTTCAAGGCTTTTTTTTTTTATGGTGATGCCCTAGCTGTCAGAGTTTAAATGCTCTAGAGGCTCAATAGCTGTGATATTTATGAACCAAGTGGTTATGATCAGAACTTTGTCACTCAAACTTGTTTGGTATCAGCTGACATATGGTATCATGTTTGAAATACCACTCAGTAAATCACTGATAATGTCAATGTAATTGCTGAAAGCTAACACAGAGTATAATTCTTTTCCCATTGAAGTTGATGGCGAGAGTCCTATTGATGGCAGTGGTGCAGGACTGAATCTGCTAACCAGAAAAGTCTTTTCTTTTTCCTAATTGCACAGAAAAAATCAATAATTTTCTAAAAAAACAGTCTTTAAATGAGCTTACATTTATAAATGGTAGCATGTTAAAAACTTCACGATTGACTTTTTTGGTAGATAATGCTGCTGTGACTATTTCAATATGTTTTATTTGTGAGTCAGATGCTAATATATTCATAAGTAGATGAATATATGAATGTAAGAGCTCTGCATATATCTCTGTTCCATCTGTTATTTCTTTTTGCCCTAAATTTAAATACTCTGTGTTCAGTGCTAGCATTGTTATTAGCATTTCATCAAATTTTGCCATATATTGATTAGATGGTATCCATGGAATAGTTTTATTCTGCCTTTTGGGGTTTAATTTTAACTGGTCATTTTCTCATAAAAAGGTTAAATTGCCAAAAATAAAACTTTCCTGTAAAAACACATAATTTTTCCCTCCCAGAAAATTTCAATGACAAAGATTTCTCATGTTCTGGGCAGATTGTCTGGTGGAGAGACACTGCCACCATCGACATGCGAGAGATTCAGAGTTGGCTTTCCATTCCATACAATTTGGAACAGAGTCTTAAATCTGGGCCTCCCGCACCCGGGAGGTGCAGGGATGCAGACTCAGGCTCTCTCTGGCCGAACACGTGTGACGAGTCTGTCTGTTGGGCGATCAGCTATCCTGCAGATTTATTTTTCTGTCTGATGTGTGGTTCCCTAGAATGCTTAGAAAGGTTTTAGTTTGTTCCAATGCTGGGCAAAATTCAAAATCCCAAGAGAGTTTAATGACATAATAACAGTCTCTATAACTATGATGCGTTTGCAGGCCCTGACCAAAACCAGCCACTGTAAGCAGGGGTTAACTGAATGCTGAAGGTTTCTGCAGTTAGGCTTCAGAACTACCATTTTCACTACTGCTCACCATATTTGGCTCTCTTAATAAAATATTAGTATTATAATGCATTTAAACTTGAATTTTACAAGCTCTGATTTATTGGAAATTTCTTTGTATTTGCCAGCTAGTTGTTTGAAAATTTCAAATGTTTTGGTGCATCTCAAGACCTTCATAAAGCTGATGTTTGTCTATTACACTCAGTCCAGAATATGTACTGACATTTTCGACAAGTATGAAAAACAAATTTCCTTTGGTAAAGATTTTATAAGCTAAGAAGACAGTGCACAGATGAAGGATAGGGAAAGTGGAGGAGTAACCCGCAAAATAACAATGTGGTTTGATTACATCAAATATCTTGTCTTGTTTTGTCTGTTCCATGATTTTTTTTTTTCCGTTTTTTTTCCTCCTAATTGTCTCTCTGATCATCACATCTAATTTCTTACTCAAGTTAATGGGGGAAATATTTTTCATCTTTTAAGAAAGGTGGCTGCTGTAGGAGGGAATTATGGCAGCAAAAGTAATGTCCATCGAAAATCAAGAACTTTTCCTTTACACTGTCATTGCAGTCAAAGGTTAGTGCAAACAGCTCTGCAGATAAACTATAGATATAATTTTGAGTTTTATTTTTTCTCTTTCTCTGAAGGCTATCCAGATAATGTGTATGTGGACTTGTACACAGCAAGGTTATTACTACATTTGCCTGCTGCTTTTCAACTTCCATGTGGCATTTGACTCTTTTGACCATCGGTTATAATTGTACTCTTTTTCTTATTTTGAAAAATGTATTGCTTTGATCTCTGGTGTCTTCAGTGTCATCTGGTATCCCTCAGGGACATATTCTGGGATCTATAGTATTTCTTTGTTATATGTATGTTGGTTGGAATTACTTGTGTTCACAGTCCAAACTGCCAGACAAATAGCTCTCGGCTGTATTTATCACTCCTTGAAGACCTTGTAATAGCATCTACAGTGCTGCTTGATTGTCCTTCCATTATCAAGGTTTAGATGGTGCTAATTTTCTTAAGTATAATGCTGAAAGGATGGTATGTAAGTGGAATAATTTGAGCTGGAAGTGGAGCCTCTTAAGGGTCTTTTATCTTCCTTGGGTTTTAGCTTTTCCTCTTTCCAGGCTTTGCATTCTCACATTCATGAGAGTGTCTCCACTTTGGCTGAGATTCTAGGCCATTTTGAACAGCTGATGTAATCTAGGAGAAATGAACACCTGACTTAAATTTCCAGCTGGATATTCTCATGCAGTGACAGAAAATGGAAATTGCTTACTCGGGGTCATTCACTTCTGCACCCCCAGACCCTTTCCCTAGTGAAAGAGTCCAGGATCCCAAGATCTGCCACTTTTAGATAGTGTCCTCAGGCTTCTGACCTTTACGGGTAACTGACCCTCAGAGAAACATCAGTACCCACTAAAACTCAGACCAAAGCGTAGTTTTGGGGAGAAGGGAAAGGAAGTACGTGTAATGCTTCCTCAGAACCCTTCCCTTGGCTAAATGGTAGCTCAGCCAGAAAACTTTGAAGGTATTAGGAAGACTTCCACGTCATCTGCTCAAATGTCCTTGGGATAACAGAAGGTCTCTTTTCTTCAGGTGGTGACTGGTAGGTAAGCTACATTTAGCTTTACTCACAGGCAGTGGCTGAAATGAGCAGCTGGGCTGTGCTTGAGGCAGTTCCTTGGGATCTGAGGGGGGAGGTGAAGCCTCCATATCACAGCAGGTTCACCATCTGTGTTTGAGGAACATCTTCATACCCATGGTGATTATTTACACTCTTCCTGCCCTGTCTCTACCTGAACTCTAAACTTCTTCAGCATGGCCTTTTTGTCCTGAAACCAGTGGCTCCCAAATAATTTGGATCAACAGAGTTMTGCCTGTCTTCAACACTTTACAGAAACCAGTGTGTACTCTTCTTAGCAAACTTTGAATTGCCAGTGCTGTGCATTTATTATTTAACAAGGTTCTGCAGATTAACTACGTGTCCTGCAAGAGAGCTTGGATCACAGCAGAGCAGTGCTGTAAGAGGAAAGAGGGTGGCAGACTTTTTTTGCACTTTTCCCTTACATGTGTATGTGCAGACACTTGGTCATATACATATGCAGTTGATCACTCTTACTTCTGCTGAAAGAAAGAGGCATGGATTTTCTTCAGCTTTGCAGCAGAAATGGGTTAACACTCCATTTTCAGACAAGCTTTCCTCCTTTCACCATGAAACTAAGAATAAGTGGTGAATCCTTGCTTTAAATGTGGCTGTGGGCACTTTTGGTGCCTTGATACTGAATTCCTTCCTCCTAAGGAATCAGAATAAAAAGACTGGGGGTTTTTGTATTTTTTTTTTTTTTTTTTAAGAATCTTCAATTTTTTTTTTAAAGGAAAAATTGAAGACTTAGTATGTCTGAGACCTCTGTTTTCAGAAAGTTTTGGGCTTGTATTTTTGGTTGTGTGGGCTTCCTTTCTTAGAAATAAAATTTTATATATTTGTATTAAGGTTATTAAATGAATTAATGCTGATAAATAAGTCCAGAATTTGCAGAATAATTAGACTCAATTATGACTGGTTAACAGTTCAAGTGTCTGGAACAATATTGCTAAATATCTCACACTGATAAAATTAAAATTTGCTTTTAAATCACATCTGAATATGCACAGTGGTAACGGGTACAGGACAAAACAAAAAGCAAAAGGGAAGACTTTTTCCTATCCTATGTGCTACAGCCAATAAAGGTGACTACTAAAGGTCACTATTTTTAATTATCTCTAAAAAGATGAAATTATGGAATGTGCAAAGAAATAGCCAGCCTTAGTGAACACTGGTCTTGGAGTAGAGTGATCTTCTTTCTATTTCTGTGTTGCTAACGTCTTTTATGTTATTTCTTTATGCCTCTGGGTTTCCTTGTTTTCTCTGTTTATTTAGAGGTATGAAGTTCACAGCAGAGACCTGTTCACTTTTACTGTGTGCAGTTATCCATGCCTTACAAAAATGCAAATAAATAATTCACCTAATACTTCACGTTTCACTCTCATGGTAAGTTTTTTCTTTTTTGGAACAGGGAGATAGTCATCTTTGCCTGTGCTTTTAAAGGTCCTAGTGCAATATGGTTCTGGTTCATGACAAAGGCTTCCAGTTGATATGTTAGTGCAAATAATAATAATAATAATTCTTTTTTCTATCTGTTTCTATGGTTTCTGAACATAACTAAATTCACAGAAAATAAGTGGTCAGCTTGAGCTCACTTTCATCCTGTAATGCTAGGAAAATGTTTATGTTAAGCACTTTCATTGTATGTGTGCATGCTCGTGCATGTACGTGTATAGAGCGTAACGTAACAATAGAAGAATGACATTTAGGATCCAGGGCTGCAGAAATATTTTTTAGAAATAATGCTGTCTTAAAACCTGTGTTTACTTCGATTTTAGAAGGGAAAGAAAAATATTATAAAAGGAAATCCACAAATGACTGAAAACCAGCCAGATGGAGTGGGAAGAAAAGAGTTGAAGGCCGTAGGACACAGACTGTGTTCTGAGCCAAAAGCATTGCAGAGGATAAAACAAAAGGTAGGCAAAAATCAGGCCCAGACAGTCAAAGGAAAGATATCAGAGCGTAGATGGCAGGAGGGTACAGCCACTGAGGTAGGATTTTAATGCAGTTCCAGAGGGGACATTTTCCAGATTCTGTGTCTTTAGTTTGTGGAAAGACTTGAAGGAACAGAAGGAAGGTTCACATAAAAAAAATGCAGCTGCACTAGACTGTCACCAAATAAACATGCTTTTTTCATTCAATTCCACATTTTTCCTGACCTTTTACACAAGAAAATCGGTTTTCAGATTTTACCCCAGTAAACCCTGCCCAAGAGATTTTTGCCTAAAGATTAAGATCAGGCGGTGGGTAGTGGGGAAGGCTGGGTGTGGAAAGGAAGGTGACCTGAGAAGCTATGAAGTACGTGCTGCAATCCTTGCAGTGCAAACATTAGCTGCAACGCCAGGTGAGGTCACCTTGGAAAAGGAATATAGCACAGACTGGCCATGACAGAGGCTAGGGAGACTCTTTGATGAAGGCTGGTAACAACTTCCTGTGGTTTCAAATATACTGGGCATCACACGTAAGAGAGATCAGCATGCATTTAGTCTTAAAGATCCCCCTCTCCACCTCCTACAAAGCCATGGTATTTTCTGGCCCTTGTAAATCTGCAGTTACTCCTAGTCTATGCTGCCCTCTACTGCTCAGTCTCACAGCCGCAATGGTTACCTTTGTATTTGCAGTTGGATGTTGTGTATACGGTACTGTATTTGCTTCGTATAGGTTAATATAGGAAGCATTAAGAGATGTATGCACTAATTAGGGTAATGGTTAATATGAAGCTGGCATGCAGCTCAACAGCTTTTCAGGGTAGTTGTTGGACTATTAACGTGCCTTTTCCATTATAGCGACTTATTTATAGATGGCAAACAAGGGAAGATTGTTTATGCTAAAAGGAAGAATTCTCAGAAATATTTTATTAAATTAATAACTTTACTCTTCATAAGGTAAAACGTAGGTGATGTATTTTATTCTGATCTTTAGCTGCTTTGAAAGAGATGGAAAACACTAAGGCATCGAGCGGATCAAGCTGTTAGCACAGAAAAACTCTTTATTATACTTCTACTAGCATTTTGTCCAATCTAACTTTGAATGTGCTTGCTGACAGGCTTTCTATCATTTGTAGCCCAGACATTAATGGATCTTTCTGGAAGAACACTTTTCTGCATCTTGCAGTTAATCTGGTTATTTCCCTTGTTGCTAAGTTTTCTCTTTCTTTGTTGTTCAAATATTTAGGGGTTGCTATTGTGTTCTACTGCCTTAGCCAAGCTTAGACATACTTAACTCTGTTATTTTTTTTAAATCATTCCTTGCATGTTCTTAACCATTTTTCGTGCTTCTTTTAGAGTAGGCTGCATGTATCAGTGATGAGGCACCCAGATCTGAACACAGCGCTCTGCAGGGACAAGAACAGTGCAATTAGTTTCCCTTCCCATTGAAGGCTGCCTCTCTCTGTGAAACCAAACTTTATGCACCCTCTTACACTATTTATTGCCTACAATTTCTTATATTTTTTTAATTTCATTGAGACAATGAGTATTCCCCCTTCCAATCATTACTGAAAATGACCATAGTGCTGAATGCCTTCATAGCGTTGAGTGCCTTCTCACAAGAAGCTATTCAACAGCCAAGTCATTGCCATCTAGCATTGCTTTCATGTGTCAGTTAGCCAGTTTCCATCAAACCGGGCAGTTTTCCTGTCTAGAATAAAAGAAACTAATTCTTCATTATATACTGCAAGAGGTAAAGCCTTAAGTACTGTACTAATATCCTAGTGTATCACTTTTCTTGCATTCTCTTCAACAATTCATTCTGGAATACTAAAAAACAAGCAATCCAGTTCATTTTGCAAAATGCATATTCTTTCTAAGCCTGTGTACCTTATTGCTCCTGTGTCATGGTCTTCTACTGATATATGAGTCAGCTAAAACTAATTGAAACAAATTAACTCAGGAAAAATTGGAGTGTGTTTATATGCTCCTGCTGCTGCTTTTTTTTTTTTCTTTTTTAAATTTTTCTTTCTTTTTTCAATTTTTCTTTTTTCGCAAAGATATTGAAAGAGTAACTTTTCACTCTACCCAGTTTACTCGTGCCCCCTCAAAAATCTTTGGTGGGATTCTTTCAGATTTTTTGTTGTTGAAGAGCAGAGACCTCTAACGCAGGTTAAACCTTGCTGCTTTATCCCAGCTAGGTATTGTCCCTCAGAGCTTGGCCCCACAAGGTCCTGAGCCTTCTGCAGACTGTCTGGAGATGGACTTAATTTTGCCTCAGGTGGGACTGCTCTCCTGAGCTGAAGTTAAGCAATTTCTTAAGCTCTTTTGCAGAGCCTGCATATCACAAGGGCAGTAAATGAAAAGTGCTTAATACTGCAGTTCCCTTGGGCTTGCAAGGTGTTTCAGTGTCTCCTCTGAAGTACCGCACACTCTTTACTCCCACTCGTTTCAGCTCTCACTGCTCACTTCTTTGAATTCAATAAGATAGCATATGCGCACAAGATGAACAGTAGTTAATCCTCAGAGTATTCCGGGTCTTCTTCACTGGACAGCAGGTGGCTACCAGTAGTTTTTAGCTCAGCTTTTTGCTGTTTTTTATAGTTTTTCAGGAGGAGGGGGCCGGCTCATCTTTCAGATGTGATCATTTCGTGTGGGCTGAGTAGCAGATGTGGATAGATGATGCAAAGGGGTTGCTAGAAGGTGGCTGCTTGTTCCGACTGTGCTGCCGTTTTCAGGGCCAAGCAAAGGAATCGGACTCTGGAGTTTTGTGCAGCTTTCTAAGTCACCTCTCCAGCGCTGAAAATCTCAGCCAAAGTCCTTCAGTGGTGTTTATTTTTTACATGTATTTAGTTAACAGAAAAGGAGCCTTTCAGTGCAGATAAAACTGCCCATTCTTTCAAAACCCAATGCTTTTTGTTATATTTATTCATTTATCAATGCTGTGAAAGTTTCATTCTCTCCAGCCATTGATTTCAGGAGCCAATGCTATTTTTCCTGTTTATTATAATTTATTGTCTCATTGTTGCCGGTAGTTTGCACTTAGTTGAGTTTCCCACACAATATACAGGAAACATCTCTATAGCATCAGGCTTCCTCAGATTGATTCCCACAGGGGCCGGGAGGGACAAGCCACTCCCGGCCGCTTTGTGATGTGGCTGCGGAGAGTCATGTTAAATCCACCATTTGGAGACTTCCTTCCTTGCACCTACGGTAGCACACGTGGTAGCCAAATCATGTCTGCTCCCGCTACACGCTCTCCCACACAGCCTTTGGGAAAATTTTACCTGCGTGTGTGCTTTCACAATTGTATCACTTTCTTTTCATGCGCTTAACACGTTTCTTACTGGTCTCCAGTGAGAATGTGCGTCTCTGAGGGCGTCTATGTGTATTAGAGCAAAGCTAATGAAATTATTCAGTTAGGGTATTTCATTTCAATTTACCTTTCCTCACTGTTGATTAACTGATGACTTGCAAATGTTGACTGACGTATTAAGTTGTCTAGGTGGAGGCGCTGTGGGCAGTAAAGAGGGCCAGTATACATATGTTCCTTTGAAAACACTCCTTAAATAATAGCCGCAAGAGTCTCCTGGGAAAGCTGGGAAATTAAATGAACATTGTCTGTGTCTCCCTCATGAGCAATACTTCCCTACTAACAAACAATGAGTTCAAGGGTTTAGAACAGAGACAACTTTATTGGGAGTGGGGGAGCAGCCGAGGGAAAGGTGAATATGGAATTAACTTCACAAAGTCAGTGATTCATAAATCAATTCTATTAAACTATGTCATCACCCTTTCCTGCTGCCTTCCTTCTTCGCTCCCTTCTCCTGCAGCTCCCCCTCCACCCCACCTCCTCGCCCTCCCGGATGTGCTGCACAATAGTCGTGAGCCTACCCTCCTCCCTCGGTCCTGGTGGTTAGTCACTGCTCTACCTGAGAACACATTGCTCATGGTTTTTGTTTTTTTTTTTTTTTTTTTTAACTCAAGGTTGACTGAATCAGATTTTGGCTGGTTCCAGTTCTTGACCTTACAAAGACACACTGCGTGTGAGGGCTTTGTCATTTCCAAAGCGTGCTGATTCCAGCTCAGATGCTGGGAAAACTGCTGTTGGTAGCCCTGGCTTGAGCACCCTCAGCTCTGCCTAACACGCTGCAGTTGTCCTGGTGCTTTCTTCGCTTTTCTCATGCTTTTGGCAAGGAGCACTGCAAGTATTGCACAAACTGGCATATAAGAAATTGTATTTAAACACAGGAAAACACTTTTTTACCATGAGGGTGATCAAACACTGGAATAGGTTGCCCAGAGAGATTGTGGAGTCTCCATCCATGGAGACATTAAAAGTCTGACTGGAAATGGCCCTGAATAACTCTGAGCAGGTGGGTTGGACTACACAATCTCCGGAGGTTGCTTCCCACCTCTACTATGCTGTGATTCTGTAAAAAGTATGGTGCTTTCAGTTGTCAGCCAAGATACCTGCAATAGCAGTTCCAGAGCAACAAATCCTATTTCATATGAACCAAATAAGTATTAAAAATTCGGTAGCGGGTTCCTTTTAAAAGTGATTGCCAGAAGAATATATCTGGAAATATTTTGAGACCTTAAATGTTTATGTGGGTAGCACAAACTTTGGCAAAGTTCATGGTTAAATGCTATAAATTAAGTGGTTAAACTGTAGCTGTTCATGCCAGACTCATGCTCATGCTCAATACAAATTCTTTCTAAATGAAAGTTAACTGAATTTTTTGATTTGCTAATAATTCCCTGCTGCCAAAAACCAACAGAGCAGAGCTTTCCATTTTCCCGTTTCTGCTCCTATAGAAGTCAGACTATTGTTTTGTCTGATCTATGACTCCCATGGCAAGAACACCATAATACCTAGGTCTCCCTCGATAAAAAAACAGGTGTTTAGTTAGCTCCTGGTCAGCCTGAAGAAGACATTGTTTTCTAAGTAAGTTCTCACTGCAAAACACAGCAAGGGTGTACCATCTGGCTTCAGGATGCCTCATGTGCCAGAATTAATTTTAACTGACCATACCAGAGAAAGAAATTTAATTGGCCAATGCTTTTTTTATATTTGCTTGTTTATTGGCATACATTTGTATGTGTGTTTTAAAACGAAACAACCCCAGCTAATTCTGTTTGTCTAGCAACCTTTAGAAGTGGTTGCATTTCTTTTCTGTCAGGAAATTTAGTGAAAATGTGTATCATGGAAAGATTACCATTTCAAGAAATAGAAAGCTGGATGAGTTTTTTTTCCTCCCGGGACGTCTGCAGATTTACAAATATATTGACCAAGGTGCTTGGTGCTCCATCATTGCTTTCTGTCTTGGCATCCAGTTTGCTCTTTTTATCCACTGACAATTACCTCCTGCTCAGAGGTGCTGCTAAGCATTTCTAAGAAACCTGCTTCTTTTTCTGACTGTTTTCCTGTTTGTTCTGCTGATCTTTGTCACTTTGTTTCTTTTCTTTCCTCCTATCCTCTCTTTTAACTTATAGTATCTCTTGTCCTAGTGAGCTTAGAAAGATGATAACAGGCAAAGTGACTATTTTCCTCTGACTCTGCTTCCTTCCTTGTCTTTTGAGTTGGTTCAAAATTTGCATATTTGGATCATTCCCCTTTTCAGGCAGAACCTTCTATAATTACCTGGCTGTGTTTAACATTATGGGATCTCCAGCAAGGTTATTATCTATTACTAATCATAAGGGTRATGACTAGAAAGACATCCCTATGAAACTTCTATATGTCCTCAAAATGTATAGAAAATTTAGAATATCTGGAATCCAAAACACTCCTTTGCACACTTCTTTTTTCTATAAGTGCTGTTAAGTTTACAGAATGCTTTTCTGTACTTTACAGGGCTGAGGTGACTGGATGAAATTGCTCAGATGCCTGAGGCAACAGACTGAGTTGTCTGGAATGATAATGATTATTCAAATGATAATTATCCAAATGACCCAGATTTCTTCCTTGCTGTATCTTGACAAATTGCTAGGCAGTGACACCTCTGCTGTCTGTGATTCCGTGGGCAAACATGTTTGAATACCCACGTAGGTAAGCTGTATAGATCAACAATGCCAATAAGGCATATCAGGAGTTAGGTGTCTAAACTACAGTGTCTTTAGTGCAGTTTTCAAGATTATTAGTTACTGTAACTGCATCCTTTTTTTTTCTTTCTATTGTACTTCATTATCTTTATGTTACAAGTTCATCTTTGTGTTGTGCAAATTCAGAATACGCTGTCTATTTGCAATCAGCTGTTGCCAATTTACCTGAATTAGTTTTATTTTGTCTAAGTGTTTGTCCTGAACCATGTACATACCAGGATCACACTGATAGTTTGTTTAGCTTACAGAATTTATAGTTGCAGGCTTATGGTTTAGGTGGGATAAAATATGATTTATACTGGAAACCTCACCAGTGGCATCCCCCCGCCTCCCTGATCTCCCTGATTATGCTATGGGAAGCTTTCCCTCTAGGTTGGAGTTGTGCATTTTATGGTGACTTCTGCTAAACAGATTAGACTTGAAAAATAACGGTACCATAGCAAAGGAAATTAGGAAGGGTAGAACTCTTCTTTTATATATTTCTGGACCTTAATACATTTAACCTTTCTTTACATTCTGTGTTTTGCACGCCATTCTCAAGTAATCCTTTGGTCTTACTTGGATTTTCATTTATTTGTTTATTTATTTATTTATTTATTTATTTACTTGTTTGTATTTTTATAGATAACTTCTCTCCTTCTCCCCTTCCTCTTTGCCAGCTTACCATGGATTCATCTTCCACTCTTGCTTCTACAGTTGTAGGATTCGGAAGTGCAAGTGCTCAGAACAGGGGGTCTAACTGTAACCAGCACAGCGGTGTACCTTGTGCAAAAGACTTGCCTCTGGGTCTCTGTTTCRTGTATTGATGAGTTATATTATTTTCCCCCTCTTACACTCATCCTTTAATGGAGGAATAGGCTAAAAGGATGGAAGAGAAGAACTGAAAAGCAGCAGTTGCTGCAGAGACAGCAGTACAACAAGGTATGGTTAAAAGGTAAGTAAGTAGACAGGAAAATCTTAAGCAAAAGGATGAGCAGATTTGTGGAACATGAGGGAGGTGCCATGACTCTTCTGTCTTTATAGTAGTTACTTTAGGAGTTTCTCCTCCATATGACCATCGGTCAGACACAGAAAATCCGTACCAGTCCTCTCACCTGTTATTCAGTTCTCTGCAGTATCTTTTTCTCTCCAGACCAAAATAATAAAAGAGAAAGGTCCTTCTCCGTCTCTCTGCAACAAACCTGATGCCATTAGAAGGCACTGTTAAACACTAAAAAAAAAAAGCTCGAACGTAAACAGTCAAGACCTAGCATTTCTTTTAGTATCTAGCAGAAGAACAGGTTAGGCTGATGCTTTCAAAAATCCAAAGCTTTCAAGAGGAGCACATCAGTGACCTCCCAGCTTTCTATGCTGGCAGAGGACCACTTTCAGAATACATTCCAGCACTTGTGGAATTTTGATGAAGCACCAGTTTGCACAAGACATTGTCAGCACATTTTTATCCCAACTGTTGCACTTGGAATGAAGTGCTGTGGACATAAGGAGCATGTGCATCATTAGTTACTCAGGTTTGCAGCTCACACTGATTTTGATTACCCACCTTTCCGGCTCTAAAACCTCTGCTTATCCTAACCAGTTAAATAACATAAGAAAATGAGAAATTCTGAATGGGATATACACTTTGAAAAGCTTTGATAGTTTGACCATAATACCATGTTTGACATATAGCTACACAGCTTTTTATTTTAAACTGGGCTGCATCCAACTGGTTAGGAGAAGCAGCAGCGAGAACCGCTATCTATCTGTAAAAAACCCACTGACTGCTTGGAGAGAGTTCCCTGATTTGGACTCTTATGTTGCTTATCATTCTGTATGCCAGCTGTCTCCAAAAATAATACATTACAGGATTTAACTGCTATAAAGATTAGATGATAAATGAATACAGGAAAAAGTACACATAAGGCAGCATATCTTTAATAGGATATGAATAAGAAAGAAATTTAGGAGGAAATGGACTCAAGTTGTTCCACGGGAGGTTTAGATTGGGTATTAGGAAAAATGTGTTCACCAAAAGGGTTGTCAAGCATTGGAACAGGCTGCCCAGGGAAGTGGTTGAGTCACCATCCCTGGGGGTATTTAAAAGACGTGTAGATATGGTGTTTATGGACATGGTTTAGTGGTGGACTTGGCAGTGCTAAGGTTAACGGTTGGACTTGATGATCTTAAAGGTCTTTTCCAACCTAAATCATTCTGTGATTCCATGATTCTATGAAATTTAAGTTGAAGAAGCAGAAGGACGCAGAGATTCTGTACCAAGTGGCTGTGATACTGTGCTTCTGCAGAGCACTGAGCGCCTGCAAGTGGCTTGACAGCAGCAGAAGTTGACATTGGTGGTCATTTTAGTTAGAACCCTAAAATTTTATGTCATTGTATAAAGTGTATCATACTAAACTGGAGGGTAGACACCCTGAAACACAAATTAAAATGAGTTGAGGTAATTTGAACTTCATGTTCAAAATATTTCCATGCGCAGCACTGAATGTACTTGGAAAATATGTTGTGTCTATAAGACAGCATAATTCCTCTCCCTCCCCGCCAATAAAGCCTGGTTTAACCTTGGAATCTTGGGAAAGATTAAAATGAAAGACCTATTTATCCCTAACTGATAACTTCCTAAAATAAAAGATCTCTCAGAAGTAGCAAAAGAGGAATTGCTGTAGTCACTGAATCTTACTGCAAAGTACCCTGTGCACCACATAAATGACAATATTTGCTTCAGAATTATTGTCATGTAACCTGTAATTCTGGGCATCCATATAGGATCTCTGTTTATTTTCTGTACATAAATGTATGCTTCATAATGAGTTAGTACATGTGTTATTGCAGACAGAACTCTTCATTTCGATATTCAACTGAGAATTATTTTTTTTTCACCATTTTTTTTTAACTTGAAGATTTCAAAAACTTTGTCCTATATACAAAATGTTGCTTTCCTCTTTTAGTACAGTTAAGTGGTAGATAAACTGTGCTGGAATTTCTGAAGAGCAGGAAGTCTCCAAAGAGTATATAAAATCAGTACTGACCCCAAGGAAACTAACTTGCATATAGCAAGCAAAAATGTAATTTTATACTGACATATCTGTCTTAAAACAGATGCCGCCCAGATGCTGGCATTTGATTCAGTGGAACAGGAGTCCTTTAAGGTTTATGTTAAGAAGAAGTTGTTAGGCTTAGTAGTTAAATGGGAAACTGAAAACCTTCTTCCAACCCTGGCTGTGTGATGTAGGTCAAATTAAAAAAAATAAATATACCTATTTCTGTGAATGACATTTGTAGTTCCTTAAATCAGGGCATCAAAGAGACTCAATCAGTGTTATCATTAGGCACACCATGTTACACCTAGATTAGACAACACTCTTTGCCATCAACCTGCCATGTACTAGTCATTCTCCAGACACAGCCAGGGTAGGTGGCATGGGCGATGATGAGAAACAGAAGGAAGAATTGGTTTGCGAAAGTGGAGTTATGTGATAGGAGAAAGGAATAATAAGGACCTTGGGGTTGAAGACCAGCCTCTGGATCTTCAACCTTGAGGTTGATTTGAAGTGTCATGAGGAGGTGCTCAACAAATTCCCCTCACATTTAAGCCTGATAAAGGATTCCATCTTTAAATATCACTAGCGGCCCTACTTTCTTCAAGGCAGTGAGTGAAGGCATTATTTTCCCACCATAAAGACGGGAGATGTGCTGAAAACTGAATGCTGTATATGAAACATCCCAGATACCTGTTGAAAATTCCTCTCCACAAGGAACAGATGGTTGTATGAGAGAATTTGTATTTGTGCCAACAGAATCATTCCAAACACCCACATCGTGAAGGTCACCAAGTGCAGAATTAGCGCAGACACCAGCTTCAGGATGATGGTTGCCAAGTCCTAGCTGCACCTGGCTGAAACCGAAACATAATCATCCTGGGGTGAGTCATGTTTGGTAACTGTATCCCGAGTAAACCAACCAAGTGCATATCAAGCTGAAATAGAACATTATTGGTTCATTAAATTACTTTTAAAAAGCAATTTAAAGTGTCTGGATCAGTAGCACAAAAAGAGGATAAAGAGCCAAAGACTGGATTCCTGGAACGAACTTGCACGCAGAACTACAATGTCTAAGTCTTAGGTTTCCTGCCAACTAACAGAATCTCTTACATGAGGAGCTATGGGAGGCAGCTCACTTCTAGCAAGAAACACTAAACACGAGAAAACACTTGCTAGAAAGCACTAGCAAGAAAACACTACTCTGGAAATAACAGTATAGTTGAAAGTAAATTTACTGCGAATTTAGGATTCAGTGAAAGGAGGAATTAAGGCTTATTAATAATTATTATCTTTTAATTCAAATGCTTAAAAATAAGTTAATTGTGTCCTCCTAATGGTCATAAGCTTCTCCAGATGTCACCTGCTTCACCCTGTCCAAGAAAAATGGCCAATGTTTTATGTTTTGAGACAAAATATTGCAGTGCCTTGGAGTGGATGCTTTGAGCAGAAGTCACTATTTTCCCCATTGTTTTTGGATAGGGCGGGGTTTTATTCTAACTTAAACAAGTCTCTCTTAATTTTGGGATAGGGCTTTGTATATAGCCCTTTCTAATTTTGTTTCTTTAAACTTGTGGATTCATTACCCATATTATTCTTCAAAGAAGCCCATGTTAACAGTTTTCCAAAGGTGGGGTTTTTTCTTTCTTTTTTTTTTTTTTTTTTTTTTTTTTTTTTTTTTTTTTTTTTTTTTTTTTTTTTTTTTTTAATTTCTTGGTCCTTATGCCTGGAACCAGTTGAAAATATTGTCAGAAGTCAATGATAGCCGTATTCCATTAACAGTTTTAGCAGGGTAAGACTAAAGCTTCAGGAACCTGAATTCTCAAGAGAATGAACTTTTGTTAAGCTTCTTGGCACACCCAGCCTCAGTAGGAGGGCCCTATCTTTACCAAAGAACCATGCAGGTAATTACCAGATCTTTTTGTACACTTTCCCTTTCATCTTTTGTTCTGACCGTGTTATTTGTTTGTCTGTCTTCATTTTCACGTCATTTTCATCTCCATTCTGCAGATTTGCCTGCATTAGTATTGAATTTTTGTCTTTCTCTTCATGAGCAATGCTTACTTGGCCTTACTTAATCAAATTAGTTTCTTATTTTCTGACACTAGACCTTCTAAGTGATTCCGTGTAGTCTGTTTCCTACTCGTTTTGTTCTAATTCCCAAATAATTCCTTTGCCCTTTCCAGATGAAGCTTCTATCCTACTCAGCTGCTTTCTTCTGTTCATGTTCCTCATGCCTGGCTCTGAGACCAACCTCTTCCAGCCCTAGGCTGTTTTTTCATGTGGGGCACTTTCTTTCAGATTTGGAGTCAGTGTTATTATTACAAGTTTCTCTGGCAAGTTTCACTGATGCCTTCATCTGCAAAGAAGGAAAACAAGTGTGAAGGACATTTATGTCCAAAAAAGGTTTTGCTCTGGGCCTAATCTGCATGTGCATTCCAGCCAAAGAAGTATTTATATGTATGTTAAAAATAAGGTTGACAGAGAATATAGAAATCRCAGCTAAACAGTCTAGAATTCTCTTCCCCCTCACCTTCCCAATAACCATTGTTATAAATGCTCTTTATTTTTTAAACACCCCAGCAAAGAGTCAGTCACTTCCTAACATCCCCAAAATGAGCTTTGTTCTGCTAGGGTATACATGCTGCTCGAATCATCCTGAGAGAGTCTGAAGTCCTTACAGCAGATGAAATAATAAACATTACTCTCATATTCCAGGAATCTTATTCTCCGCTTAAATCTTTACATTTAGTTAATGATGTACTTTAATAATTAAATAATTACATAAAGAAAACCATATTCAGGGATTCCTGAAAGTCCTGGTCTCCACAGAGGTAGTATCTAGTGGAAATTACCTGTTTCTTAGCGTTCTATTGCCTGGACCATTTTGCTTAACTGTATCTCCAGCCTGCTGCTCTTGTAGCTTTAGTTTCATTTTCTCCTCTCTGAAACGAAGTCCTGGTCCTGAAAGGTGCTCAGTACTTGAGGTGTAGTCACCTCTATTGCCATTTGAAGTCAATGGGAAAGGATGATGCTCGGCCTTTTACGCCACTGATTTTCTCTGAGAGATAGCAGGCAAAGGTCTGCAATATTGGTCTTTCAGATGATTGAATGTCAACCTCATCAAATTGAAATTCAGTCTTTCTTGACCTCTGGCTAATGTTGTTGACTTCATTTAACGTTCTGTCTTAAAAAAAATGTAATAATTTAATGCTGTCTCCTTAGAGCTTCCTGTCAGCCTACCCAGAGTGAACTGGGGAATGTGAATATGTTTTGCTTTGTTTAAGCTATCTCAAATGCCTTTCTTTTGGTGATCTTTTTCTAGAAGAATCTAATCTTTGTTCAGTCTGCTATATTGCGAGTATTAGAGTTCATTCCTATTTCTGACACAGACTCGAAGTGAGGAAATCCAGGAGGATATATTCTATGATTGCTCCTGAAACCACATCTCTTTTCTTTGAGATTTGCCATACTAGTAAGAGCTAGCCATGAGCTAGACAGAAGGTTAAAGTTTTCATTTTAAATGTGAAATGAAAGGAATATAACAATAATTAGGGGCAGTTTCAGGCATACAGGAGACACAGAGAAGAAACAGAACAGTAATACCCACTGTTCCCATGATGATTAGAAGGATGTGTCACTGAGGACAGGATGCTCTGCGCTAACTTGACCCCTCTGGGAGTGAGATGGGTAGGTTCCTCTCTAGTCAATGAACAGAAATATGCAGCTCTGGAAGGCAATCCCCGCCACTTGTCTTAAACACTTATTCTGGACTACAGAGGGAGCCCAGAGAACAAACTAAACTAGATACATAGGGAATAATTCAGGTGCCTAAATGTAGACGTGTGGTGTCAATTTAGATACTCAAAGCAATTTCCTGTGGCATAGGTCTTTCAGAGATGCTCTATCATTTCTGTCAGTCTTGTGCAAGATGTTTTGGACCCTTATAAGGAGCTAAAATGTTACAGTGTAAGAAATGCTGCCTAAATAAGATGTCTAAAATTTCTGAGATTAGCCAAGGATATAAAACTGGTGGAGTGGATGAGGATGGACGAACAAAAAGTGAGCTGTAATAAGGCAGAAAAGGAGAAGCTTCCTAGAGAACTTAACATCTAAGAAGACTATTTGTAGTATTGCACAGATACTGGTCAGAAAGGGAATGTGGCAGTTTATCTTCGCTTGCTAGTATGAACTAGTCTGGGTTCAAAATTCAATACCCAAGTGAGATAACAAATTGGGAAAATTATAAATTTTCATCCAAAAGGATGATCCAAAAGGAACAGGAAAACTGGAAGGAAACTAAGACAAAAAGAAAACTTTCAAGAGTAATAAAATAAAAGTAAAGATAAATCCTAGTGATGATTTATAGCTACACAGCAGATCAACAGACAGGAAAGATTTGGGATGGAGGAAGGAGGTGGTCATTAAAGATTATTATGTGCTTCAGGAGTATGACAAGTTCTGAAATGAGGGGAATAATAGTCTGTGTTTGAGAGTAAAAAGGCATGTTCTGCAAGAAGGAAGATTTTATGACCTTGTACTCGTACTGAAATATTTAGCAGAAATTCAGTCAAAACTGATCTGACAATATCAAGAAAAGACAAGCAAAATGATGGGACGTTGAGGGATCTTTCAAAAGACTGTGAGACTGCAGATAGGACAGAATTAACAAATAAGGGGGTTTGGTTTTATTTTATTGTTCTATCTTGAGAGCAAAGACAAAAGTTGGACAACGAAATGCATCCATGTCAGTGGAAGGACAATAGAAACTGCAGATGGCAAAGGCAAGTTTGAAGGAAGATTCATAGAGAAGAGGTTTCTGTCAGGGAAGTAATGACTATTCAAGGCACTGTGTTAAACAGATAAGATAAAGAACTGAAAATTAGAGAAGAATCACTTTAAAAATTAAAATAACTGCTCTGAAACTGTGACAAACTAATTGCAAAACCCTGATGCCAAACTATGAAGGTTTTTTTTTTGGCAGGAGAGTATGGTTGTTTGGCTGACTTCAAAGACAGCTGTACTGGCAACAACTGAATTGTTTCTGGGTCAGTCACATGGGTGTTTGTAGCTCATTTCAGCATAAGTGTTCTCTCAGTTCCCTGTTTCCATCTCACAGGTTTTCCCCAGTGTCTATTCTTTGATTCTGATGGATATGAATAGTAGCATATTTAATGAAAACACTATGTAAATACTTTATGAAACCTCTGCAAATAATTTTTGTGGCTGAAATGAAGTAAGTTGTAAACGTAATGGATATATTGTGTAAAAATTCATTCTGATTTTTAGAAGAAAGCATTCATTCTGTTAATTCCATTCAGCTATAGATAAGGTTTAGTGACGGAAATGCACTGAAAGCATTTTTTAATGTTATGGGATTTTTTACTGTGCTATATCAGCGCACAAATGCATGTCTGAAATTGTTCTGCCCAAGAACACCATGTAATCTTGAAATATGGACAGCATTTCAGAGACATAGAGGATGGTAAGGGAGGATTTAATGGTCAATGTGCTGCCCTCTGAAATGAATTGTGTCTGTTATGACACTATCCTAGATTTATATAGAAGCCTATGTAGTTTAATTGTCCGAACCGTACACTGCCAGGAAACAGAAAGAACCCTAGGGAAATCATTTGGAAAAGACCTGATAATCCCTGGATGTAATCTGTGACCGAGCAGGTAAGGAGCCAGGCAGAGTCACATCCTGCAAATTCTAGGGAGCTCAAGGGACACCCAGTCCTTAGTTCATCCTTTGCGGATTAGGAGCCATGGCCCTGCCTCCCTACACTGGGTCAGAGACCTCCTTTTGTGGTTGGAGGGCATGTGGAGAAGATCAGCTGTGATTCCAGAAGGATTAGTAAGCGTGCAGCTATTTTTTTTTAATGCTGTTTCTAATCAAAGATATACTTGATTCCAAAAGGAACGAGATTTGTGCAATTAGACTATGTGTCTTCCCAACATACTCTCCTTAGGAACTTTTGCACCTATTAGGCGGTTTTCACTGCATTTAACATAAGGATAGACCAAAATTTGTGATCTTTTTTCTGTGAAATTAATTTGTGTGAAAATTTTGGAGCGATTAAGAAAGGTAGTTGCACATTTTGACAAGAAAGAAACAAAGACTTTTATCATTGATGTAGTGCCAAGAAACATAAGAAGTAACACTGTGTCAAGAACTGATATTTCTACTGTTTCTGATGTGATGTCTTCTAAATTTGAGGTTATGGAGATTCAGCCTTATGGATGCTTTTTTCCCCACTTCCCATTCAGGAAGTTTTCTGTCCTCTCAAATGGAAGCATAGTATAAGCCAAAGCTCAATTTTTTTTTAAAAAACCCTACCACAAAGATCCATGTTTTCCTCATTTTGTAGTACAACATTGTACTGGGTTACGCTTTCTGAATTGACATTCCATGTGTTAATCATCACTATTTATATTCATTTGTATAATGGCTGTAAAAACCCTATTCTAGTCATTATTTCAAGCCCTGTCTTCTGCACCCAGACTTTTTCTCTTTATCGGGCGTGATTATAGGGTAGGGAACAATTTGTTTACAAAGCTGAAGACTGAATGGAGTTTGGATAAAGATATTTAGCTACAAACATTAGGGACAAACACTAATGTGCAGATCCATGGAAATCAAGTCACCATGGTATTAAATTTCTACTTGTTGGCTTTTCATGTAAAAAGGATGCACTTTGCTTTCAAGTTAAGGGAGGGAAAAAAGAGGAGGTTTTTTTTCTTTTTTTTTAAATGTAAAAGTTGAGATCTGATCCAGCTGACTTTTAAAGCCGTTAGAAGCTGTTTAGTGCTCTATTAGATTTGGCACTCAAATTAATGTTAAATGATTTGTAGTTTATCAGCACTGAAAAACATATTTTATGAAGTCTTACTCATGGATTTACACATATGACTCACGGTATTGAATCATGTTGTGTGAATAATTGATAAAGCAACTTTTTATTTGCTTTTGCTGATCATGTTTCCTCACAGGAATTGCTGTGTCTAACAGGTAGTCAATGCTTTAGAAGGATGGTTTAAGTTTTAAAATCATTATTTTTACATTAGTGGTAGAGTTGTCATAGTCTATGGGCCTAAGCAAGATTAGTAGGAAGAAGCAGTATCTTTTATGAGACTAATAAATATATTAAAAGCGCTCAGTGGTCTCCCCCCTCAAAAACAACCCCAGAACAAAACCTCCCACCTCCCCAGCTCTTTGCACCTAAACTCCTATTTTATTGACGCTATTTTTCAGGCATGGCAAAGTGGGTCATTTTAAACTCAAATCCAAAGTTTAAAATAATCATAACTACTTCAGTATTCGTCCAGTGAACAAGTGTGTCTGGAACAACGGATATTTGACACAGCTTGAACTGAGGGTGACCTGGCAGTGCCAATCTGCAGATAGTGTTTAGTTATATAATTTAATGGCCTTCACATTTTTCTATCTAGGTGTCTGAGGCAGGTTTCCTCTTTCATACAAATCTTGTGGTAACCTTTGCTCCCCAATGGTTTGAATCACATTCTTAAGGGATTAAACTGTTATGACAAAAGAGGAATGTTTAGATATTCTGCTTTGCAGCTAAAAATTTGTCAGATTAGAGATTGTGTATTTTATAATCTCAAGATCAAAGAAGCTTTCCATCAAAGCTTTATGTCCGCTA
Source organism: Phoebastria nigripes (assembly GCA_035582835.1). NCBI lineage: Eukaryota > Metazoa > Chordata > Aves > Procellariiformes > Diomedeidae > Phoebastria > Phoebastria nigripes. The sequence goes on from JAYKAV010003154.1 coordinate 139,655, forward strand.
TAATATTTTCCCAACCTTTGTTGAACCTGAATTGTTTTGGATTATCTCACATTGGGTTCACTGAGTACGCCTAGCCAAATGTGAGAAAAAGCTTCCTGCCAAACATTTTAAACATTTCACATGTGTAGGGCAGAGGCGGTAAGCCACAGGTATTAGTTTACTGCAGTGGCGAAGCTTGCTTTAACAGTCTTTTTAACTCTACTTTTATACGAGATGCTTTTTGAGATTACTATGACAGATAAAACCCCACAGGGCAACCGTTTATCTTCCATTAGGAATACCATTCACTTTCTTTAACCTGGTGACCTAAGTGCTCCTGTAAAGAGTCTCTTTCATAGAGTTTTTACATCTCGATGGATTAAGTATCATTTCTCTGCTGAGGGAAAAAACCCCACAATTCAATTTCTTTAGAAGAATGGTTTGTCAGAGGAGAATAGTTTTTGTCTTTATCCATCTTTAAATCCAGCAGTCATGTTCCCCAAACAGTCACAAAACAGTAATCATTCAAAGTTCAAATTGTCAGTTAATTTAAAATCCACTCACCGAGTCCCTTTATTACAGTTTCACTGCCTATTTGGCAAGGCAAATAGCATACCAAGAGGACAGAGAACAGAGGGTTTAGCTATTCTCTGTGCTGTGTAGTACCTTGCTAGTCTTTAATGTTATTTGGCATAATCTTTGTGAAAAATGTGTATTTACAGTAATCTCTTTTTTTCTGCTGAAAACATAATGTTATTGAGAGGTATATATGCCTATATATAAAAACATACATAATCAAAGTAAATCAGAACAGCCTCCATAAAGAAATAATCAAAGACATTGTTTAGACATTTCCGAATAAAAGCTTGGAGTTTAGCATACAGAGAGCTGTGCATTCCCTAGGTTCCAATTGGTACCTTTTGGGAAAGCCAGATAGGCTGACTTTTTAATGAATATAATGAAAAATAATATACCCAAACATACAAAAATGTTAAGTGTCTCTTTTGTATTTGCTCTGTTTTGTTTATAAAAAAGTAGCAATGCTTTTGACAAGCTGTTTGGTGCTCTCACCTCTGCTTTTAGAAAGACCCATCTATGATGAGAGATCTGGCCCTGTGCTCAGCTGCTGCACTGCACCACATTTTAGACTGAGGCTCAGGAACAATTTATTTTTGGTGGCACTTGCTTGAAATAAACCTTTCCTCCTACCTTTAAAATCTTGAATATAAATTGTTGTCTCCTGATTTTTTCTGCATTATTCTTGTCTAACTACTGCACTGTAATAACTGGCTATTCTCTGTTCTCCAGCGTGTCTTTATTTATTTTCCTTTTCTGCAGTCAGTGACCTGTTTTCTTGATTGATTTAGGTACCGTGCATGTATTTGCAGGAGTTAGAAGTCATTTTGGATTCCCTGTTCCACCTGCACTATTTCAGGCCCTGATCTTTTCAATTGCAACATGAAATGGGCCAGTTATTTCACTGGAGCTCTGCAAAGGAGGAGTAGCTCACACATTGCAACTTGAAGTGCATTCCTGTTTCTGTCCATGCTCAACTTCTTTTAATTTAGTCAGAGAGTCTATAAAAAGCACTGCATGTAGCCTATACTCCAAAGTTTTTATTTTTCAACTCTTTATTATTTAATAGCATTTTTATTGGTGTACTTGAAACACCTTATGGTTGTTATCACCTGTGGAGGAAGTCCACTGAAAGTATAATCCTTACATATGTGTCATTTGTTTTTCAAGAGGTGTGCAGATATCATTAAAAGAAGCACAGTATCAATGTCTTCAGCTATTCAAGTTTACACGGGTAAACTTGTAGTGTCTGTACACCTTTAAAAAAATTATGAAAAAGACTATGAGTAAGACAAAGGATTAGACTTTGTATTGATATTAGATGATAACTGAAAGATAGATTCACTATACGTACATTGCTATCACATCAAACGCTGAAGAATTCTTCATTTGCTTTTCTCCTTTGGTACCCAATACCACCTTCCTCTTCCTAGTCTACTGCTGTCTGTACCCTGACATGTTTGTGCCCAGATTGCCACTTTAAAGGAAAAGATTTTTTTTTTTTTTTTTTTTATTCTGAGAGTGAAACTGTACTCTTTAGATCTGAATTTGAATCTAAGTCTACTACTTACGGGCCACCTGTACTAAATATAAATCCCCTATACCTCATGTTTATATTCTATTCTCCTGTGCTTATGGAGTCAGAATGAGACATCGGGTCCTATAACAGCATCATCTTAGTGTGTGTCTTCACTTATTGGGCCTATTAATTATGAGAATTAATGTTAACATTAACCAGCTAATTTATTTCTAAGTGCCAGAATCTTGTGATTTTGTGATATATGACAAATCTTTTGATCATGGTGGGCTCTGCAAATACTTACTAATTAGTAGAAAAACTGGCATTAGTCTGAGAAAGGCAAATTGTGCCAAAACAATGCCATTGCAGTAACACAGTCTTCCCATGCTTGTTTAACTACAGTAGCTCTGGATGCATTGTTCCCCAAGTTCTGTTTTCTTCATATGTGATCTCCCCAAAATTAAAAGAGGAATTTTTAGATTGAAGAAATTATACAATTGAATATCTTGTGGAGATGTTAACATATTAATGGCATTGTGACTTGGTAGGTGGATTTAAAAAGTGAAACCTTGCAGACTAAAAAAAAATAATTTAGAGAAGAAAACACAACTTATGTCTTCTGGGATACTTCATCAGACTGTTTTAAAGGACTGAGAAAWGAGATTGTACTTACCCACGGTCAAGGGATTTCTGAACTAGAATATTAGAGGTTTGTTAGAATTAGGTTTCAAACAATGTTGGGCATTTCATGCTTGAGTGACAAAAAGACAATTATTTCCCAGTGTCTTTGCTGCCTCTGGGCATGATTAAATAATGGAATTGTATCCTCAGAAAGATGTGGTTTATTACTTTTAACAGCTTTTCAAGCTGAAGTCTTTATAAATAAAAAGAGCTATAATTTAAAAAAGATAAAAGCCGTGTGCCATGTCATCCCCTCAAAACACGGAAGAGAAAGAAATGTGTGCAATAATATCTATAACCTTTAGCATGTAGTTTTCCTGAGGTACGTATTCTTGAGGGAAAGAAAATGTGATGCTCCCAGGGCCGAGGGGCTCTGCTTATGCTTGCTTTGTTGTTTTATGTTTCTCTCAGCAATGGCTTATGCAAAAAACCTGAGTGAACTGATTGGGGTTTGCCGAATTTTGATGATGGTTCCACAGGTGGAGAATAAACTAAAAAAACCCCAACATATTCAGAAACTTTACCTAGCTTTGCCATTCATGAATGTCTCCAAACCAGATCACAGCATGTGCAAAGGCAACCGCTGTTCAGCAGGGTCAGTCCCCARGCACTAGAAGTATCCTGTGCCTGTAGACTGCTTGTAATCAGGTCATCATCAGGTATAATTTCTGGCCACATGAGCAGGTTGGGGTACTGGGCTGTTCAGCAGCATTGTGCTTTGGGGTTCAGCCCACAGAAGAAGTGTTTGTGACCTTTCCTGTCCCCACACAGGTGCTGGCAGGCTGGCTGGTCTCACACACAAGATCTGCTGTGTTGTAGGTGCACTCAGAACCACAGCGGAGACCATCCACCAGAAATCAGTGGCTTTCAATCTATTAAAATTGGAATTTCCATTTAACATTTCCAGTGATGGTGAAGACTTGCATATGAAAAACCAGTAAAAATAGGACTGCTTTTTTTTTGTTTTGTTTTAAATTAATTAAATTTCTGTCCCTCAGAAAGAGACACTCTGGTGGCTATTGCTTAAAACCATTTTGGCTATGGTTACCTGGTCTTTTTAATGTGGAAAAAAGCAGAGTGTTACCAAAAGGGATTGTTCTGCCCTTGCCTGTGGTTGGTCACCAATGCTATCTCCTCTCTAGTGGCAGATCTAGCCTCTGAGCCACGATATAATGAAACCTGTTGAGAACAGTCTTCTCTGAGAATAAGCTTCCTGCTCCCCCCACCTCCCCAAGAGTAGTTTAGCTGGATCAGTTCCTTTTCTGAGCTACTGTGCATCTCCACAAACTCTGGAGCTGGCAAAGGTGGAGGGGAAAAAGCAGCTGAGAAGAGGGAAGAGAGAAGCACGTCCCTGGTGCTGGGATGGATTTGTGTGTGATACAAGCAGGAGTGACACAGGCAAAATTAAAATGACTGATTTGTTCTGTTGCTTTACTGCACTAAGTCAGGGTAACCGTGAGGTATTATGGCTCCATTTGCATGATATCTTAAAGATTTTGTCTGTTTGTTATGTTCTTAGGATTTTGAATCTCTTTCAACAGGCCACAAAACCTTCTTCATAGACTACCAGCTTTCCTTTATAGCAAGCAAGGTTAAGCTTTGTGACAGCAGCTCAAAAAGCAATACTTGTGTGTCCACTCTCTGACACATCATTATTCTGTGATATGTATCAATGCTCCCCTCTTTTTATCAGATTGCAGAATTGTCTCATTTGTATAACTGCTCAAAGTAAATAAATAATCTAGACAATACTAAGTGCAAAGGCAATTGAAGCTATTCATTGTTTGGTCTCACATCAAGGAGAAAACATGTCAAAGAACTTGTCCAACTAGAGCAAGGTGCCAAAATCCCTAGATCTAACCTTGGCATATGGTATTGAACAGATGTACTGGATATGAAAAATCACAGCTGCCAGCTAGCTGATAGCTACCTAAGAATCAGTCAGTGCTAATTTGGTATTCCTATGCTAGATAAGATCTATGTGGTGTGTCTGTGGGTAACTAAAGCTCTGTTTACATTAGGTTGATAAGAATGGATACCATACAGAGTGTCTTAGGAAAGATGTATCCATTTGTGACTGCAATCCACATGACAGCTAATTATTTAAAATGAACTCTGCTATTACTGCATCAGAAAACTGCATCTATAAAAGCAGGACAGAAGTGGCATCTTCTTCATGAGATCTTCTGGGAGTTATAAACAAGCAATTGTACTTGGAGCCTGAATCTTATTTTAATAAGGCCCTTAACTCTGCTGTGGAGTGCAAATGATCTTTAAAGTGAGTTAAGTTGGTTAGGGTAGCAGAACATTTTATTAAAATTGAAAATAGGGTCCATGATGACGAGGTACAATAGGACCATCCCTGGTGAAATTTTCCTTAGCTATATTTTTCCTTCATCTCTTCACATTCCTCTTTCAATGAAATCGCTCAGGTGTAAGAAATGGTAGAATTTTGTCCCGTTTATTGTATTACAGAAAACATTGATTCTGCACTTGACATGATGCCAGTAAATGTTTCTTCTGTTGTGGCCAAAAACCTTCTTGTTTCTAGCACCTTCAAATGAAATTAGCACTGTCTTATCAGCTGTAAAAAAAAATAACCAACAACAAAAAACCAGAGAGAGCGCGCTATCAACTTCTAGACGTAACTATTTTGAGTCCAATAGGCCTGACATCTTCCTCAGTGCCTCCTATCTATTAATTTGCAAGATTTCAGTTCCTCCCTTTCCTATATCCTTGCAAAAAAGCAACATTTCCCAGGTGTCTTAGAAAAAGGGAACAAAGTTAGTCTATCAAATTCAGTGTTCCTTTTTAAAGCAGTGTTCTCTCTAATGTCTACATTAATTAAATAAATGCATTTTTAATTGAAACACATGAAGCTTTCAAGTCAAACTGAGTTCATGTCCTCAGGCACCCTATTAATGGAATTTTGGAGTGACAGTGCATGCGAACCAGCTGGATCAGGGCCATGTTAATGCATCATCAAAGTTTTTTCTCTGATGGCACAAGCCATTACAGATTCATTCTAGAAGGGAAAAGTCTATCCCTTCACAATTCTTGGAGAAATAACATCTCATGGGGTCTCAACAGATTCTACATGCAGTTTAAAGGATGTTTGAACCAGGTTAGTCCTTTTAAAATATTTTATTTTAGAGGCAGTCGAGTTTTAACAGCCGTTAATGGTGTTCATCAAGAAGTTTTGTCTTCCCTTCCAAGGATAGAGAATCTTTTATTGTTCTTTCACTCCAAAAGAACTATGCACGAGTGCATTATGTACATAGAACAATAAATAGTTTCTGGGATTCATTGATGTTGTTCTCGGAGGACTAAAGCAATTTCTTTCTTTATAAAAAGGAATAAGAAGAAAACAGCACAAGTAAACCTGAATAGATACACATCACAAGGGGTTATCCTTATGCAAATACAAAGCACAGTCACCATCTGCAATGTGCATGCCAAAAAAAAAAAAAGAAAAGGGATGGTTAATTCCCTTGCATTGTTGACTAATGAAGCTTTCCAAGTTATGCACATGCTGCAGCTGCATATCCTTTGTGTTCTGTATTGGCTGGGGATGCTGGAGCCTGCTCTGCACCTTGTCTGTGTGAGACCTCCCGGAGCTCCCAGAGGGACTCAGCTACCAGTGCAGGCAGGTTTCCCAAGACCCATCTACATTAGTAAAAGACCAGAGAGTCTTATCTGGTCCAGAGGCAAACTGATGCAGGCTTATACATCTATGCCCACGTTATTTCTTCCCTCAAACTAGAACGGCTATACCCCCACACTGTCTGTAGGCAACTCTCTGGGATATTCTGTATCCTGAATTTTCGCCTGCATTGTTTGAGAGAGTGTTAGTTGACGTGGATCAAAATTATATCAGGGAATGTATTTACAGCTAAACATTACAAGTGACCCTTGACCAGTGGGCAAACCAATGACTTTATAAGTATCAACACAGGCTAAGAGTATAGCTCTCCCTGTAGGCATCACTGTATAAGAAAGATGAGGGACAAATTACCTACTTATTACAAGACATGCAGACCTGGGTGAAAGCTCAGAAGCCTAAGTTCATCTAAAATACAGCCAGAAAAGGAAGTAAGATGTTGCTCTTATGCAAAGCCTACACCATTTTATTAAGGAAAAAAAAAGGATTTACCCCAAGTATAAAGGCTAGCAGCTTCTAAATCATTCTTTATCTTCTTTTGGAAAGAAAAATTTAAATCTGGTCACTTCTTTCTTAGTAGGGTCCATTTTGAAGGAGACAATTTCAGCCTTGCCTACTGAGTCTGGTTATACATTTATTCACTGAATGAATAAAGAAATACTAGTGGTATAACAACTTGGTGCAAATCTCTGACTTTCCAGATTTCAGAGTCCATCTCATCCTCTACCTCTGTGGCCTTCTGAATACTTGATGTAAGAGGGACAAAAAGCCTTTTGTACATGCTGTGAAAGACATATTTGCTTGAGAACTTGTAGGTCTGTATTCCAGACCAAGTAAGAATGTGTGTTTCTTAAATGTTGACCATGTAGGGGGAAAGGGAGCTGTTTTTTGCCAGGGGAAAAAACACATTTGGCTTGTGAAGAAGAGTTGTGCCCATGAACCCTAAACTGAAGATGCTTAACTTCTAAGGTGAAGGATCTTTGTGGAGCAGTATGCAGGACAACCCCATTGCCTACTGCTACTACCAGCGGTCCCTCCCCTACTTAGCTTGCTCATCTCTCTGAATTCTTGTTTTAGGCTTCTGTCTTGCATCACAGAGGAACAAGCATTAGACTGCGAGTTCCAGTAAATGGCCTTTTGTCTCCTCAAAACATTCCTCACACACCTTTTGTAGTAATCTGTTAAGATACAAATACCTTTATTAATACTTGTGAATATAATTTTTTGTTTCCTTGCTGGAGAATTGTTCAGGCAGTCATGATATAATTCATAACATAAGAGGTTCATAATAGGAATGAAAGAGCAGCCATACAGTTCAGATTCATCTTGTTCAGCAACACTGGCCTTTAAGTGAACACTTAGGGAGAAGGAGAAAAAGAGCAAGAGCATGTGATACTTCTTCCTAATGCTTTCCTAGTCTTCAGTTATTTTCAGCTCAGGCATGTCCCTCAATGTCTGTGGTTTGTCTATTTAGTAACCTCCTATGAGCCTTTCTTTCAAGTACTTGGTCAGTCTCCCCTTGAGTCCACATATACTTCTTGTATTGACCAGGTCCTTTGTCAGGTTGTTACAAAGGTTAACTGCATGTTGCATGAAAAACTACCTTTTTCTTTCTTCTTTGAATCTAGCTTCTACTGGCTTCTTTTGCCAGCAACTGCCTCTTGCACTAGAAGAGCAGTAATGAGTCTCTGCCCAGCACTGGTTCTGTAGACCACCGTGCCATTCGTGGTTCTGTAGACCATTGTCTTATGATCTGCAATCATCTCTTTTCTGAGCTGAATATTTGAGCCTATTAAGTCATGCCTTGTAAGATACCACTTCCATACAACCATCCTAGTAGTCTTTGAACCTTGTTGATACATACTTTTTCTGAGATGAGATGACTAGGGTACAGAATCAAAAGTCAGAGTGAATAACAGATCTATATTCTAGAATAATATTTTCTGGTTTATTCTCTATTTCTTTCTTAATAATTCCTAGTATTTTAATTTCTTTTTTGACTGCCTCTGAATACTAAATTGATGCTTATGTGGAACTACTTAACAAGCCCTCAAGGTCTTGTTTCTGCAGAGTGATGGACAGCTCGGAGCTCATCTTGTATATCTGAAGGTAGAGGTTTTTTTCCTCATGTTCTCTATTTCATAGAATCATAGAATCGTAGAATGGTTTGGGTTGGAAGGGAGCTTTAAAGATCATCTGGTACAACTCCCCTGCCATGGGCAGGGCCATCTTTTACTAGGTCAGGTTGCTCAAAGCTCCATCCAACCTGACCTTGAACACTTCCAATGATGGGGCATCCACAACTTGTCCAGGCAACCTGTTCCACTGTCTCACCACCTTATTGTAAAAATTTTCTTCCTTATATCCAATCTAAATCTACCCTCTTTCAGTTTAAAACCATTGCCCCTTGTCCTGTCAYTACCAGCCTTGGTAAAAAGTCTCTCCCCACCTTGCTTATAAACCCCCTTTACGTATTGAAAGGCTGCAATAAGGCCTCCCCAGAGCCTTCTCTTCTCCAGGCTGAACAACCCCAACTCTCTCAGCCTTTCTTCATAGAAGAAATTTTTCCATATTGATATTCTTCAGACATTTTGTTACCCAGTTACTCAGCCCTATTATTCTGAAATTCCTCACACTCCAACCTTGTTCTCACTATCTTGAATAAAGTAGTGTTATCAGGTTATTTCAGATGAAACTTTTTGTTCAACTGGCTTGACATAATTAATATAATAATAAAACTGTTTGGTTTCAAAATTTGCAAATAATTAATAAACAGCTAAATTTCATTAAAACTGATAGCCATGAAATTATGTATTTCTAGTAAGTCATCCTATTAAAATGAGTATAGTGATTTTTGGCCTATATACCACAAGTGAACCACAAGTTTACCTAAAGGTTTCTGGGAAAATAACAGTGAATTATTATTCAAACCACACTAACAGAAATGTGAGCCTTTTGGAAGTGTGCAGAGGACCTTGCATTTGACTTTGGTTCCAGCAACAAAGGGTTTTTATTTATCTTTCTTTAAAAAAACTATTTGTTGTCGACACACACAGTTGTGTTAGAGTGAGTTTTCCCTAATATACCTAGCAAGAAAAGATGTCCTTAGTTCACAAAAGAGTACTCCAACCCACTTTGTATATTTGCTGGGCATTAGACAAGAATCACCCATCTTGCATGCTATTCACTTATTTTGTACAGTACTCAGCGTGTGTCAGTAAGCAATTCCAGAGTTGCCTAGTCCCGTCAAGACCTAAACCTTACATTAGCACATCATTTAAATGAAGGGCTTGCACATGGAGAAAGTTGCTGCCTAGGATATTGTAGTTGTCAGGGTTGAACTCGGCCTCTGTGCTGTAAGCAAGGATCAGTCAGCTACAGCCCCCTCCCTCTCTCCAACATCTCCTCCATCTCCTCACCTCCCTTGACCCCATGCTTTGTACGACAGCTGTAGAAAATTAAATCATCCTGCAAACCTGCTTTCTGCTGGCCAGCTGGCAGCGTGGGCCAGGACCAGAAGTGCCAGAACCTTACAGCTGTACATGTATTGCTGCCTATCCATCTGTGGCATATGCCATATGCCAGTCCCTGAAGTAAGCTGAGAGGAGGATCCATTTGAAACGAAACTCTCTCATCAGAACCTGAAGGTGTTCCTTCTCACTTTCTCGCCTTGCTCCTCTGATCTTTTCTGCTAGTCATTTATTCTCTTCTCCCTTCCTCCATGCTCTAGGAATCCTACGCAGGGAATTAATTCAACTTTGTGGCCCACTGCTATTTTTTTTTAGCGAGTGTAAAAAATTCTGTGTGACCTTTTGAGTAGAAGGTGTGGCAAGTCCAACTTGTCTTGAGTAAGTAATGTAAATGTAGGATTTACTGCTCTATGAGTTCAGACAAATCTGTTCAGGCAATTTACAGTTGATTCGATTTTCTTTCCCATGAGGTCAGTACAGTGCATATGAGTGGGGTGTAAGGGACAAGAGGTTAATTCATCGACATGGTCAGTTCTGTCTTACTAAAATAAGCGTGTCCATCTAAGAACACATACATTTTCTAGTCTAAGTTATTTAAAATGTTTGCTTACTTAAATAATGTTTTTCCCCTTAAAAAGCAAAGGCAGATATTTCTTCAGTTCCCAGATTTTTGAACAGCTTAAAATAGAGGTGGCAAAAAGCCAACATGCTTGGTAATGTGCAGTGGCACTCTGAAGGCAAACATGAACAATAAAAATATCCTTCTGCACTGGCAGGGCTGATTACATTTGACTGGAATGTGGATTTCATTATTTGTTAGAAGATGAAGCCTTCTGCCATTCCAAAAGCACACCCCTCACCACAGGCGGAAGGAAATTGTATGCAGAGAGAATTCAGGGCAGATGTGCCTTTTTTTTTTTTTTTTTTTTAATGCTAGATGTAGTTAAGAAAAGGATTGTGATAGTGGAGTAAAGTTCTCAGAGCTCTCTTACTCTGACCTATATGCATACCTCTTCTTGTTTAGCCTTTTCACTTAATAGAAAAAAAATCAAGGCTTCTGAGTACAACAATATTAAATTTTTATTGCTCAAAGGTCATTCTTCTAAGTAGATCCAAACTCAATTTTCAAGAAAAAAGAGAATCCTCCTATTGTTTGTACTATATTCACTTTCTGTCTTTTCTGAGTGTTACTTGATTTAAAACAAAACAAAACAGAATACACCAAAAAGCCCAACAGCAGTGTTTTTCTGGAATTCTTGACCTGCCTCTTCTCTTGGCTGTAACCTGCTGAGTGGATCTGGATGGTTAGCCATATGTTGAAGATTTCACTTGCAAATTATGGGGCTACTCATAGTGCCTAACTTCAAGTATCTAACTTGAAAGCTCAAAACGCCCTCTCAGGGTGTCTCCTCTCTTTGGGTTGTATAGAGAACACGTACTCCTCAACTGGAAGTCTACCAATTGCTCCTAAACTGCCTTTCCCAAGTAACAGTGTGAATCCCTTCCTTCCCCAATATTCTTATTTTTCTTCACTCATCCAAAACTGTATCTATAGTAGTAATATAACTGTCACTGAAAGCCAGGCTCAGGTGCTTTCTAGAGCAATAATTTAACAGTGTTGGTAGAGATTCTTTTTCTCTTGGAACCAAGTTAAAATTTAAAAGACTAAAATCTGACCCCTTGATAAGTGAGAATTATCCTCTTCTTTCTATTTCCTTCAAATATTTATATTGAATAAACAAAATTTGTTTGCATAACTCTGAAAAGCTGCCATCTGGCAACCTGCTGTCTGGATTCATGGCAGAGTGTTTTGTTCCTGCCAATTTCAAGACTTTGTTTTAAAATCTGCGCTGAAAACAACCCAATCCTCCTTCCCCTGAAGTCAGTGGCAGAACTCCCACTAGTTTCTGAGGGAGAAGGAACAAGCCCAGACAATAAAGGAAGGTAATTTTAAAAAAAAATTTCAAAGTATCATCAAAGGAATTGCACTCCTAATTCTATTTGTCGCTGCTTTGAAAACATAATGGCAAGGTTTTGCATATATCAGTCAATAGCTCTAGGCAACTTGAAACTGTCTGAATTAACTACTGTACTTCTCAGTGAGGTCTTTTTTTTTTTTTTTTTAAGAGTAAATCCCCATGGGAAAATAAAGGAAAACATTTGAAACAGTGCATACAGTACTGTGTTTTCTGAAAGCTAAAAGAAGCTGCTAAGCAATTCTATTATTCATCACCCAATAAATAGAGGTTTTCTGGAGCAGGTTGAATTATAGGACAAAAGATCATAGCCATACTACTTAGGCTGAAATCCCATCAGATCTCATAACTAAAAAGAAGGCGACTTGAGTCCCAAGGATAAAGCAGGGTGTTTAAGAAACAACTGGTGATTCACCGTGCTCTAACTCCTACAGAAATCTTTCTATTTATTTTAGGGGGAGCTAGATCACTTTTTCCTAACGTTTTCTTCAGTGCCAGATTTGAACTATGCCACATTTGTAGGCCCCTATGGCTAGGCACAAAGCTGAAGCCTTGATGACCTGTGATCACAGAAATGTGCACATCACCCCTTTCCCAGGGCGAGAAGTTGGCCTCCGTGTTCTGGCCCTGTTCCAGGTGAATTCCACTCTGCATCCCTGGAATTGCCCTGTAGTTTTAGCCATGCGTAAATATATGTTTCATTTCCTTTGTTTAAAACTGTTGCGCAGTGTGACTGGTAAAAAACGGCTGTGGTATTCTGATCTGAGATAGCTGAATGTCACTGGGAAGCAAAGTGATACCTGCTGAGGTCCCTGGGCTTGTAAATAGCTGTTATTATTAGAAATGGTACTGATCTTTCCTTCCCTCCTGCAGACTGCCAGTTTCAGCCTAACCCCAACATTACAAAAAAACCCCACACATATAGATATTATTTGTAAAGTAAATTCAGAGCAGATGTCCAGAAGTACTTGCTACCAGCAATCAGGATTCACAGAACATCGAGTTAAGCAGGACACGATCTACAAAGAAAAAGCAGAACAAAAACACAGACTGAGATGAGAGGTGGGAAAGTCACCTGCCGCAAGCTGAGTGCAAGCCTTAAGGTATGGTTGGTACATAGGCCTTTTTTAAACTCTCACCCTTGCTGTGCCTGCAGGAGATGAGGAGTTTTGGCATCACTATTATTTTAACTAATGGACTAGTTCTGTGTTTAAGTGATGGAATGTGAGCCATATTGACTCCCCACAGGTAGAAGGAAAACACTACTGGTCCTGCTTACATGCCAGTTAAACATCTGGAGTCATTGTGTATGGAGCAAAGAAAATCTAAATGTGAGGCTGAGAGTTGGGTTTTTGAAAAGAAGAGATCTAAATGTTTGAAATTTTGCTTTTAATAGCATTTTTAGTTTCATTCTCTCCCTTCTTATTGCACATATAAAATTATTTGTTTCATTTTAAGTACACATAAACTGTCTCCATACAGAAATGTGACAAACAGATCCTACCATTTTAGTCAGGTAGGTAGTTTCTTCTACTTTTTTTGGTGTCTTTGGTTCTAGGAGGCCATACAGAGCCTAACCGCTGGGCTGTAACTGCATGTTATTTACCCCAAATTTTCTGTGTGAAAGGTGTGTACCAAATGCAGGACATTGCACCTGACTCCAGGCTGCCTTTTACTTATGAAATCTTTGTAGAATTCGTCTAAAATTTATGGAGTTACACACTTGACACTGGGCTTGCTATCTCTGGCCCAGAGAGTTAGCTGTGGGCTGTTCAGTAAGACTCACTGTGATTCTTACAAACACAGCAATGTCTTCTCTTTGAAAGAAAATTAAAGTGTCTCAAACTGTTGCGGTTGTGGAAAAACCTAAAGCGAAACTGTCAAATTTAATCCATTCAAAGAAAAGGCAAACATCTGAGAAACACAAAGCTGGGATCTTGACTTGTGGTATGAAGCTGGATGTATTTGGACATGGGTTTGTATTCTTTCCCATCTTTTCTCAGGACGTAAGGTTATCCTGAAGTATAGGAATGGATGTAATGTTATTGATATAATACTAAAAAAAGTGTTTTGTTCCCACTGTACGCTAGCTCGTACAGCAGCTTGAATGTAAACTTTCATTTCCTGTGGCACGAGGAGATGTATACGTTCAGTGGGGATCAACAGGCAGAATTATTCAAGGGAGACAGTGTGCTTCAGTAGTGCAGCAGGGAACTTGAAAAGGTCCTGGCCTGGTTTCAGCATCTTTCTGGGTCATTCATTCACTGTGTGACCTTAGATGACTCACTTGACCTCAGTCAAACCAGCTGCAAAGGCAGGTAAAGGAGGCCCACTCTCCAGAGGAGATACAGGATCTAAATTGAGTCTCCCTGGGGAAACAACTACAGCATTTTGAACTGGCAGCATTCGAGTTTTATGGATGTAAAAAGTGTTGAAAGGTAAATCACTTCTAGTATCTGATTATGAAGCAGTGGCCATATATTCTCCTTCATGGATCATTTCAAAGTCCACATGACAGCATTAGCTGTTGTGCCCTTCATATGTGTGGACTTAAGCTGCCTAAATGATGATGAGTTAGCTAACAAAGATAACAAGTATTTAAGGAAGATAGATTCTCTCCTAGCTGAACTCTGATGGTCAACAAATATAGAGCCTGCAACATTTTAGTACAGCTTTGCTTAAGCCAGGCGACGTGACAGACCATGCACAGTCAGACTCAGCAAGCCTCCGGTGCATTGCCAGACAGAAGGTGCAGCGAGCCAAGTGCGTCCTCCTACCTGAGAAGAGGCCACATCCATCAGAAAATGTGCTCAGGAGTGTCCTATGGCAAATTACATAGCGAAAGTCACTGCTAGCGTGAATGAGCATGACCATTTGGAGGTGAATGCTGCTGTGCATTCACTTTCCCCACCTTGATTTTTTCCCCATCATTTAGTTTTATTCATTAAAATATTCTGATATAGTTATAGCTAAAAATTCAATAAATATTAATTMTTCATTAAAAGACATCCATATTTTCCAGTCCTTAGTGCTGCCTCATGTCCTATGAAGCACAACTGGAAATTGCCAGTTTTAAGAATGAGATGTGAAATATTCAGAAAGAATTTTGAATTGACTTGAAGTGAGCCTTAAATTGGATATTATGACAATCTTTATCTCAGCTGACACAGGGYGTTGCTAGGGAAAGAGATTATGTAACATTTGTCTGGTATCTCATGTATAAACTCCCACTGATAGTGCTGGAATGATCACGTCTGGTGAGATTTAATATTCAAATTATATTTCTGAAATGTGGAGTCATTACTCTATATTTAGTTCAGACATACTGAGAGCTTCATGAGGTTTGCTGTGAACTTTTTTTCCCCTTCCCATTCCCCTCTTCCTTTCCCCTTCCCCTTCCCCTTCCCTCTCTTCCTTGTCCCTTTTCCTTCCCCTTCCCCTTAAGCTCTTCCTCCCCCCTCCTCTGCCCCTTTTGCCTCTCCCTCTCCCTCTCCAGCTCCCTTTTCTTTTTTCCTCCTCCTTCCCCTGCCCCTCCCCGCCCTTGCTTTTTGTTTTTCCTTTCATGGAGGGAGGGAGGGTGGTGGCGGAGAAATGTATGCAAACTTTGTTCTCTTGTTTTCCTTTGTTTTCTCAGGCAGGTTTCTTCTTTCCTGATCTGATTTCAGTCTTGCTGGTGTAAATTGAAATGAAACAACATTTAGTCAGAGATCACACCATGAATCATTGGTTCTCATTTTGGGTTTCTAGTCTAAAAGAATCCCACAAAATCAAGCTTCAAACACAAATTTGGATTGGATTTATGGAAGTCCAAATCTTGGGAAATCTGCAGAGGTTTAATTTGTTCTGTGTTATTTTTGAATGTTACCAGTTAAAAGCACCCTTTAAAAATTCTGGGAATCTTTAAATGTGATTACTGCATGAATAAAATTTTTTGACAGATTTTATTCCCATGTATTTTTAGGCTTTTGTTATTTATCTCTTCTTTAAAATTATATCCATACACAACATTAACTTCTCAGTGTTTTATGTGGGGAAAATCTTAAGYTGGTGTATTTTTCCTTGGTTCTTAATTTAATGAATTAAGTTTCTTTTTTGTTCATTTTATGATTACTTCTTATAGAATTAAACCTTAAGTTGTTTTTTTGACAACAAAGGACAAGCTGATTGATGGAATTTACCTTCTGTGAAATCAAACAATGGTTTAATCCCGGAGGGGAAGCCTGTGATGTATTATTACACACCTTAGTCCAAATACTTTTTTATCATATGTTGAAAGATTTTCATGGTTGATGTACTGAATTTTACAAAATATCTAGGTATAAATTACTCTAGAGAAGCTGCATAAAAATAATGTAGAATTTGCACAGCAGCTTAGGGATGTCGTTTGTTACATATGAAGTCACTGGAGGAGGTAAGTATGCACTGGAGAAATTGGATTTGGTGGGCTAAACACAAATATACATACATATGTGCATAGATATATATTGTTTGCTCAGATAACCTGCATTTGCCCTATTTAGCATAAAACAAACGCCTATATTCCAGACATATCCCGGACTGAAGTAGTCGGGATCGGTAGTCATTTTCAAAGCTAGGAGTGGACAAACAGTAGCGCACAGAACTAGGCTAAGCCCCCTGTTACTTTGATCGGTCTTTGTCTGACTATGGTCTTTGGAGACAGCTGCAGTACAAACAAGTAAGAGATCCACTGATAGTGACCTAGTTAAGCAAGACAAAACTTTTTGTGAGAGCCAAGAGTAGTGTGTCTCTTCTGAAGCGTACTACTTCAACCAGGCATCACGAAATGCAGCCTCCATGGGTCAGTAAAATGAAGAGATACAGAAAGTGTGTCCCCCGTATCAAGAGTCACAGAGCTCAAGCCTTTTCTATAAACAGTGCACCCAGAGAAAAAGATTAAAAATGCTCATCCACATTTGATTTGATAAGACCCAGATTTTTTTTTTTTTTTTTTTAATTTTATTTTTTCCCCCCTGTTTCATTTCTCCTGGAAGGAAGAAGTCATTCTGAAACACACTTTGCTCCTCCAGTCATAATGGTTGGTAATAGTATATGAAATTACTATTTTGATTCTTGAAATGAGATAATATTGCTTCACGTGATACATTCTGTCACGAGATGTTTATAAAAATATGTTTTAATATGACTAAGCATACTCATTTCTGCCATGCTTAGGGTTGAACTCTTGCATTCTCATGTGGGAACAGAAACTACTAGTAATGAGTATTGCCACTAAATGCCATTTGCTTTTGTGAAAATATGCCAAATAAAGATAATTTGTAAAATTTGCAGTAAGGGTTATGATTTTGCTGTTTGAGGAAAATATAATTTTGATGACATTTTTTCTAGACAGGAAACTGTCTAGACTTCCTTTTTAGTAAGGAAGCATATAAAACTGGCATAATGCATGCATTAAAGTATGTAAGGATAATGTATCAGATTAACCGATACCGTTATTTAAAAAGGACCCATTTTCAGGTACCACTAATCTTAAGTTATGAGGAAGGAGACATAAGAAAAGTTTTGGGTCTATGGAAAATATTACTTTAAGACTGTTGCAACTCATGCACCCCTAAAAGTGTGTGGGGACAAGATCCCCACTGAAACTGAAAGAATTGCTTACCTTCCTGTGGTGAGATTCACAAACAAAAGTAATTAAAATATAAACCTGGCAAAACAGTTACCTGAGGACTTACCTTTAAGCATTTGGATGATTTTAATGGCTTAACAGTATTTCTCATACGACTAAAACTGAGCAGTAGAGGTAGGTTAAATCATCCTCATTAAAATGTTTCCTGCTTTATTTTGTTAAAAATATCTTCTTTTTTTTTTAGTTATTATTGCTTCGGAATGTAGCATTGAGTAACTTTTGGCATGTATGTAAAGAGAAATAGGAAATTCCAAACCTAAATCAAGTAAATATTGCCTTATAAGTTGGAACGTTTCTGTGATTTTTCATTAAGAATTTTGAGGGGCAAAAGGTTTTCAAAAACCTTTTAAATGTATTTTTCTGGGGAAGGACCCAGATAATAATCACAAAGTTTGTTAGGTAATAATCATCCAGGCAGACTGGCAATATTTGACAAATAATGAACCMTGAGAGTTCAGATTTTCTCTGTGTCCTGGTTTTATTAGAAAAAGTTTTACTGATTAGGTAATAAGCTGTATATTAACACTAAGCAGAACTGGGCAAGACATTTTTGCTTGCTTTTGTCTCTCATTTTAAGCAGAAATACTGGCATTTCTGAGATGCRAGGAGCCTTAAGCAGGCTGTATAGCTTGTGCCTGCAGTTCAATGCAATTTGCTGTACAATGGTTGTAGCAGTTAGGGAGGGTAGCAGTCCATAGCAGCTCCAGGTTGAGCCTAGCTGAAAGCAYGAGTGTTTGCCAAATGAAAAAATGGCTCAGAGTTTACTGGCAGCCTCTGCACACAAGAGACGTCCAACTGAAAGTCACAGAACTCTGTTACTTTCTAGTTGCCCTATGGAGCTTGGTCCCCTACAAGATTTGCCTACAGAAGTGATTTTCAAATGCTTCCTCGATGCCTGCACTCCTCATGATATCTTATCTCATCTCATCTCATCTCATCTCATCTCATCTCATCTCATCTCATCTCATCTCACCTGACCTCAACTTATGCTTTCGAATGAGAAACTTGCTTTCTAATCATAGAATCCTAGAATCATTAAGGTTGGAAAAGACCTCTAAGATCATCGAGTCCAACCGTCAACCCAACACCACCATGCCCACTAAACCATGTCCCTAAGCGCCTCATCTACACGTCTTTTAAATACTTCCAGGGATGGGGACTCCACCACTTCACTGGGCAGCCTGGTCCAATGTTTAAGCACTCTTTCAGTAAAGAAATTTTTCCTAATGTCCAATCTAAACCTCCCCTGGCACAACTTGAGGCCATTTCCTCTCATCCTATCRCTAGTTGCTTGGCAGAAGAGACCAACACCCACCTCGCTGCAACCTCCTTTCAGGGAGTTGTAGAGGGTGATAAGGTCTCCCCTGAGCCTCCTCTTCTCCAGGCTAAACAGTCCCAGTTCCCTCAACTGCTCCTTATAAGACTTGCTCTCCAGACCCTTCACCAGCTTCGTTGCCCCTTCTCTGGACACGCTCCAGCACCTCAATGTCCTTCTTGTAGTGAGGGGCCCAAAACTGAACACAGTATTCGAGGTGGGGCCTCACCAGAGCCAAGTACAGGGCCACGATCACCTCCYTACTCCTGCTGGCCACACTATTTCTGATACAGGCCAGGATGCCGTTGGCCTTCTTGGCCACCTTGGGCACACTGCCGGCTCATATTCAGCCGGCTGTCAACCAGCACCCCCAGGTCCTTTTCTGACAGGCAGCTTTCCAGCCMCTCTTCCCCCAGCCTGTAGCGTTGCATGGGGTTGTTGTGGCCAAAGTGCAGGACCCGGCACTTGGCCTTGTTGAACCTCATACAGTTGGCCTTGCAGCTGATAATCCTTGCAGCTGATAAAAAAAAAAAAAAAAGTAATGAAAATATTGAAAATAAAGCTGCTGTAATGCTACTTACTGGCAAATATGTATGTCTGAGGAAGAACCCAATGCTTCAAATCTTATAAATTAGTATGTGGAGGGTTAAAGGCATGTCTTGTAGATATGTTGTAATACATGTCCAGAATACCTCTGTTCCCAGGATATCACTCCCCTGCAAAAAGTGCCTTCAGCCTCATGGCAGGGCCATATCTGTGTCTCTAAGGGGAACTACAGACATAATCCCCCTCAGCTGCATCAAAAGTAGTTCCCAAGTATTTTTCTTGTCATAAGGCTTTCATTTACATATATGTAGGAATACAATTTTTTCATAATTTAATTCCCAAATTAATTCTTCATTTTTGCTTTATGTTTATTGATATTACTTTTAACAAAAACAGAACCCCACATTATTCCCCATAATTCTCAAGAAGAAGATTTTTGTAATATATTCCTTAATGAATAACATTAAGGAATATGTTATAGAATACCTACAAGGACTTTGTGATGGAATGAGGCAGAGTCACAGGATCAGAGGCTTGCTTTAGGGTTCCATCACTCATGTAGGCCAAAATTTAGAAGCTGCATTAAACCATCAACCAACATTTGAAATGAAACATTCAGAAATGATTTTTCTTTCTGAAAGCTGGGAGAGCTTCAGAAACCTTTTCTTTTTCATTTCTCTTCATTGTTTTATTGCTTTTGGTTTCAGCTRTAAGCAGAAATGGCTTGAGAAATATATGTAGAAATATATAAGTGTATGTATGTATATGCGTACACAGACATATATGTGTATGTGTATGTGTATGTATGTATTTGCCAATTAGGTATTGTGCATAAAAGGCCTCATAAGTAAAATGTCCCTGCTAGTGACTCAGAAATTGGAATGRTCTGAAGTTGTGACACCAGGCAGCACTTCTTCAATAATTTTTGCCCTGAAACATGTTCTTACCAAGGTCATCAAAGGCACAGCACACCACTTCTCTTATTGTCCAAGCCAACAAACTGAAGAAGTCTGAGGTTCCAATAGGTTCCCACCTATGGGCCATTAAAACTTGGAGACTGCTAATTTGAAGTATAACTACTGTGATGGCAATGAACAGAAAAGTATTATTTTTCCATCTGTACAAGATAATTCCATATCATAGCTGTCTTGTCTGAAGCTGTAGACCAGGGATTTTGCTTATTTCAGCTTTTTTATATATATATATATATATATATAAAAATATATATATATATCCTATATATATATATAGGCTTCTCCCTAGAAAGTTGATCAGATATGCAGCCTGTCTATTTTTCTTAATTTGCTGTGAAGCAGAGGTGCATATTTTTGAAGTTCTGAATAATATTGTGGTAGCTGTTGCTAATAATCTATGCTTTTCTAGTACCCTTACTCTCCATCTGCTCTGGAACAAGAAATGTAAATTGCAGCTAATATAAACCACAGCAAATCAATTCTCACTGTGTCCTGTAAAGTCAGTTATGTTCTATCCATTTTCTATAGGGTATATCTTGCTATTTCATATTTTGTTAGCAAAAGTATTTCAATAATATAGTTTTGCTACTTAATATTTTAAAATAAAAAAAAAGCCTAATATCTCCAGTGAATTCTCTAGATCTGTGAATTCCTATTCATCATAATAAAATAGCACTATGAAGCATAAAAATGTTTTTATAATTATATGAAAAGTTGTTAGGGAGGTGCTTTGTAATTATTAGTTGTTTTTAATAATAAAAATATTTTGTTGACTTGCTATAAAGACTTTTTGTCCTGAAAAGTAATTTAGTGACAAAAATGTAATTTTGATTAAAATCAAGTTTTATCAGAAATTGCAAGGGGCAATTTCCTGATGGCACCAGGAACATTTTGTTTTTCAAAAGGTGCAAGCATACTGTTTAACCGACTTCTTGTTTAACCTTTTCTACTCCTTTCAAATCTATTGTTCTCAGTGGAGAACAAGGAGATAATGGCAGAATGTAAGATATGGTACTTACAAGCCAGACCTCCAGCAAATACTTTGCAGGCGTTTTGAGGGCCCCATATTACAGACTAAAACTCCTTACACTAAATATTTTTTAATTCTAAGAGGCATAAAATTGTCTGGTGTTGCATATTTTCAATAAATCAAAACCAAATAACAACTTATTTGCTGTGTGTTAGGTCCTGGGAAAGCACAGAAAGAAAATGAATGTCAAGCCACTAACAAATTATATTTAAAGAAAAATAGATTCCTACTGACATCATTAAGTCTGTAGAATTGTTTTTATAAGGGTACATACCTATGTCCTATCATTTTTTTCCAAGAAATATATAAACAAAGACAAACATCAAGTGTTAGAGCCTGTCTTGAGAAAATGACCAGCTATTTAAATATGCTGTCGCATTTTCAGCATAGCTGCTTGCTCTAAATCAGCAAATCCAAGAGTGTATATGATAATTTACTGTGGTTAGTGTTATTTGCATTAGCTACTAGTTATCAGCTTCTAAGGGAAAGTTTATTCTAAAATCAGTAAGAAAATTTGTACATAGTGGGGGAAAGCAGAGAAAATTATTTGTGATCTGAAAAAGTATATTTATCTAGTTAAAGAAAGTTTGATTTAACTCTTAATGGAAAATAATTTCATAGTCATAGGGTTTGGTAAGGAGCTATTTTCAATAATTAATTAAGTAGTTATTACGTTGGTCAAAATACCTGACTCATTATCAGCCAAAGAATACATTTCATTAGCTATTGTTTTATTTGTACTTCTAAAAAGAATTTCTGTTTCCAAACAAATTCAAGAATGCGAGTATATATAAATAGTGCAGGTATTCATGAACATATATTTTAAAATGGAATAAATATAAGGTGGATATAACTATTCATGGAAGCACAGTATCAGGAAATGAAGGACTGTTATTCTGGGTCTAGAATTAAGTTTCATTGATCGTCCAGGCCAAATTTCTGTGTATCCATGCCTCAGTTACCCCTTCTGTAATATAGCTTTTATTTCTCATGTACGTTATTGTGAAATTAAGTCAGATCTGCTTTCATATTAAATGATTTTGTGTAAATTGTGAGCCTAGTGTTGTACAAAAATATTGAAGGAGCTTTTAAAGCAAGCCACAATAATTTCCAACTGTGTGTAACTGTAGGGCCATATGTTTGCTTCAATTTTTTAAATGCTAGAGTTATTTTGATTTTTTACAATGAATACAAATAATGAACATAAAGCAGTCCTCCACCTATACTTAGATACCTAGCGGTTAAATTTTGTGGCTGATAATGAAAATGGTTGTTGAGAGACAGAAGAAAAGTGGCATGGGTGTACAGTCTTTAATATTCTCGTAATAAGGCACTCACAGATCTAATCTTATTGCTGATTACATTTTGAAGGGTTTTGTCTGAGAACACTAGAAACAGGAACTGGCTGGGAACTTCTTAATGAGACATTTCCTTAATCAGAATATCTATGAGTTGTGAAGACTAAAAGCCTTCCATTTGGATGCTTTCTCAGGTGAAGGAGTGAATTTATGTTGACAAGAAACACTAATTACAGCGCAGCCAAATGGCCAAGGCACTCTCTTGGGATGTTCACTCTCTACTTTGCCTCTGTTGCAACACATCTCATTGGCAAACATTAACCGTATCTCTGTGGGCTACTCTAATCTCTCTCAAAAACATCCACTGGTGATTTTTTATAAATGATAGTAACCCAGACAAAACCCGCCTATTTAAGCAGGTGGTTTACATTGGAAGTGGGGGCAAGAGGTAATTCCAGATTTCAGATGAAGATTCCAGTCACTGGGCCGCTGATTTTGTCCGGGAGTCTCTCTCTTTCTTGCATGTCGCTGGGATTGCACATGGAAAACTAATGAAAATTTAAAAATGCAAAATCAAATACTAAATTCCTCGCCAGCCCTAATAGGAACTTGCTTTTCCATAGAAGTTTTGAAACCATTAAAGCACAAGGGAAACTAACACGATCAGCAGGAAACACTCAACTCCTTGAAACGTGTTCGTTTTGCAGCTACACAGATTTCCAGCTGGAATGTCCCTGATAATAATTAATTTCCCCCTACAGCACTGTTTTCATTCCCTTGCTGGGAAGAGCACTACAAAGCCTGGCTCTGCTGTAGCGTCTGGGAACAAAGACAAGACACTCCCACTTCTCGCTGCCTCTTTCTCAAAACTAAACTCAGGTGGAAATTTCACTCCCTGTGTATTGCTTTGATTAATGAGATGATATCAGGTCCAGGGCTAAACATGCTGTAATGTTCATAAAATGTTCGATTTACTGGAACTCTTTTCTCCTGATGATTAATACAAGTGTAATGGGCTGCCATTCCCAATTGTTTTGTCACATCTTTGCTACACAACCGGAGCCTACACTGGAACTGAGACTCACTTTAATTATTGAGTTAACGYAATTTCATGGTTGATATGCTTCTTTCTCACCTCTGGGCTTTATATTTACCGGTCTGCTGTGATCTTTTTCCCTATTGGTGCAAGGAGAAATTAATGTATTTGCTTGTTGCTCATGCATTACTATCCATAACAATCCCAAATTAAATTTTACCTGAAGAAACAGAGTCTTGCATCAAAACTTTTCCCTACAGCTCCTTATACATTTGAAAATAAGCAAGCCATCTTTCTTTTCACAGTTACAGGCATACATTTCCACTGCAGGATACTCGTATGCAAACTATCTATCTGTTACATATTTCAGCTTTATGTTCATTCCTTGAAACCCATGGCCCAGATTACTGAGGCACAGCAACTGTGAACCTGGGCCCTGGCCTGTCCCTGAACATCACCGTGCTATAGCTTGTTCAAACAAAATAGCAGCCAAAGTTTAGATTCAGAAGTATTAAAGTGTTCAGAATATTCAGATATCCAGAATATTTAAGCCTTCATCTACTGCAGATTCTTTATCATTAGGCCCACATTCAGATATATCTGTGCAGCATTAAAAAAAGGACATTGCCATCTGTGGTGGCAGAGTTCCCCATCATCTGCAGTAAAAGAATTTGGGGAGGTTTGTTCTTTTCTTTTGAAATTATGCCCACTGTTTTCTAAGCACTCACAGTGGGGCAGGCTGAGACTTAGCAGAGAGAAACTTGTGCTGGATATGTGACAGCTCATCATGATCATCTCTTCCTTATACTCTGTCATCTTTAAGCCATCTGAAGTAATCTCCTATCATGGTGATGAGCTTGGCTAAGAAGGCAATACATTGCAGAAAAGATAAAGTCATACTTATGGAAATGTGTGATTATAAAAGCATACAAATTAGCCATAAAAAGTAAAGCATTGAAACAAAAACTTCTTCCTCACTAGTATTTCTTCCTTTGTTCTCACCTACTTTCTTTTTCCCGATTGCATTGTAATTGTCGTTCTCTCAATTCATTTTCGTCATTTTTTCCTCCCCAAGGAGATGAGGAGTGATGACTACTGCTTTGTCAGCTTCGTCAGCTCACCTGGAAGAACATGTAAATAGCATAGCAATTAACCTGTGGAGAAATGAAGAATTATTCGATAACATAACGATATGGGGGAAGTGGTGTATGCTCCTTTCAGTAACTGGTTCACTTAATATGTAAGCATTTTTTAGAAAGACCACCGTCATCAACAAGCCCTTTAGCTATCTGTGTCTTGCATGAATCTGTCACTAGTAGGCCATTTAGGGTAGTAGGGGTAGTGAAGGGGTGGCCTTCCTCCACTACCCCTTCCATTTTGCAAATCAATATTGTTTTTTTCCACCTGAAACTGTTCAGTATGGTATGATCCCATTTTGTTAATCATTTCAATGAAACCACAAATATCTTTTTAGCAAGAAACTATTTAGTCTGTGAATAATTTCATGTTCATCCGACACGTGAAGGAAATAAAAGGAAAGAGAGATTTATTACGGCAGTCTCTGACTTAAAAAGTTCATTCCCCCACAATCCTTTATTCTCCAAAATACCAAATTCAGACAGATTGTGTTGTGACTTTGAGAGCTTTGTGCTCATTTACTTACTACTGGAATTATTTTGCAGATGGAAATGTTCAGGGCTACATGGCCTCCTCTACAGCATTTACTCAGGGGAATATTTAATTTTTCACAGAAGTTATCCTTTGGAGTTATATGTCACTGAACTTCCTCCAGGAAGAGGGATTGCACACTTGAGTAACAGTTGCCAAGTTTGGTTTTGTGTTTGTCTTGTACTTGTTGAACTTAATACGAAGGAGACACACACACTGTGTCAGTACAACTGAACTTTAGGTAGCCTTGTTGAAGCAGGAAATCCACATTTTGTATATTCTTTCTTTCAGAGTACATATTGAAAGTACATTTTTATAAACGGATATTATACAATAGGAGGTGCTTTCAGAGCTGACAAAGACCTTGGGAAAGTTAATGTTTTGCTATTATTAACTAATCAAGAAACTGCACTCCCTGCTCATTTTTCTATGCAATGAGCCATAATTCTTTTGTTGTTGGGTAACCTTTAATTTTTATGGAACATTAATTGATCATGAATTAAAATGAATTTCAATGGAAGATCAGACAGAATCTGAATGCATAATATTTTAAGATTTTTAATTGCAATTATTTATTAAAAGTTCCAGACTTTTTTTATACCATAGCAAACCAATCGTATTCTAGACACTTAGAATAATGACAAGAATATTCTATACTAGAAATGATAAAAGGCTACAATGTTACACAGTGCTTGTATATCCACCTGATAACTGTTGCATTTCCAACACATGGATTTTTCTGGTAAATATCAAAAAAAACCCCATGCAACCAAGAAGTGAAACTAAGAAAATTCAAATCCAGTTGGAAAAGGGTTGCAGTAAGGATGAGAAAAGAGAAAACAGTTTTGGGACAAATCTATCACATCTACTGCCTCTGGTTCAACTAAGAAAGCAAGAGTTGATCTCCTGTCCTAATTCAAACTTTTTAGTTGAGCAATTTTATGAAACTGTCTCAAATAGACCAAGTTTTTTCTCAACTGTCATCTATTGCATTTTGTCCTTTTTTAGCCAAGCCTGGTAAAACATCCTATCAAATCATCATTTTAAAGTCCTGTGTGTTTAATAGGAAGTTGTAAAGTCTATCTGCATACTGGGCTGCATTAGGAAGAGCCAGCAGGCCAAGGGAAGAGATAATTAACCTCTGCTTGGCATGCCTGCAATATTCTGTCCAGCTCTGGGACAGAACAATTATCAACAAACTGGACAGAGTCTGGTGAAGGGACACTTAGGACGGTTAGGGTGCCAGAGCACACAACATAGAAGAGAGGTTGAAGGAATGGTGTTTGCTTAGCCTGGAGTACAGAAGCAAAAAGAGAAGTCAAATTGCAGTCTTCCACTACCTAAAGGAGGATTATAGAGAAGAAGCYGCCAGACTCTTTTCAGAGGTCCACAGAGAAAAGACAAGAGTCACAAACTCTAGCAAGCGAAACTCTGATTATATATAGCTGCTGCCCAGAGGCCACCTTCTGGAGATGAATCTCCAAAGAAAGGAATGCATCCTCTTTCTCAACTGTGCCTTTGCAACTCTTCATTTTTATCCAACAGGAAAATGGCTATTAGCCTCACATTCCTCTAGAGCAAACCTGGGCACAGATGACTGCTATTGCCTCCTCACTTGTTGTGAAGAGTTAGGTAGCATCACTTTTCTCTTTTAATATAAACAAAATCTTAAATTTCTCATCTTAAGGTGACTCAATACTCTATTTATTATATATTGCTTATCTACAAACAACTCATCTCAAACTTACAGTTCCTGTTACTTTTAGCTTTCCATAGTAACTACAGATGACACAGTAAAACTTCAGAGGTAAGGAGCAGGATAGAGTGCTTTGACCAAGGACACCTTCCACTCTCACCCCCACCACATACAGACTCACATACACATCCTTTTTCAGATTCTGATGGCACATTTTCATATCTCAGAACTGCATGACAAGGAATTACAGGGCAGGGGAAGTGAGAGCTGACATGAATGACCTCTTCCATGCTTTGACCACCATGAACATACCACAGTGAATTCCTGTCCACTGGTTCAGGTAACCCCATTCTTTCACAATAATTTGCAGAGGTATTTTGCCTTATTTCTGAAAAAAAATCTAACTGGAATAAGTTGTTAGTACAGTATATGTTCAYAAGCTATTTAGATGTTAATGTGGAACTGCAGTTATGTAAAATTAAACCCTTTAAAATAGATTGAATAATAATAACCCTCAATAGGTAGGTAGGCTGGCAGATATATATCACTATACAAGACATATTTCTATTTTCATCAACATTTTCTCATTCATTAAAAATAATTATGAACAACCTATTGCTCTATTTTTTGGATTTTCCTCTCTTTTATATTACTTTTAAGATATCTTTTCCCTTTTTTTTTTCCTGTTTTTTTTTTGGTTT